>VWZP01010904.1:2413136-2538942 GCA_013396995.1 Dicaeum eximium | reverse complement strand
TTTTTTTTTTTTTTTTTTTTGTGGAGAGCAATAATGATAATAGATGCCCTGGGATGGCTAGATTCCACCTAAAGAATGATGTTTTGAATTCAGAAATAATATTTAGGCTCTGATTTAATTTTGAGTAATACACAGACAGTCTTCTGTGTAGTATTATTAATAGAAGACATTTATTGAGCTTAGTAGGAACTAAGAGCTTTGAACTTCTGTTTTTAAATGCGGTTTTTTGTTGCTTTATAATATGAAGTTGGCCAGTTGAGGTTTCTGTCTTTTTTTTTTAATACATTGATTACTTTGCTTTTGTATGGAGAGAATTATCTAGGCTACAGAACTCCTTTAGGGATTATAGTTGGCTGTCATACTAACCAAATCTGAAATAAAAAGCAGTTGGATTCATCCATTCTCATCCTTCGTTTCCCTAGCATGATTAATCAGCATACCACTTCAACTCAATTTCTTTGCAGCCAGAGGATCACTGTTGTCCCTTACTGTCTTGCTGTTGCTGGGTTGAGCTTAATTTCTGATAAGCAATCTGAACACTGTTTTTTCTCATGTTGGCTGATACTTGGGTAATTGTCCTATTTACCATTTTTTATAAATAAGATTTCAAGAATGGTTAATTAAGGTTACCAGCACTTGTGAAGGCAAGAATATTGGTGTGATTGTAAAGTGGACAGGAGACATTGTGTTAGGACCTCAACAGACTTCAGTGATTTGAAATTGTTGATAAGGTGACATTGATGTACTCTGGTTTCATTTCTAAAAAAGATTTTCACTTGAAGGGGAGATTTCTTATGCTTGCTTGAGTGAAAAAGATAACTCTTGGTAAATACTGAATGAGAAATGACAACATTATGTTAAAGGTACATTAACTTTTTTTTTACTGGTTGTTAGAAGGAAAACAGGTGATTTCTTATTCTGTTTTGGGTAGGGCTGTAGTTACTGCTGTGCTGATAGAATGTTGGATATTGGGTACTGGAGTAAATGTTTTGCAATGCCTAGTTTTGGCTCTCAAAAAGTATGAGGTGAGGAATGACTTGGTATAAAACTTGGTGTCAGTAGTAACTTGAATCTGGAGCTGTAACTTTGTTGGAGTCAGGGTCTGTGTATTTTGAGTGCAGAACACTTTCAAACTCATCCTCCAAACCATTTCAATGATACCTAATGTGTTAGAATTTACTTAGTGATCTGCTGTAGAGGTTACAGTAAGTTTCTTTTGATGTATGTGTATACCTTGTAAAGCAGACTGGGCTGTGATGGGCCTTTTATTCACATGTGCTTCTCTTTGCTTGGCCAGGTAATTTACAAACACAGTTGCAAGACTATGCCGATTGAAACTAACCCCAGAAAATACTAATCCATAAACTGTTGTGTCTAGGCAACAGTACAGAATGAGTAAAGGACTTGGGGAAAACACTGTTTTCCCTGTTGGCAGCTGCTTAAATAGTTGATGGTCATAAGCAATTCTGTGAACTCTTTCAGACATTTTTGCTTCAGCCATGTTAAGTCTAAAACATTTTTAGGTTCAGAAAGCTGTTTTGAAGGGTATTGAGAAATACCCAAAGGTATTTGTCTGTAAGTGATTTTCTTGACTGTGGACTCATCTACAAGTTTCTGTGCAGCCATAATTACTTAATACTGATAGATGATTAACTCTTTCAAGTATTTATTACTTGCTAATAACATGGCATTCTATTCTAGTGTTTAGAATTCAGCTAGGAGGATTTTGGGAAATATGTATTTGTAAATAGGGCTTTCTCTGGCCTCTTAATGTTTCTGACTGATGTTGTGGGGGCCTGTCTTTGAGCTTTCTATTGTGGCAGTGTCCCCCAAGCCTCAGATGTATTCTTGCAATGGTGGCACTTTTCTCTCAGTCTGTCTGCTCTTCCACATACTGAGTTCTTCACAGTACTATTGTCTTTTTCCTCATGAGCAAGTATCTGCTTTGTTCAGCCAGCTGTGGATGTAGAGGGGTGCCACAGCTTGGAGTAAGGGCAGGGAACAGGACTTCCCACCAATCTTCTCTATCAAGTGATAGGATTTAGCACTGAAGCTCAGCCAGGCTTAATGCAGTACAGATTAATGCTGCCTATTGATTTTGGTGTTGTTTGGTACCACAAGATTAGTTACTGTTGTGGTATTGATATATTGTTTATCAGTTTAACAATGACACCTTTCCTTAGTTAAAAATGGCTTACATAATATTCCAGTGCAAGTGCCTCAAGTTCCTTTTCTGTTCTGCATCATAATGTGTGGATCACCAGCCTGGCACAGTCTGGGTTTTGTGTAGATGCAAAGGGAAGAACAATGGAAGATAGTTCCACTTTTGATTACTTTATAGTAGCATCCCTGCAGTGAGATCAGCACTTAAAAGGGTTATATTAATAATCAGTACCCTAGTTGAGAATTCAAAATCTTCAAATATAATTATACTTTCAAAATTTCTAATTTGTCACAGTTTGTGAGTCCTTTTAATTTAGAAGTGGTGTACTAAAGGTAAAAGGGCTTTGAGGTAGACTGTACCTTTTTCCTCTTAATAGAATGAATATATGTACATAGACATACATTTGTTTAATATATTTTGTGCTTATGACTATACCAACTTCATCTTGCAAAGCTATGTTCTAAATACTCTAGAATTTCAAATTATTCTACGAGTGGTTAGTGATTTTTATAGCTCACATTTTAATGTTATCTGAGAAACTACATTAATTTTTTTCAGAACAGGTATTGTTGGAAGTATCAAGTTGAAATTCGAATCACAATCATTAAGAACTCTGCCTTCTCTCAGATACTAATAGGTGTGCTACAGGATTTAAACCCTCCAAATTTAGACAAAGACCAGCTTGAATTTTGTTTATGGGTTTAAAATAAGGAAAACAATCCTCATGAATAGGTGAAATGTTGTATCTTCTCAGATTGATGCTTCTACCTTCATAAACTTGAAACTTTTAATGGTTCTTTTTTGTTTTCAGATCCCTCAGGGAAGGACTTACTGAAGGGCACTGTTTAAATGTGTGACATTACTGCAGGAAGATCACAGCAGGATAGTCATCTTGCTTTGCACCTCTTTTTCCTAGGGGTAAGTTTGGGCTTTAGGCCTTTATAATGTGTTTAAAGGTGGGTGAATAAGTACAAGCTGCTACCTTGTTTTCTTTATAACTACACTTGGTAATCTAAAAGTCTGTAGAGACAAGGTCCTACACTGCATCTGTAGGTGGTCAGAGATACTTCCTGCAGTGATGTCAGACACTTTGTATTATTTTCATTAAATAGTACAGTTGGGGAAATCAAACAACCCCTCCTTTGAATCTGTAACAAAGATGGGGGAAGGGTTAGATGAATTGTAGTGTTTACAATTTGTTATAATTGAATTAGGCAGATTGAACTAAGATAATGGAACTAATTTTCAATGGATTTCCAGTGTGCATGCTTTAAAACAGTACAAAACGATAAAGTAAATTTACATTAGTGGTATAGTGAAATGGAAGATCTTCCATTTGGAGAACAACTTAATGATGATTGCATATTAAATGTGAAGCCATTATAATGTCAGATTTTTACCAGTTTTATTACTTAATTAACATAGATTTTGTTCTGTGACTGTGTATAATCAGTGCAAAGTAGGAACTGTATTTAAAAAAAAAACCAAACAAAACCAAACCCATGCTGATTTTAAATATCTTTAGTGATTCAGCTTCTACTCTGGTTAAAATCTTTCATGTCAGAACTTTAATGAGAGACTGATGTGTTTGTTCTCACTTTGTCAGTGTCCCCTTTCACCTTATTCTTTATACTTACTAGCTTAAAATGTATTGATTTAACAAAACATTTTGTAGATGGAGGAGGAACAACCTTTGCTATTGAGGATGTAGAGTATCTGAAAGTATTGATTGTTTCTTATAAACTAATTGCAAATTGACAGTGTCTTCCTGATGAAATGAAGTGGTCATGTGGATGAAGATTTTTGTGTTCTAGTTTAGTCCACATGAAATCTGTATTGTGCTGTGGCAAACAGAAAGCATTTTATAGTGAAAGTGTCCACTAAATTTCTCATTCTAACAGTTTGAATGATGCTACTATGATAAACTTTGCTTTAGAAAGAAAACACTGGGTTTATTTGTAGTAATATAAATACTGCTTGTAAGGGATGTTATTTTTGCTGAGTATTTTTATTCCTGAAACCATTTTCTGTTAGGTCCAAATTCTGTGTTTTAAGAATATAATAAACACAGTGGAAACAGTGAGAAGCAAAATTTAAAATATGAGTTGTTCTTCTGTTTGGGTCTTTGAGCAATCTGATTTAACCGAAAAGAAATTCTAAAATATGGCATAAAAGTTTCAGGTTTTGCAGTATAAAAGCTCTCAAATATAAAAATTAGGTGTTCCTCTTTAGTTTGTAATGAAATGGATACTTTCTTCCTAAAAAAAACTTTTTACTTTCCTTTTCTATGATTTCCATAACTAACAGCTGTTTTTATGTATGTAGTTTGTATTTTATATTTTGGTTAGTTAACTGTTGCTAAGGAGGGCAAAGTATATAACACTAAAATTCCAATATTGACACTTGTTATACTTTCATTCTGATAAGGGCTATTTATAGGTTTGTTTACATACATTTGTGTTTTTATCAAAATATTTAATCAAAATATTTTCACAGAGGATAAAACAGTGTAGGTTGGAAGAGACCTCTGAATGTCATCTTGTCCAGCCTCCCTGCTGAAGCAGAGTCACCTAGGGCAGGTTGCCCAGATCTGTGTCTGGGTGTCTTTTGAATACCTTTAGTGCAGGAGCCTTTACAACTTCTCTGGGCAAACTAGGGCAGTGCTCAGTCACCCTCACAATAAGAAAAAGGTGTTTCCTGATGTTCATATGGCATCTTCTGGCATTTTAGTCTGTGCCCATTGCCTCATGTCCTGTTCCTGGGCACCACCGGAAAGAGTCTGGCTCTGCCTTCTTTTCCCCTTTCCTCCAAATATTTGTATGCATTGATGAGATCTTCCCTGAGTCTTCTCTTTGCCAGGTTGAACAGTACTAGTTCTCCGAGCCTTTCCTTAAATGAGAGATGCTGTGGTGCCTTAACCCCTTGCTGCAGTCTCCAATAGTTCTGTATCTCTCCTGACCTGTGGAACTGGACACAGTGCATCAGGTGTGGCCTAACCAGTGCTGCAGAGAGGGAAGTTAACCTGCCTTGACCTGCTGGCAGTACTCTGGCTAATGCTGCCCAGGGTGCTCTTAGCCCTGTTTGCCACAAGTGCACAGTGAGTGGTGTTCATGTCCATGGCATCCCCAGGTCCCTCTCTGGACAGCTGCTCCTCAGGTGGCTGCCTCCAGCCTATACTGGTACATGGGCCTATTCCTCCCTGCAAGCAGGACTGTATCATTTGCTCCTAATTTTGTCATCAGCAGATTTGCTGAGGATACATTCTCCTCCATCATCCAAGTTATTAATGAAGATATTGAACAGTATTGGACCCAGTACTGGCCTGTGGAGTGCACTGCTGGTTATGGCCCCCCAGTAGATTTCATGACACTTGTCACAGTCTGCTGGGACCAGTCATTTGGGTATTCAGTTTTTGCTGTCTTCCTCATAATGTAATGGATTCAAAACCAGCAAATGCATTTCCATTTGCAGTATGCATGCAAGGAAATTCTTCTGATTAATAACTGAGAGTTAGTGGTAATCGTTATCCTTGATGACAGCTTCAATAAAGCCACTGGAACCTTGTAGTAATTCTGTGAAACTCTGAATGTAGATATAGTTGCTTTGTTTCCAGTTAATAAAAGTTTGGTTTTTTCATAGAGACAGAAGGAATGAAACAACATTGTAGTCTTAAAATCTATACTTAAGTCCTACTCTTTGTGTTTGTATGATGTTTGTGTTTTTCTGTAGAATTCATGTTCGAAACATTTCCTTAGAAGCAGTTTGCTGTTAGTATACAAATCAAGTAGTCTACTTCTGGAGATAGGTAGCAGCTGAGGCATGTGGTCAACTGCCTACTTTTACAGCTACTTGTTTTGAAATTTTATTTACTGCAACCTAAGCTCAAACCCACAAATGCACGTAAAAGTAATGTTATTCTTGCAGATGAGTATGATATGAAAATTTGAGTATGAATAGAAATGCAGGAATATTGGGTTGGGTTTAGAGTTTTTATGTTGTACTTTTGCTTTTTAGTGCCCAGTATTCGTAAGCTAAGAAGAAGAACAGTAATTTGGGGGTTTGGGTGTGGGTTTTCTTTTTATTTTTAAAGTATGCTGCCCAGCTATCAAAGCTACTACTAAGCTGTGCCTAGAATCTGTTTATTTTAAAATTTGTAGTATAAATAGCATTAGCATTACAGAATTATGAATTTATGATCTAATTCAAAGCAGTTGTAGAATTTTCATATACACAGAAAATCAGGGTGATCAAGCAAAAGTGCTTTTTAACATCTCTTTTCCCTCATGAATATTACAAAGAAATACCTGCAATCTTGAAAGTGATTTTTCTTTGTTTTTTAGGAAGATGATGCTCCTTGTCGAGGTTATCTGAAGTTCTCTTAATCACAAGCTGAAGCAGGAACGACTGAAGGCGACTTCTGGAACCCTGGATATACAATTCAAATTTGTAGGAACCTTTTCCAGAATGAAAACCACATACAGTTACCTTGATAATTGCAAAAGGATGAGAGGAAAGTTATGATGGCAAAAAACAAAGAGCCACGCCCCCCATCTTATGCTGTTAGTGTTGTTGGACTGTCTGGAACTGAAAAGGATAAAGGTAACTGTGGAGTTGGGAAGTCATGTTTGTGCAATAGATTTGTTCGTTCAAAAGCAGATGAATATTATCCCGAGCATACCTCTGTGCTTAGCACAATTGACTTTGGAGGAAGAGTTGTTAACAATGATCACTTTTTGTACTGGGGTGACGTAACACAAAGTGGTGAGGATGGAATCGAGTGCAGAATTCATGTAATTGAGCAGACTGAGTTCATTGATGATCAGACTTTCTTGCCTCATCGGAGTACGAATTTACAACCATACATAAAACGTGCAGCTGCCTCCAAACTGCAGTCCGCAGAAAAACTCATGTACATTTGCACAGATCAGCTAGGCTTGGAGCAAGACTTTGAGCAAAAACAAATGCCTGAAGGGAAATTAAACATAGATGGGTTTTTATTGTGCATTGATGTAAGCCAAGGATGCAATAGGAAGTTTGATGATCAACTTAAATTTGTGAATAATCTTTATATCCAGCTCTCAAAATCTAAAAAACCCATAATAATAGCGGCAACAAAATGTGATGAATGTGTGGATCATTATCTGCGAGAGGTTCAGGCCTTTGCTTCAAATAAGAAGAACCTTGTGGTCGTGGAAACATCAGCAAGATTCAATGTCAATGTTGAAACGTGTTTTACTGCACTGGTACAAATGATGGATAAAACTCGTGGTAAACCTAAAATAATCCCTTATCTGGATGCCTATAAAACTCAAAGACAGTTAGTTGTTACAGCAACAGATAAGTTTGAAAAACTTGTCCAAACTGTGAGGGACTATCATGCAACTTGGAAAACCGTTAGTAACAAACTGAAAAACCACCCTGATTATGAAGAGTACATAAATTTGGAAGGAACAAAAAAGGCCAAAAACACATTTTCAAGACACATAGAACAACTTAAACAGGAACATATTAGAAAGAGAAAAGAAGAATACATTAATGCATTGCCAAGAGCTCTTAATACTCTTCTTTCAAATCTTGACGAGATTGAACTTTTGAGCTGGTCAGAAGCCTTGAAGGTAATGGAGAAAAGGCCTGACTTCCAGTCATGTTTTGTAGTGCTTGAAAAAACACCCTGGGATCAAACTGACCACATAGATAAAGTGAATGACAGAAGGATTCCATTTGACCTTCTCAGTACCCTAGAGGCAGAAAAAGTTTATCAAAACCATGTGCAGCATCTTATATCTGAAAAAAGGAGGATTGAAATGAAAGAAAAATTCAAAAAAACTCTTGAGAAAATCCAATTCATTTCACCTGGACAGCCATGGGAAGAAGTTATATGTTTTGTGGTGGAGGATGAAGCATTCAAATACATCACTGATGCAGACAGTAAGGAAGTGTATGGTAGGCATCAGAGGGAGATTGTTGAAAAAGCCAAAGAGGAGTTTCAGGAAATGCTTTTTGAACATTCAGAGCTATTTTATGATCTGGATCTTAATGCAACACCAAGTACGGATAAAATGAGTGAAATTCATGCGGTTCTGAGTGAAGAACCTAGATACAAAGCTTTACAGAAACTTGCACCTGATAGAGAATCTCTTCTGCTCAAACACATAGGATTCGTTTATCACCCAACTAAAGAAACTTGTCTCAGTGGCCAAAACTGCATGGACATAAAAGTAGAAGAGTTGCTTGCCAACAGTCTTCTGCAACAAGACCACGGACGCTCAAATTTATACCATGATAGTGCCAACATTGATAAAATCAATATTTTCATTTTGGGCAAAGATGGCCTTGCACAAGAATTGGCAAATGAAATTCGGACACAATCCACTGATGATGAATATGCATTAGATGGAAAAATATATGAACTAGATCTTAGGCCCGTTGATGCCAAATCGCCGTACTTGCTGACTCAGTTTTGGACCTCAGCCTTCAAACCACATGGTTGTTTCTGTGTGTTTAACTCTATTGAATCACTGACTTTTATTGGGGAGTGCATTGCAAAAATAAGGGCTGAAGCATCTCAGATAAGGAGAGACAAGTATATGGCTAATCTTTCATTTACATTAATATTGGCTAACCAGAGGGACAGCGTTAGCAAGAATCTACCTATTCTGAGGCATCAGGGACAGCAATTGGCTAACAAGTTACAGTGTCCTTTTGTAGATGTGCCTGCTGGTACGTACCCACGCAAGTTTAATGAGGCCCAAATAAAGCAAGCTCTGAGGGGAGTACTGGAAGCAGTTAAACACAATTTTGATGTTGTAAGTCCAGTTCCCACCATTAAAGATCTGTCAGAAGCTGATTTAAGGATTGTCATGTGTGCCATGTGTGGCGATCCGTTCAGTGTGGATCTTATCCTTTCACCTTTCCTTGATTCTCACTCTTGTAGTGCTGCTCAGGCTGGCCAGAATAATTCTTTAATGCTTGATAAAATAATAGGTGAAAAGAGACGTCGAATACAGATAACAATATTATCATATCATTCTTCAATTGGTGTAAGGAAAGATGAACTTGTTCATGGGTATATACTGGTCTATTCTGCAAAGCGAAAGGCATCCATGGGAATGCTTCGGGCATTTCTTTCTGAAGTTCAGGATACGATTCCTGTGCAGTTGGTGGCTGTCACTGATAGCCAGGCAGACTTCTTCGAGAATGAAGCGATCAAGGAACTCATGACTGAAGGAGAACACATAGCAACAGAAATTACTGCTAAGTTTACAGCTTTATATTCATTATCTCAATATCATCGTCAAACCGAGGTTTTCACATTGTTCTTCAGTGATGTATTAGAGAAGAAAAACATGATTGAAAGTTCCTACATGTCAGACAGCACAAGGGAATCAACGCATACAAGTGAAGATGTTTTTCCAAGATCTCCGAGAGGAGGTTCTCTTGACTATAGTTACCCAGATTCAGAGGATGATGCCGAAGGACCACCGCCTTACAGTCCAATTGGTGATGATGTAAGGTTACTTCCAGCACCCAGTGATCGTTCCAAGTACCGACTGGATTTGGAAGGAAATGAGTATCCTATTCACAGTACACCAATCAATTGTCATGACCATGAACGCAACCATAAAGTGCCTCCTCCGATAAAACCGAAACCGCTTGTTCCAAGAACAAATGTGAAAAAACTGGATCCTAACCTCCTGAAAACAATTGAGGCAGGTATTGGCAAAAACCCCAGGAAACAGCCTTCTCGAGTGCCTGCAGCACCACCAGAGGATACAGACCAATCTGACAACTATGCTGAACCAATTGACACGATTTACAAACATAAAGGCTTTGCAGATGATATCTATGCAGTTCCAGAGGATAGTCAGAATCGTATTATCAAAGTTCGAAACTCAATTGTTATAAATACCCAAGGTGAGGAAGAAAATGGGTTTTCTGATAGAGTATCCAAAAGTCATGGGGAAAGAAGGCCTTCAAAATACAAGTACAAGTCTAAAACACTGTTCAGCAAAGCCAAGTCTTACTACAGGAGAACACATTCGGATGCAAGTGATGATGAGGCTTTTTCCACCTCTAAACCTAAAAGGAAAGGAAGACATCGTGGAAGTGAAGAAGACCCACTTCTTTCACCTGTTGAAACATGGAAGGGTGGCATAGATAATCCTGCTATTACATCGGATCAAGAATTGGATGAAAAAAAAATGAAAAAGAAACCCCACAAAGTAAAAGAAGATAAGAAGGTAAGTCAATTACTTTAAATTTTATTTACAACTTCTGGTGCATTGTAAAATGGGAAGAGACAAAATATGCAAGAGTTGCACTCTATTTTGAAACATGTGCTTTAAATTTTCCAAACTGTAATTGTTTGATTTCTTTTTTTTTTTTTTTTTTGGTCTTAAGTTCCTATTAACTTGCTAGGAGCTAGCAAACCTTAGGGAATGAGGTAGTTTGTCTACCTTATCAGCTATTCAGTAAGTGTCAGTTTTTTTCTCTACTTACATGTGGAGGCTTCCTTCCATTTGAGTAAGGTGTGTTTTTTTAAGGAAAAAGCTGCTTTGTGAGTTCTTGAGTAGAAGCAGTTCTTTCAGTTGTTGCAATTTTTGCTATTGGAATGAGGTTTAGGTGAATGAAAGGAGTGATTTCTTTTTAATTCTCAGTTGTCTACCTGGAACTCTAGAACAAGCTTATAAAAAGGAAACTTTATATAGTAGTTCTACTGACTGCTGCATTTTCCTAGTGTGGGCAAACAGGTAATCAATCAATCAAAAAATTGAAAATTGTACTACCTTTATGGTTCTCTATACAAGCAGAATAAAGGGAACAAAACAGGGAAATAAAGGGAAAATAATAATGTTGCAGTTTACTTGAAAAATGTTTCATCTTTGTACATGAGAGTTACTTATTTTTTGACTGGCTGTCTGAAAAGTTATATCATCAAGGTAGTGTTGTGGTGTGGGTTCTAGATGTATATTCTTCATAGTTTAGATTTTAATTTTAGGCCAGCAATCATTGTGTTAGGTATAGTTTTGACATGAAATCAGGAGTGTTCCTGATCAGTTATTTTATATTTTCTTTCTTGTCTCAAAATAATCTGACCTTTTTAATATTATTTTTTGTACCATTTTTAAAATGTCACCTTTTTAGCTTAAATCTGATGGTACTCGAATAGCAGAAATACGTTTTGTTAAAGTAGAGCATAGTTAAATTTAACTAATAGATAAAATTCTTCCTTGGTATGCAGCTGTGATTTGAATTACACATGACTGATTTAAAGGCCACTAAATTTTCTTAAGGCTTACTCATAACCATAGATAATGATGTCTTGTGGGTATAAAGTCATATGGTTAAAAATACTTCAAAGTTATTCTTTTGGAGAAACTTTAGATTTTTAAGAAAACAATAATTTATATACTTCTCATAGAATCATTGATAATATCCAGAGTTGAAAGGAACCCATAATGATAATTGAGTCCAACTTCTGGACT
The DNA here is from genome assembly GCA_013396995.1 of Dicaeum eximium. Classification (NCBI taxonomy): domain Eukaryota; kingdom Metazoa; phylum Chordata; class Aves; order Passeriformes; family Dicaeidae; genus Dicaeum; species Dicaeum eximium. The sequence goes on along the minus strand of VWZP01010904.1, from coordinate 2,527,293 downwards.
CCTTTTGCTTGAAGTAATCTTTCTGCATAGAAATTGAAATGTAGTTACATAGTCTTCCTGCTGTCCCAGCTGTGTTGAGTTGAGAGCAAGTTACTCTGAGCTGAATGTATTTATGTGTTAAACTGAATAGATTACTGTAGTGGGGGTCTTCTCTTCCTGAAATTGTCAGGAAATCCCCTGATGGCTCTACCAAAGCCTTCACTTTTGGTTTTGGCCTGCTGAGAAGAAGCCTGAGTTTTAATTTTTGTAGTGGATAAGTTTGTTTTTAAGTTTTGGTTGGTTGGTGATTTGTTGGTTATGTGAGTGGTTTTTTGTGAGGGGGGTGCTGTATTTTACTCAGAATTAGCAAAGCTGCTACTGTTAAATTAGTAAAAACTTCTAATAATCGTGGAAATTATTGTAATTGAGAAAACAAATGTAACTTGATAGCTCAAATGTTTGCAAGTTTTCAAAGTATCTTGAGTGCTCAGTGCTTTTGATAAGTAGTGGTTTCTCTGGGTATTGACTTAAGTTGAAGTGAGAGTAGTTCCAGTTCAAGTGAGCCATTCTAGTTAATTTCTTTGGGTTTTTTAACAGTTAATTTTATTTCGGAACAGATGCAAAATTTTTTTAGTTTTAGGAACTTTTCCTGCATGTTTTCCTGTGTTTTGGATGAACAACTAGCAGTCTTTTATTACAGAAATGCAAAAATTATTCAAATTATATTGTTCTTGTCAAGTGTTAGTTGGTCCATGCAAGAGATGTTAGTGCATCACTATTTACAGGTTGCTTGCTGGCTGGGTTTTTTTGAGAATTGTGAGCCCTTGAATGTGAAAGAGGTAAATGGAACTTGTGTAGTTCTTTCTGGCTATTTCTTAAATCTCTTTCTGATACTTTTTCTGAATCGTTCAGCTGTATGTAAAGGGAAAATAGGGTACATGTGTAACTGTTCTTGTTTTAATTATAGTGATTCTGAAATACAGAAATCTTATGAACAAAATGAATTTGTTTGGAAAAACTTGAATTTTAAAACCTGAACTCCTAATTGTCTTTTCTAAAGATTGATTTTTTTTTTAAAGTGCAAGTAGGATATAACATTCTTGATACTCCTTGCTTTTTTGTTGGTTTGAGATGTGGTGTTTCTGGGTGGGCTTCTTGTAAGGTGTCACATGAGGGACATGACTGTGCTGAAGGATGCTCATTCTGTCCTGATCCTTTCAGATCTAGTGTCCTGATTCAGGATAAAATGATATTAAAATATGGGTACTAGGACAGATCAAGGGAGGCAGAGAATGGATGTGAAGTGATTGTAGGGTTCAGGTAAAAAAAAAAGAAGGGAAAAAGGCAAGAGTTGAGTGAGTAGGCATGAGGAAGCAAGATTTGACAAACAGTAGAGTAGGAAAATGAACTGCTGCAGTTTGGCTAACACACGTGTCCACAATAGATTTTTAAAGTTTGATACATGTTATTAAAGGCAGAAGTAAATACACAGAATTGTGCTACTTGTTGCTATTTGGAAGCATAAATTAAATGTTTTACTGTGGAAAGTATAGCAATGACAAACCTGTGGCAAGCAGGTAACATCACTTGCAAGGTCATGTACTGTTTCTTATTGCCAAAAGAAACAATTTAAAACTCAGACCAGTTAAGCAAGTGTGCTTTGCTCTGAATTATTTGCCCATTATTTTTGTCCATAACACTGTGCTAGTGTTCTTAGATCTTATTTCAGTTTACTGGTAGTCAGAACTGGAAGAGAATCGTCCTTGAGCTCTTCTTTCAATTATCAAGGAAATAATTCCTCTGAAGACTTTTATCCCCTCATTCTTACTACTCTGAAAAACTCATCCAGAGCTTCTATTTCCTCTGTCTTGGTGAAGAATCTTGCAATTCCTGGTTTTCACCCTTGCTTATTGCGGCCTTTCTCCTGAAATGTTTGTTTTTCTGGCCAGTCACCTCCAAACTGGTGAAGAGAAAATGGCTACTTCTTGGCCTAAGTTTTAGAAGATTTTTTAAAAAATGGAATTTTTCCTCTGAACCTCTGTTTTTGAATGAGGATGGCTGAAACTGTGCACAGTATTGCATTGCTGTCATATTAGGTACCTTTGGCCTGCTCTTGTCCTTGATAATTTCCATGTAATGACTCCATACTGCACAGTAAGGTGGTTTATTGTACATGCATGCATGTATAGTACCTGGACATTACAGCACATGCTACAGGCACATTACAGTGCCTAAGTTTTATTAGTTGTGCATTCCAGTGCAGGATTTTTTCATTACTCTACGACTTTGTCCTTTTTATTGCTGAATATCATCTTTTTTCTGTCCTCCAGTTGTCACTGTAGTTTCCTATGTGCCATCACCAGGTGCCTTACCAAAGTCCAGATTGGCAAAACCAACAGATGGTGGTTCTGTCTTTGCCTCTAGAAAAGAAAAAAGTGGAGAAAGCTGAATCAGTATAGTCTTATTTGTGATACACCCACCTTTATCCTATTTTATTTTATTAGCACATGTCTAAATGTTCTGAGAAAATCTGTGGTATGACCTTGCATGTGCTATTAACAAGTGGACCACTGAACTTTTTCTGGTGGGGAGAAATATGAAGACCAGTAAGGAGGAGGAGGAGGAGAAAGCAAGCAGACTGGCTTGAATCACAGGACTTTCTAGCCTCGTTCATGTGTAGTTGTGTGTGCACACTGAGCTTGAAATATTTCAAGTGCATGTTGTTCAATATTTGAGGTGCATGTTGTGTGCTAATATTTGTTTAACTGTAGTGGCCTTTTTTCTCCACCTACAGAACCTTTTATGTAAAGTTGCTCCGAGGAAAAAAGCACCTTGTCCTTTCTGCTGTTAAACAAAATAGCAAAAAAAAAGCATTTTGCAGAGTGAATTCTCCCCTATATTGATATGCTTTCTGCAGTCATAATCTAGAGAGAAACTTTGGAATGTTGCAATGTTTATTTATTTCCTTCATGGTGTTCACAAACTTAAGAGGAGGTAAGCACAGACTAAAATGTTAAAATGCAGCTTTGCCTCAGCTGTTTCTTCTTTGCCAAGCTAGTCCTCTGCAGCTGAGATGTATGCTCATTCACCTCCATGTCTTTATCAAAAACTGGAAGTGGGAATTAAAATTAGATGCTTGTCTCAATTAGAATTTTTAACGTTAGGGTCTAGTGCAAGCATTATTGGTGTTGGTACAAAGGAAAAGCAGCAGGCTTGCCAGCTGTATGATAAATTATTTTTGTCTTCAGTTTAATTTAATGAGTTTGGAGATGCAAAACAATAGAAACTGCAGAAAATTGCAGGTCAGGAAAGGGCATGAAGATTGCTAGAGGAAAAGGATCTTGCTAAAGGAAGCCTTCTAATACCTTAGATAGGATGAATCACTTCAATAACATTAGAGCTGCAACTGATGCTTTTTATGCATTAATATAAAGCCCAAACCACAGTAGTGCTTGGCTTTCCATTGTTCTCACTGTAAACAATCCCAATGTAAATATTTTAAAAAACTATTTGTCAATTAATGTTGAAGAATTATTGCTATTATTACCATGAAATAATAACAAGTTATTTTTGACCCTTGTCATAATTTAGTAATTCCCTCTTCAGTGGGAAGCCTGCCTGATGTGGAAACCTGTAGCTATTCCATATAGTGACAATTAATAAACTTATTATTTGTTTTTACAAGGGAATTAATGAGTATTAAGACTTTACCCACCCACTTTTGAGCTCTTATCTTTGTGAACACTTTGAGATATGTTCAGGGTCTGATTGAGGCTGTGGTTTTTTCACCTCTTATAGAGAGAGTATAGTTGTTCAGGTTTTTGTCCTCCACTACATACCAAGAACAGCAAATATCCTAAATGAATTTTTGCGATGGGAAAGGCAGAGCCTTATCTTGAATTTTTTAAGTACTTCTGAAAACAAATCCTAACTAGAGATCTTGTAAACAATGTAGTAATTTAACTGTTCAGTGATAATTCTTTGGCATGCCATTGTTGAAATCTAAAAAAGTTTCACTATTTAGGTTTTTTGGCCAGTGGTCAGTAGTTTGATTACTGAAGGTCTGATTTTTTTTGTGGACAGTTTCCATCTGTATTGCTAAATTAAATCTGAGAAACAGTGTTTTGAAACATTTTCATCTGTAAGATGCTTTTTTAAGTAATCTGAAAACTTCTCAGTATTTCAGCGAGAAAAATCCACTAGAATCTTGATGAATTCTCACACATTTTACTCTGACTTTTTAGAACATGAAGCAGTGTGTTTGTCATCTATTTTTCTACGCTTAAACTTGCTTTCTGACATTATAATTTCAAAACTGTATGAAATTTTATGTTAAAACTATTATGGAAATAGTGTGAGAAATGGTAGAACCCATGTGTGTTGATCTCAGTTTTAGTAAGACTATGGTGAATGTGTGAGCAATGGGAGATCAACTAATGTTTTTATTCAGCTGTTCTTTTGTAAATTCGGTGGTTAATTTAGCAAAATACTGTCTACTTCAGACTGGAATGTGCAGTGAATTTTTTTTTTCTCTTGAGGAATATAGGAAATATCAGAATCTGTACTTTCAGGTTTTGTCTGTTCAAATTTAACGCTCTTAATATGCATATTTAGAGCCATATGCATTCTTAAGCCTTTGTAGTTTAAAACAGTGTAACAAACTGGAATTCTAGAAATGGCAGAAGACAAGAAGGGAAGGAATAGCATGTTAGGGACAATGATCTACATTATTCATATATCATACAATTTCTGAAGTGCTAGCTATGAATTAGAGATTACAAATACTTTCATTAAGCCTATAAAATGAATGCTGTTCACAGTGCGTGGTTTTATGAAGTATTTTACTAGTCCTGAAAATATTGACTTTGCCCTCCATGACCCTAGGGCTGACTGCACATGAAGTAGGCAGGAAATTTCCTTTCCATCAAAAGTAGTAGTTGAGGCATCAAGTGAAGTCTTTTGGAGGTAGAGAAGTGGCTGAATTTCTTCTTTAATACATAAATAATTAATGGTAGATCTGATGGAATGGGAATGAGAGCCTCTCTTGAACAGAAGGCTTGCTAAAGTAAGCAGCCCATCCATAAAGGGGCTTGATAGGATTTTGGCAGTTTTTAGTTTTCTAGGTTAATTTTAAAAGATTGTATTTAAATGCATTGTACTCTCAAGACTCACAGCTGGCTGAAGTCTTAGATGATGAATGCTGCTTAGCTGGTTCCCTAGTACCTGTAGTCAGAGGGTTAAGCTAGAGTATTCTTTGTGTCTGTATTTTTAAAGTTAATGTTCTTTGTAATAATATTTCTGGTTTTGAAATCAAGACTTGGATACTGTGCCATGCTAGAGTATATGTTTTTGTGTTTGCCTTGTCTTATGTTAAGTGGACTTAAATATTTTGCAACATGTAGTTTGGTGATTGAAGTACTGCAAAATGAAGCAATATTGCAAGTAAATGCAACGCGAGGCAAGTTTGGAGTTCTCAGAGTTAAAATGCTTTCCTGCCAAAATATATAAGGATCAGTTGGAGGTTTGGCATTAACCTCTGTTACGGTTTGAAGAGAAGTTGTCTTTGGCAAGAAGCAAGTGGTGAAACCCGTGCTGAAAGCTCAACATAAGTGCAGCAATCAATTATACACAGCCCCACAGATCTCTAGGAAAACTAAGGATTTCAACTTTATGGTCTTGGGCTTGTGTTTTAATTACTAACATGAAAACAGTGGTATGTGAACAATGAGCTTTTTGCTAGGCTTAAATAACAAAACTTTTGTGCTGGTTCTTGTCTTCTTTAACTTGGTGCCTATTAGTCTGTTTTTATGATGATGTAGGAGAAGCATACAAAATTGGTTTTGGCTGTGCCTAGGTTAGTACTTGCTGCATGCAGTGTTACGTGACTGCTGCATTGTGGGGCGTGGGTGTATTGGGGAGAATGATTGAACTAAAAATACCTGGGGCAAAATCATAATCTCTCTGCCAGAATCTAGGAATTTTAAAATGGTTCACCTTACTCAGGTGCTGTTTAACTAAATGAATAATTTAATGTTTAACAGTTTGTTTATTGTTTCATTAGAGATCTTTTAGAAGTTAATTTTACACAGAAAAAATTATGGTGGTCGTTGTCTTGATTAGCAAACCTAAACGTTCCAATGGATCAGAAAAAATGCTGTTTTCTCAGAGTGAGGAACAGGGATTAAAGAAAAGCTTTCACTGAGACTTAATTTGATTAGAAATAAGACCCATATTTTTTTCCCCTGAAGTCAGTTGGTCTTTTGGCAAAATCAGGTCTTTTGTACAGAACAACTTTTTGTTGAGAACAAGTTCTCCACTTAAAAAATCTAGACCAACAACTTCAAGAAAGTATGGAAGTCTAAAATCAGAAAATAGTATGTTGGTTTTTCTTAAAGCCTTAAATTTTATTTTTGATTTACAGAAGTATTTTTTGTAAAGATCATGTAGGTAGTCTTATTTGTGGGAGGGCTTGATTTGTGCTGTCACTGGAGAGTTCATGCATTCACATACCCCAAAAGAAAGGAAAATATTGAGAGAGGTATTTTAATATAGACAGGAGAGATACAAAATATGTAATGACACATAATGAGAAATAGCTGATTAACTTATGGTTGTAACTGCCTTGTGAAATTGTAATTTCATGTTTATGGAATAGTCTTGTAGCGGTCATCTCTTCTACTCTGACTTTAGACCAGTTTGCAAAGGACTTCAGGGTTGGGGTTTTCTCTTTCCTTTTTCTCTTTATTCTTTTATTCTTTATGCTTCATTAAATTCTTTAGAAAAAAATCTCAGTTTCCAAACTGGGAATTAAACTGTTCTCAGGTAAAGAGTTCATCAAAGAAACCTTTCTGCATTTCTGTGTGCATAATATCAAATGTGATATGGCAGCCCCTTGCAACTTGTCTTCTAAAAGCAGCACAATTATTAGAAAAGAGCATTCATTACTCTAATTTTGTTGCTGTGGCTGATATTTCATACTATGCCCAGGTATTGTACACAGATAGTACTTGTAATTTTCATAAAATTTCTGTAGAGTCCTAGTTTATTATTCCATTTACCCGACTGCTTTCCAAGAGACACACAGAGCTTTTTTCGATCTTGTTGATCTTAAATATATAGTCTTGAATAAGTATATCTTGCTTCATTTATTCTGCAATGGTGGAGATATGTACTGAACACCTTGGGAAAAAAAAAAAGGAATTGTTTTTCCTTTCTTTACTGCCTTAATATTTATATCAGAAATGATGTTTTGTTTAACATTTGACAAAGATGTTTTCACTGAATTTTATGCATTGTTTAACTTAAGCTTGGCCCATTCAGCTGTTGCTCATCTGAACTGGATGTTGCCTAAATAAATATTTTTGATGTAACTTACATTTTCATCAATATTCAGAGATGAATTATGGTGTCTGATACAATAAAGTTCTTGTAATCATCCAAGGCTGATTTATCAGTTCCACTGATAAAAGTCCTTCTCAATGGGAAAAAAAAGTAAAACCAGGAAGACTCCATATGAAACTCAGCATTTTAGATTTGATTGTGTGCAAACCTCCTTTTGGCTAAAATCCTGTGCCTGTAACAAAGCATTCATGCTTAGTATGAGTGCCTGCAACTTTAACTTGGTTGCTTGTTAGTCATTCTCCATCATAATGTTTCTTGTGTAGTTGCAATATAAAGATTATTTAGCATCTTTAAATATATGCGGATGACACCAACTTTGTTCTGGTGATATGACACTAGAGTTTTATCCTGACAATTTCTAAAGAGGTGTGCTTCAGATGTGGTTGGTGTGAGCAGTGCTTAAAGACTAAACAAGTCACAGCACTCTAAGCAAGTGGTATCTTTACTGCTGTTCCTGTGGTCTTTCAGTTACTGATATATTGGTTAATCCTGTTCCTAACGAAATACAAAAAGGATCGAAACTTTTATAAGTTGCGTGCTTTTTAGCTAATATATAATTATTTTATATTTAAGTGCTTTGTAATTTAAAAAGTACATTTAATTTTTATTCATTCAGTTTGCTATAGAGGAATTTTAATGTCTGATAGATGTATGATCTGGCTGTGTTTACTGAATGATTGAATTATGAGTTGGTTAAAATGTTGCTTGAATATTACTTAAATAACTCTGTTTTGTTGTAGCCGAAAAAGAAAACTAAGACATTCAATCCTCCAATCCGTAGAAACTGGGAAAGTAATTACTTTGGGATGCCCCTACAGGATTTGGTTACACCTGAGAAACCAATACCTCTGTTTGTTGAAAAATGTGTGCAATTCATTGAAGATACAGGTAAGATAGGAGGACTGTTAGAGGAAAGACTTTCCCATTTTGCATAATGAGTAAAGCCTCTCATTTTCTCTTTTAAAGTACTAGAATTTTATCCTAGAATAAATAATTGCATTTAAAAAGTAGAATGTGTTTTCTAAACTTTATGCTTTAATATGTGATGGTTTTTTGACTTTATTTATACAAATACTTAATTACTTTTTGACAAATGTCTGAAGTTTAACATGTTCCCTGTAATTAAAAAAACATATATCACTTTCTAGTGCCAAATGACCTTTGACCCAATGGCAGTCCAGTCTTACATGTCTCACTGTTGCCACTGTGTTTTATTTCATGTATTTAAACGCTCTGAAATCTACTTTTCCAATTATAGAAAACAGGTACTTGAATTGGCTTCTGACTTGGTATGGTTAGTCAGCTTTCTTGATTTTGAAGGTAAACCTAGTTTTGCATTTTAACTTGTTACAGAGACACTTATTTTCTAAATACTGTGTGATTCTCCATGAACAATGTTAATCTATTTAAGATGTAATTTCCCAGTTGAATGTAAAATATTAACATATACGTGTTTACACTAGAGCAAAATTTCACAGTATGGTTTTCTCTCTCTCCTTTCTCCCTGGCTTCCTGGTTGTGTGTTTGTCCCTGCTTTTAGCCTCTTTACTGTGTAAATACTGTGCCAGGAGGCAAGTAGGATGATTTTGCTGGTCAAACAGACTATGGTTAGGAGTGGGGATTTGTTTTGAGGTTTGGGAGTGATCCGTGGTTAGGTTTTGTTTGGAGTTTTGAGGGGATCTTTTTTGTTTGTTTTTAAAGATTGTGAGCACTAGTTTTCAGTTAGTGTAGAGATCCTGCTTGCTCGGAGGTTTTATAAATGCTGTATTGATGTATTTGAAGTAAATGACAATGTGACTGAACTGAAGCATGTGTAGGACCATCTTTTGATGTGTGTCGGCAATGGGATGTTGTTTGGTGCAAAGTAAAACAGCAAAGTCAAAATTTAGAGAATTTTTTTCTAAATTTGCTTAGATCTCTAATACAATTTTGGCTGTAAGATGACACTAGCAGTTTTAGCAAGAGTAAAGCTGTAGGGTTTTCTTTCTTGTAGTAAAATTCAATTTTGCTGCCATCTGTAAGAATAGTGTTTCCAAAACAACTACCACAGGTGGTAAAGCCTCATAGCTGTTTTTGGAGACTTAAATGCTGCATTATTGCAATAAGAAAAATCAGGTGAAACCTCAGGCACTGATCTTTTTGGAGTCAGAGATACTAGTGTAGATCTGTCTTTAACCTTTACTTTCTATGGATTAAAGGAAAGAGCTGTATTTTCTGCCCTCTTGCTTTTGCTTTTTTCACCTCACCCAGTTAAAAATGGAAAAGGAGGAAGAAAGGCAAGGAGTAATAAGGTGGCATAGGCAGTTTAACATACATATATATATATGTTGTGTTTGCTGTTTTCTATAGCAAAAAAAACCCCAACCCAAAACAAACCAGTGTAATTTATAGGTGAATCACTGTCTTTGGTGTTCTTTAAAAGTGGCTACATACAGCTACAATGCATAGCTATGTAAAATAGATATTAACTGGTATTGGATACCAATTTCAAGCATTTGTAGAATCTAGCAATAAATTAATTTTAGCAGGTTTCACTTTTAAGAATACTTAAAACAACAAATTTCGAAGTCCAGTTCTAAGTTTTATTTGCTTAAAAGTATTGTTGTCTTTGTGGTAAACTTTCAAAAAGAGCATTTCTCTCAAAGAATTTTCACCGGCTTGTGGGGTGAGAGAGAACTATAGTAGTGTGGGAACGTTATTTGTGTTTTTTTTCCTCGTAATTGCCAAACCATGCAACCAGCCAAAAGATTTTGCACATCTGTTCTCACAACCTGTCTTGGGAAAGGAAGATGTTGGGTTAAGCAGCTGTGTGTTGAAAATGTTGGGTCTCCTCAGAAGTGGTGACTCAGAAGGCACAACTTTTCTGTTAGATGCCTGTGTGTTAGTTCATCCTGGAATGCTGCTGTACAACCTGGCGAATTTTAATTCTGGCTGTGAATGTAAGCTGGACAAACATTGTGCCATCTGTATAGTTTGTGACTGTGAAGACACTAGTTTTGTTGCTAGTTGCTAGTTTTGTTAAGCACTTAGAACAAAACCACAACTTTTGATCTGTGTTACAATTTCCTTTCCCCTACTCTGGATTCTGTGTAAGTAGCTTTGGTGTTATTTTCAGCTTCCATACATGGCTGTGTGAGTTTTATTTCTGGTATGTATTATTTTTATATTGGATTAATATACTGTAGGTATTTGAGTTTCAAGCAGGGTTCTGATAGAATGTATTTGTTGCCTTTGAGAGTAAAAAATGTTCACTTGCATTGCCTTCAAATCCTGTACTGAGATAGACTCACATCATTGACTTTGGGACTGTCTGAGAAAATTCCACAAATACGGTTTTGGAGATTATCAATCTGCACAAGGCAAGTCAGGACCTATTGGCTCCAGGCTGGAGTTCAGGATGGTACCATTCCTATATGATAAAGCTGCTTGGCCCTGGGGAGTCATTCATACTCATCTGTCTCTTAGCAAGTCAGCCTGCTGTCAGTTTGAACTGCACTGAATACCAGTGTTTATTATCATTGTCTTCTTAATCAGGAAGTGCAGTCTTTTCCAACTCCGCTAATCTGTATATTTCTCTAAAAGAGGATGTAATTGTTTAGTGTTTCCTCTTCAGGTACTTGCATGGTGCTCAGCTCCTTCCTGTGTAATTTGGATTGTGGTTGAATTTGTGAAGATGTGATTAATCTCAATTTGAAGGGCTAATCTTAGTTTTTAAAGTTTCCTCTTTCTGTCTAATGAAATTATACAAGGCAATGCTTTGTACCCACTCATCTAAATTTTGACTGAGGCTAGAAAGTACACAATGTGAAAAACAGTTTTCTCTATTTCAGATGCCTAAATGAGACAATTGTACCTTAAAGTGTCTTTGAAGATTCTTGCTCCACCATAAACCTTAAAGAATTGAGCACCTGCAGAAAATCCCATCAGATTTTTTTCTGGAATATCCTCTACAAAAAATAAGTCTATCAGTAGAAGAGGGACAGTTTGGAAAAACCAAAGTAAATTCAGGAGCTTAAATTTCTAGCCTTTTATAAATCAACAGATTTTTTCTTATTGTTCCTGTCAAGATAAAGGGTGATCTGGTAAAGATAAGGGAGCCTAAGTCTGTGCCTATAGGTGGAGCTTATTGTCTCTGTGTTCTTCTTCAGTATTTTTCAACAAAAAGCTTTATTCAAAACTGGTTTGGTTTTATGGAGCCAGCCAATTAGTTATTGAAATATAGTACAGAGCATGAATCTCCTTGTAATCTTTTTGATAGAATTGGAAGCAGAAAATGGGGGGCAATTGACTCTGGTTAGTACCTGAGGAAATCTAAAGCTGGTAAGCTGTAAATCTGTTTCAGAACCTGCATTTCACAGCAGCCTGTGCTGTCACTGGTACTGAGAGTACAAAGCAGCAAGAGCAGATAATACTTGGTTTTGTTGGAATCTATTGATTAAAAACAAACTACAATACCATGTGAGAACATCTTAAATTTTATACCACTGTCACTTCTAGATAAGAAAGAAGGAAAGATTAGGCAAATATTGTAAACAAACTTTGCTTCTGTGTTTCTACATTGTCCATGATTATAGGAAAGCCTTCTTTCTATCCAAGCCTTTAATTTTTGAATTCATTGTAATTATAGCAGAATGAGTAATATTTTGGTTGGTTGTCAGTGTTCTTTCTTGGTTCACTGAGCAAGATGATCAAAAGATTTTTTTTTTTCCTTTCAGGTAAATAACTTGCTAACGGTGAATTACCAAGTTTTCCACTAAACATCTTGGTATAAATATATAATGTTTTCAAGAAAACTGATTTTTGGTCAAGATATTATGGTCCTGTCTGTAACCTTTTACAGACTATATGAACACTTTCCTGTCACTAGTGACATGTATGATGTTTGTGTGATTTTACCTCTGTCACATCCTTTGCAAATTAGTTTGTAACTTGCCCATGAGGGCAGCTATTTCAGTTGACTGTCATTGGTAGCTAGTTTTGATTATGGGCTTCCAAAAGAGTATTTTGATGATACAGGTGTTCTGATCTGTTTTTTGCTTTCTTCTGATGGACTGAAGAGAACTTCATTTTGTTGCATCCTTTGAAATGAACTGTTAAAGTGGGTTGTTTTTTTGTAAACTAGGTTTATGCAAATGTATTCAGCAGGGAAACTAGAGTTTTGATTTTTAAGAAAACTGTAATTTAAAATTGTGTACTCGGTATATGTACAATAATTACTGCTTCTGATATTAAGACCATTTTGGTAATGCTGGGAGATTCACAGTTTTGAAGGTAATTCAGGTTAAAGAATATTGCCTTCAAATTGTCTTCAAATCTAGTTTACACCATGTTTTTTTATGCTGAATATGCTGTGAGGCTAGATTTTTACACTTGACAGTATAGATAAGGTGAAGTTTGTCTCCAGAGAATGAGATGTGGTAGAAACAGGCAAAGAAAATGAGTCAGCAGTACTTGTTGTGGTAAAAAAGTCAGGTAAATAATTGAAATATATTCCTAGTGGCTGGGAAATCCAGAAATTAGATTGATTACCCCCCTGTTTATTCAAGGGGCTTGGGAGGGCTAGAGGGTTTTAGGAACCTGTTGTGTTGGACAGAGAGAAGAGAACCAGGCACCCCCTTGGCCTGGTGTATGAGTTTCTGTCACTTTTCATTTTGGACACTTGTCAGATGTCTCTGAATCAGTGGAGTTCACTGTTTTGAAAAGCTGTGTCAGCAAAAATGGTAAAGGTCTTGCTGTGTAGTATTACTGCTGGTAAGTTAAGAGTCAAATACATGCCAAAACAAGTGGAAGGCAGGGAGCAGGAGCAAGAGAAGGACAGAAGCAGTGAGTGATGAGGCAGGGAGTGAGACCATTGTTTTCAGTCATATTGTTTAGTTAAGTTGACTCAACTGCCCAAAAAGCTTTATGTTTAGCAAAAAACACACACAGGCCATGACTCTATTACTCGTGATTGTGGTTTAAATACCTCTACAACCCATTTTGTACCCTCATAAAGTTGGTGAATGATTCTAGAGTGGGTGATGTGGTTCATGTATTTAAGACCAGGGCTTCTGCTCAGGGGAATGTAGATAAGCTGGAGGAATGGGATAGTAGGAACCTGAAGGAATTCAGTGAGGACAAATGCCAGGCCTTTCAACTAGAACTGCAGTGACTACACCCCTGCAGTAGTACCTGCTGAGCACTTGACTGGGTCCATATCAGTGCTAATGAGAAGGATCTTGTGGTCGTGGTGGGGAATAGGCTGATCGTGCCTTCTGTATTGGACTGTCCCAGTAGAAGGGGCAGGCACTACAGCAGCAGAAGTGATTACTAATTTTTGCTCTACACTTGTGGGGCATCATCTGAAATACTGCAAGAAAGGTGTTGACAAACTTGAGTCTAGCAAAAGAGGGTCAGGGGCTGGAGGTCCTATATGTGGGTTTATTCAGCTGGGAGAGAAGGAGGCTGAGGAGGTACCCAGAAGGGGCTTCCTGTACCTATGAGGAAGTTACAGGTAAGGTGCAGCCAGGCTAAAGAACTGAAGTACAATGTCATTAACATAGGAGGTTCTGATCAGAAAGAAAGGGAATACTTCTGCTCTGAAGGTTATTAAAACACTAGTTCAGGTTACCCAGAGAGATTGTGGGGTATCTTGGAGATATTAAAGGGAAGTTTAGATAAGCATCCAGATCTGATTTCAGTGTTGACTGTTGCTTGAGCAGGAGGTTGCACTAGATGACCTCCTGAGAATTCCTTCTGTGATCACTTCAAAATTGGCATAGAATAGGTTTCAGTAGTTAGGAGACTGTACACCAGTTTGTGTTTGGAATTAACTTTGGAATTAATCAAGAGAGGAAACAAACTCAAGAGGGTAAACAGGCATCAGTCATTTCTCCTAATGGAAGACTGACTACCAGACAGGGGAGGAGCGCTTGCATTTATTTAGTAGTGTGAGAGAATCACTGAAAACTGTAAACAAATATGTTTTGAAATACTCATAAAGCACATGTTGCGCATATGAGTTGTATTGCTAATGGGGTATCTCTTCAAAGGAAACATCTTCGGAATTTTATAAAGAATTCCTAAACAACACAGGTATGACCAAGATGCCAGAGTATGTACTTTAGTGACGCTGCTCCACTTATTCCCTCAGCATTCTCCAGACCCAGAGTGACCACTGGCTACTGTAGAGGAAGGAATTGAATTGGGAGAGACAGACTTGCTGTGATTATGGCATCTAGTCGGAAACATGGACAGAACATGATAGCAGAACCTGGCTGTGGATGATGTTAGCAGACACTATGACTTCTCGGCAGTCTAAATGTTAGTAGCTGTTGTCACTAGGGGAGAGGCTTTGAAATCATCATAGACAGCTCTCTGAAAACTTAAACTCTGTACTTGCTATCAAGCAAGCAAAAAAACCAGTTATGGATTAAGAAAAGTCATGCTATTACATAATGCTGTAGTATACGCACAATTTTGATACTGATTGCAATTTGGTTCAGCCTTTCTCAGAATAGGAAAGAATTGGAAAAGATAATACATATGGGAGTAATAGTAACTCTTGGATAAAGATGCACCAAATTGATTAGCCTAGAACATTTGTGAGGAAGAGAAAATACATAAATTTAAAAAACTGGCACAGGGAAAATGTAGAGAAGTTGCTACTTCTTGTGGAGAAGAAAAATTATGCAAACTTCAAGTACTGAGCATAAACTCTGTGTGGTTTCTTAATGTACATGCTGGAATGACAAACCACATTCACAGTGATGTAAAGACTACAAGTAAATTACTTGAAGGGGTTTGAGTGAATTAGTGAAGGATAAATCCCCACGTGGCTATTACAACACCTTATGCAAAAGCCTATGTAAGCCACCATCTGCAGAAAGCTGGCAGTATATACCACAGAAAGATTGCTGTTAGGTTTTGTTTTTTTTCCTCTCCTGTCCTTCCTACTCTCCTTAAGCATATACTACATAGTGTAGTATATGGTATGGAAAATGCATATTGTACCAGGTAGACTTCGGTCTTCCCTTGTGCTGAAGTTAGTATGTTCCATGGGGAAACCAAGAGTTGTGGAAATATGTTGGAGCCTAAGATCAGAAGTGTCCTACAGACTGATTATGCATATAGGTGCAGATCCACCTTGCTCATTTTCTCTGAAATGCTTTGAACACCATGTGGTGAAGTTCCAGTTAGATGGGATGGAGCCCTGGTCACAACTGGCAGCACAAAAGAAGGTGCAAGAGAATTTATTAAGCACTAGGAGGTACTTTGAGAAAAGAGTAGCCTAGGCAAAGGGGATGTGCACTGTCTTGAAATAAATACAGGTTATTGTGATGTGATGTAAGGAGGATCTAGTTCTTTAAACCTAGAGGTGTTGTAAAACTAGCAGGACAGAGAAGCAAGTAAATCATATGATACTGATATATAATATTACAGCAGCAATTGTGTTTGGTAAGGACATGCTGAAAACTATAACTGGACCAGAACACAAGCAGAGTAAGAATATGGAAGAAAGTTCTGAAAAATTGAGAGTCTTGCAGATGAAAGAAACAAATTTTTAAAAATAAATGTTGAGGGCTCTCTCTCTGTCCCGCTTTTATTATAGATATATATTATAGATACGCAAGAAGTTTAAAGCTAAAACTAGTGAACTAGAGTGTCTGATACTTGATAGAAGGTCTTGATATAAGAAGCATTGGAGAGACCTGCTTGCATAATAGAAAGCAACAGAGAATTGGAGCATTACTTAAAGAATACTTTCAGACTTCTAGCTGTGTGTATACCCAAACAGATTAAACTTGTCTCCTTCAGTGTCTTAGAGAAAGTGTAATGGCCATTGACCAACCGTTTCATGAAGCGTGACTTTCTAGAATATACACAAGCAAGAAAAATTTTTCCTTGAGGAATTCAGAAGACAAATTTAGTTAGCTTAATCCAGAATTGCACTTCACTATTTTTGGAAGATGCCTAAATTCAGTAGGCATCTCCTTGTTTAACCTGAAAATTTTCTGAAGTGCTATAAGTTGTCTTTCTTTGTTTCTTAGAACTGTAGTGCAGATACCACAGTAGAGCACATGTCTGCAGAGCAGATAGTTCAAGTATTCAAGGTTTGTACACTTCTGCTAAACAGTGACTGGGTCAGACTTGTCAGAAACTGCTATTGCAGCACATGCAGTTTCCTTTTTGCAGAAAGACACTGAATAGTAATTGGACAAAACAAAGACTGCCCTGGGGCTGTAGGGTCTCCAGTGGAGAATTCTCTCATACTAGACAAAGAGAATCTTGATCGTAGCTTGTTCTTAGCTACCAGTGGTCTTTTATATTTATTTACAGCTTCTGGAAGAGGAATGTAAAGTGTTTCTGGCTGTGATCAGACCTAACAAATTTGGGACATGTTTTTTGAAGGCAGGTTTGAAACTCTTTTCAAGATGCGGAAGTCACTGAATCATTGAAACCACTTTTTGCCTTGTGCCACCAAATTCTGCCTTGTGGTTATGTTCAAGGATATCAGTGTACAAGGCTCAAGTTTTTTTGAAGGGACTGTTCAGATGTGGATTTACAGGAGGAAAACTCTTGGCTATGGAATTGGAAAGCTAAATGATGGACATGAAAGTTTATTGAAGAAATGCTTACTAAAATAGCCTTGATGCAGCCAGTGTAGAGAGATGTTGAGTTGTTGAGACATTAAGAAGGAAATAATGAGTTAGAAGAGTCATGTGAAATTGTTAAAAATATCCCAGCTGTATGAACCAGTCAAGTGCTTTCTGTACTTCGAACATTGTCATAGGGTTCTTAATGTTTCTTGGTGTAACTTAAGACACAGTCAGTGGATTGTAGTGTCAGAGCAGATAAGTATTGATCTGATTATCTAAAACGAGTTCAGTTATTAGCGTATGATGGCAAAAGGCCAAGAGATTTCATAAAACTGTGAAACCTGTGAATTTTTAATAAACCCATGTCGTGTTACAGAGATCTTGTATATAGATAATTTTGCACCCCTAAAGGTAACTTGAAGAGTTAAGGAACTATAAATTGTTTGTATTCCTTAATAAGTTCTAAATTAAAAAAGAAAAATATCTTGGGTAATGGTGTGATTATCAGGATGGGCTCTTTCATTCAGTGAGTAGCTGTGGGCAAAGAAAGATAGCAGTGTGGTAGGAAGCATAATCACTGGAGTGGAGTGTGTGTGTGTGCACAATTAAGGTGTACTGTTCCATGCTTACCTTGAAAGGCTGATGGAATTACGATGACTCTGTAATGTGTGGTAAAACAAAGTAATAATGAGAAGCTTGGGGAACCTCTGGTTCCTAATACCTTTTCCCTTTTCCCCCACTCTTTAAATAAAGACTTGTAAATGATGTGATAATTTACCTTAGATGAGAAGCGAGGAGAAATGGATTAGAAGTCTCTAAAATAAAAATGGGAAAGGGAAAGCATGCTGGAAGATTAAGTTCTTGTCATATACACGAGTGTGTTACACCATGAAATTAAAAGATCAGGATTCATTTACAAATGCTTGATTATTTTTCCCCTGCAGAGTATTTTTAGTGTGTTGTTGCTTGCCATAATAAATTGTTAAGCCTAAACTGTGAAGACAGTTTTTAAAAACATAAATGTTGTGGGTACCACAGAATTTAGGTTTTTGATTATTAAAAAAATGGTGCAAATAACAACAGTCTAATAGATATCAGTAAGAGAATAATTTTGGGTACATTATTCAACTAATATCTGCATCAGTGTCTCGTTATCCTACAAAGTCATTTCGTCTGATTCATGTTAAATGGAATAGTGGACTCAGTAGACAACTGATATTTTGTGTTTTGGTAGTCCTATATTGCTGTAATGGTTTGTGTGTTAACTTTTTAGGCACTTAGGAAGTGTATTCCTACTTTTGATTTCTGAATTAGTAATGAGAACTGGTTCTGCTTTGCTTTATAGTATATAAACTTGCTTTTTAATATTTATTTTTCCTCCTCTTCTAAGGATTATGTACTGAAGGCCTGTACCGTGTTAGTGGGAATAAAACAGATCAAGACAACATTCAAAAACAGTTTGATCAAGGTAATCAGAGACTTTATTATTTAAAGCTAAAACAGAACATGAATTCTCCATGGATTTATCACAGTGCAATATAAAAGGATTGCTCTTTCAAACTGACTTCCACAGCACTGTGTCCTTAGTGGTCTGGGAGGTTGTATTGGTATAGTTCAGGCTATTACCAGTGAAGCTCCAAGGATGGGGAGGGCAGTCTTGTTGCAACTGGCTTCAATGCTGTTAAAATGTTATCTAGGTGGTATTTGAAGGTTTGAAAGAGTTTAAGTGCAGTCTTAGCTGCTCCTTGTGTTAACAGTTCATCAGTCCTAGGCACTAAGGCATTCACTTCTGCTTCTTCTGCCCCACAAATAGTAATTCTTTAGTGAAAGCTCTCTTGAATAATACACATCAACAATTAAGTCTGGTTCATTTCTAACACAGCCTTTGTCATCGTAGAATATAATGAAATGTGGTTGGTAGTTTAGGCTGTTCACTTTGATATGTTTCTATTTTAAAATAAAAATATTTATTAAATTCTTGAATGTTAATAATGAAGTTGAATCTGTGAAAAATAGTAAAATATCTCCTAGATGTTAAAGAAAATAAATGTGCTATTTCTTTATGCCTTGCTTTGCTGTTTAGCAGCATTTTGGGAAATAGAACTTATAACTCCTTACTGGGCAAAATTGATTTGTCAGAAGCCAGTTCATGACAAATACAAAATCATTCAGGTCTTCATGGAGAATTAGACTACTTTATTTTTCTGATCTTCTACTGTTTTGTAATACTCTGAGATTGTCTTATATTTAATTTCTTGTAGGTGATAGCAGCTTGTCAATAGATTCACCTTTTCCTTCCTTATTTAATAATCATTTGGCAAAACTTTGGTTTTCAGTGTTTTGAATGAATTCTTGTTTTCATAAAATATTATAAGGAATGATAACAGTGGGTTTTACTTGCACTGCTATTTTTTAAATTTTGTTTTTCAGATCATAATATCAGTCTAGAATCAATGGGAGTAACAGTGAATGCTGTGGCTGGAGCTCTGAAAGCTTTTTTTGCAGATCTGCCAGATCCATTAGTTCCTTACTCTTTGCATCAAGAGTTGTTAGAAACATCAAGTAAGTAATAAACAACCATTTCTTGATTTAATTATGTTATTTCCATTGCCCTTATTGCTGTTTTTACTTCATTGTGAGTTGAAAGAACTATCTGCACTGAATATTTTTTTGAATTCCTTAGACACTTATATTTTTTAATATTCCTTAAAATTAGAAGAACAATGTGATGAGATCAATGTATTACATTTATTTTTCAAAGTTTTTTAGTTTATTTCTCCTTTTCCTGGAAAATTAATTGGGAGATATCTACTTTTTCCCATTTTTTGTTCAGTGATAAAAATGATGAAAGGTCTTGGAGCAGCTTTGCAGTTGTTAATGGGAAGAACCCCTTGAATTCATCAAGTCTTACGTTCAAAGTAGACTCTAAAAATCAGACACATCTATGGGATATTATGGTAATTCTCTAATTCACTTAAATTTTTTTCAAATTATTTTTGAACTCCCACAAGATCCTTAGTTTTGTTTGCCTGACAAACATTCTTCAGACATTTCGTAATATTCCTGCCTTTGGAATTAGTGTCTCGTATTGGCAGCGAGCTGTTCCACAGAAGGACCACCACGGTTCTGTACCGAATACGACTGTGACGTACAGTAGTCCAGAGTATTTTTTGTTCAGAACATGGAAGCAATGCTGTAAGCCTAAGGCATGGGCCTGGACTTGATTAATATATAGCCCATTAGAAATTTTGCATTTTCTGATTATATCTGTAAAGAGCTAATCCTGGTATTTCTGCTATACTTTTCAGGCATATTGCTTGTTTAATGTAGTTACTTTGGTTTTATTTTTTCTTAAAAGCATAACAGTTAAATTCCAGTCAAAACGTAAAGTAGCCTAGAATATAAGTGTAATTACTGTTTTAAAATGCCATTAATACTGCTTTAAATTTATATTTTGGGATATATTTGGGATATAAAATGTATTTAACATTTTTTTGTGATACTAGGGTAGATCAAAGTTTTTAGCAATGCAGTCAAGTAATAGAGGGGAACTTACATTCCTTTTTATGATAGGAATTATCATTGATTAGAAGAGTTTTCTGCAGAATGTATGGATCCACAGCATTACTTGCTGTTTTTTTTCAATAAAAGTGTTATTTTATTTCATATTCCTTTCCTACGTGATGGTTATTTCCTGTTTGAAGCATGAATAATGTCCTTTGGGCCTGTGAAGAATCCCTGTTCTTCTTTAGGCAGCATATTTAAAATAGCTGCACCAGCCCTATTCGTAATTTTTTTATTACTTGAATAACTGAGGTTTAAGAATATTCTAAGCTCATATGAATGTCTTTCTGCCACAATATTTTACAAGGAGACGGACCTCTAACAAGAAGTGACTCTGTCACATTGTTATTCTACAAGCCAGCAGTAAGTTAGTCAACCAGTTATTTGCTGGACAGATAAATAATTCTGCTTAAATACAGAAAAATATTTTTGTGCTGAGTTAAACTTGCAGTGGGTGTACTTAGTGTGCTTAGACTAACCAGGACAAACTCCATAACAAAAAAGTTACTCTATGGAAATAGGAATTTTATTAAATATTTTTATCACTTGATATTTCTCTGTGGGTATCTTACCTGTACCATTATCTAGGAAAAAGACTTAGCAACACTTTATTCAGTATGTCTTTCTAGATGTGTCAGAAAATGTCACTTATTTCTATAGAAATCATGGATAAGACAGAACGGCTACACGAGTTAAAAGAGATTGTGAAGAAATTTCATCCAGTGAACTATGATGTCTTCAGATACATAATAACACATCTAAACAGGTTTAGTATTTTTCAATTTTGTTTAAGTTGTAATAGTTGCAAAAAAGATTGTTTTTATCAATGAATTATCTACTAGAATTGAATATGTGGAAAAAGAAATTAGGAGTAACAGTTGATTAATAAAGCCTTATAGATTTGTTTCTCACATATTTTTGACATATATTTATCTGGCATCATTGCTACTGTAAAGTTATAAGAATGCTGTACATAAGAAAAGCTCAAAAGAATCATTTCCCCTAATAATAACTGTGTGCCTAATTATAACTGTTACAGACCCCCCCCCCCCCGAAGTAATAGATATTAAAATTATAGACTAATCTAGTTTATTAAGAATTTGAATCCTTTCGCCTAAACACCCTCTTCCCCCTCTCCCGCCAAACCATGGCTAGCTTCAATCAAAATCTAAAATATAGAGCCCAAACCCTCTGCTGATTAGTAAAATGTAGAACAAACCTCTAAGTAACAGTTAATTGGTTACACTTGCTTCTTAAATTTTGCCTCTTGCACAGAAATTTAATGTTTTTATATTTAAAAGCTATTTCCATATTTACTAAAATAGTATTAATAGATGTATATCACAAAAAGATCTGTGCCTTTACATGTCTTTACATGTATATTTTTTATTGTCATAAAAAAGAGAGAAAAAGACCAGCTTACTTGTACTTCTTAATTAGCTAAAATGAAATTATTCTCTGAAATCCACAGAATGAGATAAACTGTAGTATTGTTGAGTTTATAAGGGATCTTTGGAGATTTTGTTCAACCCCATTGCTTTGACAGAGTCAATTGCAACAGATTGCCCAGGATGGTGTCCTGTTAGGTTTTCAGTACCTCCAAGAAGTTAGACTCCCATCTCTCAGAACAGCCTGTTTCAGTGCTTAGTCACCCTCACAATAAAAAGCGTTTTCTTATGCTAAGAGAATTTCCTGTGGTTGTTTGTGCCTGCTGCCTTCTGTCCTGTCACTGAACACCACTCAGAAGAGTCTCAATTCATCTTTACACCCTCCTATCAGGTATTTAAAACCAATAAGTTTTAAGTAAGACTTTCCCTGAGTTTTTCCAGGCTAAACCATCTTAACATTCTCAGCTTTTCCTCATCTGAGGGATTGTTAATCTCTAAATGATCTTCGTCATGTCCCTTCATTGGGCTCACTCCAGTGTGTTCATATGTCTGTTGTGCTGGAGGGTCCAGAGCTAGATCCCAGACTCCGGATGTGGCCTTTGCAGTGCTGAGTAGAGGGGAACAATCAGCTCCCTACACATGCTGACAGCACTCCCAATGTAGCCTAGGGTGCTGTTGGCTGCCTTTGCCACAGGGTCACCTGGCTGACTCCTGCTCAGTTTGTTGTTCATCAGGACTTTCTTGTCTCTCTCTGCGCAATGTTACTTTTCAGCCAGGCAGTTTTGTGTATAGACACATATATAAGCTTTTCATGACATTTAATTGTTCTGGACTACTGTTTGTGTATTTGTGTTTCTGCAGGTATTTGTAATGATCTAACTGAGTTTGTAGTACAGGGGTAGAAATTAGAACCTTTAACTTTCCCACTTTGTCAACAGGGAGAATGTAGGTGCTCTCTATTTGCACTTTTCACAGAACATGTAAGATTTTGGAATTTAGATGCCTACTTTGACACTTCTCTCCTTGGAGAAGCAGGTTCAACTTGCTTAACCTTTATGAAGTTGTCCATTTTCCTTTTCAGAGAAATGGATCAGTTTTTCCATAGTACTCTTGTCCAATACAAATTCACCCCTAAAATAGATAAAACCATATCAATGAACAAATACCCATATTACAGAACTTCAGAATGTGCTTGCAGGTATCCAAAGTAAAACGAAACATCTCAGACTTGACACAGTTATTAGTTACATAAAAAGTTAGTTCTCTATCAACCTGATGGCAATTTTTGTGGAAGAATGGCAGTCTTGGAACTGTCAAAAGTCTTCATCTAGTCACCTATTGGCATAGCACAGCTGAATGTACAGTGTCAAGTACCTGGGTTACTGCAAGTAAAAGAGCTAAACATAATTTTACAATTCCTAATAAGGTTCTAATGCATACATATCTACAAACAAATGAAACATATTAATAATGGAATTTACTGGAGCTCATAAGAGATAGACATTGGCATTTGCTGTCTGGTCTTCTCTCTATTAATGATGAGTGATTTACACTGCAGGTTGCTAGTAACAAAATGATCTTTTCCTAAAGAAAGGCTGTCATTTTTTGTCTCATTTGCATTGTCAGGTAGTTGCATTCTATTCAACAAGAAATCTGCTTGGATGTAAGCAATTGAATATATAGAAAGAGGTGAATACAGCTGTGTACAGGATCTTAAAGGCAACTTGTAGCTGAATTCTTGACAGTCTGTATTTATTTTTAAGAGATTAATTCGTGGTAAAATACTGCTGGTATATAATTAAAATGGAAATGTTGTTTGCCGAATGAATTGCTCATTTAATGAGGTAAAGCAGTCTTCTACATGATGAAAGAGTTCTCATCACAAGCTAATGTTTTAGATGCTTTGTTTTTACATCCTACATCATTACAGTAAAATATGTGCTACTGTTGTGTAGTTAGTAATGACTGGTGATTGATATTATCTTGGTGTGTCCACAAGCACAAGACCAGGTTGTGGAAACAAAAAATACAAGTATCATCCACATCGTATGAGACCAGTAAGATGCGAATTTCATAAATGGCAACAGTGAGATGAATTTTCATTAGTGTTATAAGCACCTTTCTGAGCATTTCAGGTAATTGTGGTTGATTACCTGTAAGCAGAAGTGAGCTTTTAAAACAGGATAGTGTTGGATTGATGTTGGGCTTTTTGATACTAGTTGTGTTTTATACACGTTCTTTGGTAACAAGACCCTTCATATGTGAGGACTAATATGGCATAATATGCTTATGACGTCTGGGAAAACACCAGTGTCCAGCTTTTAAAGTCGGATCAGAGTGGGTTTGCAGTCTGAAGTTCCTGAGACTTGGCAGTGGAGGAAGTGGGCAGGATCAAGGGAGACATGTTTTTCATTTGAAGTGAACGTAGAAGAAGATAAATGAGCATTTGCTGAGCACTTTGAAGAAGATTCTAAAGTAGTTAGAGAAGTTTGGTAGGAGACCACCATACAGGTTTGGTAGGGTTTTGTTTGCTCTCAGAAAGTACCAAGGTAAACTTGAAGCACAGGAGAAAATGCAGTTGATTGTATACCTTCGCACTATTTTTTATGCTTTATTGTTACCATTATACATGCATTGTAAATGAGTGGAAATACTTTCTTATAGTGTAAATTCTAGTGTTTACTATGCCTTTCACAGCTCTTGAATCTATGGACTACGGCCAGCTGTTAGAAATTCTTGTAGGCTGCTCTTCTTAGTCATCAAAATTATAACTGACAAATTTCTGAAGTTTTACTTTCTGTCTATTCCCACAGGACAATTGTAGATTTGCTTCCTTTGTGGTATCTACCGTAATCTAGGAAATGCATGTTCCCAGCTGAATGCATCTTAGGTGTTTGCCAGATGTATTAATGCCTGATATTTAATGTATCTCTCAGTAATTACTTCTAAATAAAATTGTGATGTCAGTTTATAATGCAGAATATTTTAGAAAACAAAATACCCTGGCTCTTTCTAGCCTATTGCTTTGGAAAGTATTTTGTTTTTCTGAGTAGGTATTTACTTGTAGATGATAAATGGTTTGTTATTATTTGGAAGTTTTTTGGTTTTGTTTGGTTATAGTATTGCAATAATGAATTTAGATAATAAATGAAGAACCCATTTCAGTTTGTTTATTATCAAAATGCTGATGGAATGTTGAATTTCTTTCTTGATTAAAAGCTTAATCAGATTTATATTAGCTAACTATCCAAATCTGGAAATGACATGCTTTCTAAATTTTCTTCTGCATAATCGCATAAAATATTCAAGGACAGTTGTTTTAATGGATGGCTGGAGGAAAGGAGCAAAAATCTTGAGATTGTTTAGTAATATTGCCTACAGTTAGAGCGCAATGAGAATATTTCAGTTGATTGCATACTGGTTTTAATTCACTCTGTGCGTATCATTCTCATTTCAGGGTTAGTCAGCAATATAAGACCAACTATATGACTGCTGATAACTTATCGATTTGTTTCTGGCCTACTTTGATGAGACCTGATTTTGAAAACAGAGAGTTTCTTTCTACCACCAAAATCCACCAATCAGTTATAGAGACCTTCATTCAACAGTGTCAATTTTTCTTTTACAACGGGGAGATTGTAGAAGCACCCAACCCAGTGGCTTGTCAGCCACCACCTTCCAACCCAGTGCAGATGGTGGAGCCCATGGTACCCCTGCAGCTGCCACCCCCGCTGCAGCCTCAGCTGATTCAGTCGCAGTTACCAGCAGACCCTCTCGGTATTATATAGACAGAAGATCATTGCAGGCAGCCTGGCACTGGACAGTAGAGACAAGCTATAGACATGCATGTTTCAGGATACAGTAATGTACTTCATATTTATGGAAAATAATTCCCATCCAGCTGATTGGACATCTTTTTGTTATATCCCGTACTGTGTTCCTCATTTGTACACGCTGCAGATAAAAACTATGTGGTAAGCATGACTGGAGAGGTTTAATTTTTAAAAGCAAAAATAGCTATAAAGTACAAAGCTGCTGCTGCATGATACCTTATTGCAATCACTATATCATTCCTGTGACGGTTTGTCACAATATATTGTGAATAAAATTTTTTCTATAGAAATTAAATGATTTAAAAAAATACATTTATGAAACATTCAATGCTTACAGCCTGCTTTATGGCTGGTTTTTGTTATTTAACATGCTATTTTTGGCAATTTTCTTCACATTCAAGCGTTCTGTGTAAACAATTAAGCCCAGCTATAGTTTCTTTTGTAATCTCCTGGCTACTTATGTGACTTTATGCTTAGGGTGGTTTATGGAAGAATGCAAAATGCACTGTTGAGAATTTTACGATCCCTCACCATCCATCTTTACATATAAGTAAACCTGTGGACAGTTTAAGGGTGGGTGAACTTGCATATTATTTCTTACAGCACAATACCAAGGACATGCTTATTGTAAAAGTGAGTTTCAAATATTGTACAAAAATTTTGATGTTGCCTACTTATTTCTTTATGTTCCATGACTAAACTAAACATTTTGTAAAACTGTTAATTCTGTAAACAGCTGCATGTTTAAAAGATCATTGATGGTCTTGTAAACTTAATCTAATATATTTTAGATATTTTAATTTTTCCCACTTGGGAATACATGTAGTGTTTAGAAAATAGCTCATGACATTTTCATATAAGGTTATATAACTTTTCATACATAAACATGACTTTTGTTGTAGTAAAATTCTCTAAACCAAACAACGTTTTAATCTAGGACTTCAATTAATCTATTCTTTAAATCTATTTTTATGTGACCCTCTAAAGATATACAAAAATGCATTGCTAATACATGGCAATAAATACTTTGGGTACTGACAATTAACCTCTTTGGAGTGTGTATATATAAAATCATATAAACTTGTATTCATATTTTTTTCCTGTGGTATGTTGTACTAAAATTTCAAATGACTCTTTTTTTTTCACTGTATTTTTAAATTATCTTTTTTTTTCATTTATTTTACTTTTATATTGGTACAAATTTTGCTGTAAAAGAATGCTGCTTAATTTAAACAAATCTTTTGGTTAAATATTTTGATAGTGGTAAAAAAATTAGAAGGTTACAAATTGTAGCAAAGGGGAGACCATAGATAAACACTACCTGTGAGACTTTCCATAGCAGCTTTTTTTCTTTCATGCTCAAAATGTACCTTTTTAGGTCTGCAAAGAAGAAAGTTTTGGCTCATTCAGCTGCTAGAATGTTTTGTGTAGTTTAAAAAAAAAGCTTTATGATGGTCACTGTTGTAATCTTCACTTATAACAAGATTTAAGATCGTCTTGTATGTATTATAGTAAATAGATGATTTTCAGAATTAAGGCTTTTATTAAGAGATTGATTTGCTCCATTTTCCCAAAATAAAAATTGCCTTTCCCACTTATGTCCTAGGTATTGTACTTCTAATGACTTGGATTATCATTCTAGATTACTAAAATACCATAAACCTGGCTGCTGTTTGAAGTACATGTATATTATAAATTATCTTGATATTGTGTTATATTCTTGCAAGTAATTATCTTTTTTAAGAAAACATAAACAAAAAAGAGAAGTCAACCCTATTCCTATTGCAAAGCACACAGGAACTAATAGTACAATAAAGTCTGTCCTGTAAATTGTAGTATTCCGAACTTGTTCTACTTTACATGTTGTCTATATAGCTTTTATTTATAGTTTTCAGTCTAATCTTGGCATGTTTAGCAAAGAAAATGAAACTTCAAGAGTTTTATAAACTATTTCTAGGTTGCTAAAGAATTTATTTTTCTACTATATATGGCATAGACAAAGCATCACCTGTACAGGAAACAAGTCTATTTCTAATAGAAGTAAGCTTAAGAGTAAATGCCAGTCATATCCATATTTAAAAATTCCATCTATAAACTATCTCCAGTCTTTGTAATGTGAATTATGTTTTAAAGTTTCTATAAATGCCAAGTTTTTTGCCATAATATTTAACTAATCTTTGGATACTAATTTTTAGAATAATTTACCTTCCATTTCATGATGAACTTTCATGTTGAACTTCTGATCAGCAGTATTTGCAGTACCATTTCTTGGTGTATGATGTTGTGGCCAAATGGCTAAATCACCATTATTTTTAATAATCCGAACACTTCCATTCAGCCAAACGTGAAAGGGTTGTTCCATGTAGTGGATAAGCAGAAATAAGAAAGCATGGCATGTGGCACCTGGGTGTCACATGGAGGAGTCCCTGCATACTGTTTGCATTATGGAAGTGTTGTATGCAGGAATGTGGATGTGTGTGTACGTGTCATATGTACGCTTTGAGTTTTTTATCTGTTTGTGTGTTTATGCAGACATGCATGCACATACACCCACATAGTAAAGTTTTTAAAATATACTAGGAAATTTAACTGTGCTTATTAAAGATTTTTAATAGAGCTTTCTCTATTGTTATTTTTATTAGTGCTATAAAATGAGGAAGCATGTTATTATATCCAAATTCCTCATACTTTGGCTCATGTAGACCCTTCTAGTTTTAATGAAAATCCAAATAATAATAACTATTTTTTAATGTGAGCATTTTTACCATAATATCTATCTTGATGAAGATACAAATGTATATTACTTTGATTGAGCCATCTCAGTGACACTTTATGGAGTAGTTTGTTTTTTATGTTATAATGGTATTGACATACTGCAGTGTATTGTCTTTCACTGTTTCAGCGATTCTGAAATCCCAGACCTGCATTACAAAAGTGCCATTTTAAGTAATGCTTAACAGGTTATTTCCAAAATCCTTACCCTTCATGGTCTTGTGGAATTTGAACTCATATAGTGTAAATAGATTGCAGATGTCAACTTATATGAAAAGAAACTTTGTTGTTGTTATATGTTTTCTCCTTTGAGTCCTGGTTGCTAGGAATTTATAGGTATGTTTATTTTTAGTTGCTGGAGTTTAGCTTCCCATATTTATGATAAACATAGAAAAACTATCAGTTCAAGATTAAAAAACCAGGCCATAGTTCATGTGCTTATTTCATTTTTTTTTCAGTAATTGTGATGCTGTTTGTCAACTGCAAAAATTGCACACATTTAAAAAAAATTTCAAGGAAAAGTTTTGTTCTTTGTTTATAATGTAATCTTTTATTGCTACATCAGGAGAATACTGCAGTGAATTAAATCAGTGAAGCTTATTCTGTATAAAAGATGCAACGAATAAAATACTAAGATGCTTACTGTGTATAATGTTCAGTTTAGTTGCCTACTAAATTTTTAAAGGCAAAAGCACCCTATCTTTCACAGACACAGAAATGAAATTTAGCGGTAAATCTTGCTAAAGAATGCAGTGTGTTTAAGTTTTTCTTGGGTGGGAGGCTGTCTCTCGTGGGTCTCTTAAATTTATTTTTCCTGTGGAATTTTTAAACCTGAAGTAAAAACTGAGCTTTTAAGGTCAGCTATAAATCATCAGAATGGTACATTATTGGTCATAATTCTGTTAATGATATGGGATAAACACAGCTTTGATAGTAGTACTGCTTTTAGTTCTCATGTTTGCAGTGCCTGTGGTTACTTAGATTTTTCAGAACATCTTGAGTCATGTGGCTGGTGCAGAAATAACTGCAAAACCTTCCTGACAGTCTACAAATCTGAACACTGTTCAGGTTTTATACATATATATATATACACTGGAGCACTTTAATCTCAAATGGGATTCATCTTACATGTAATTGACTCGGTGTGCAAATCTCAGTGATTTAGATTGCTTTATCAAAAAACAGCTCTGCTGAATCTGACTGAAATATAACACACTGTTCAGACTCCAGTTTCTGATGAGTAGCTGTCCCAGAGAACCAAAGTGTAGCATCAGTGATCACTTGTGTCAGACTCAGTCCTTCAACTAATTCATGGTTTCCATGGAATCAGAAAGTGATGAAGTTAATCTGTCATCATTAGTGAACTAAACACTTCCTGCCTTTCCTTACTGATGATTTCATTCCCAGGTATGTAGCTAATGCATCTTATGGCTGTTTCCCATATATTTCTCATCTTTCTTGTAGAATACAGTGCACGTGTGTTTAGAGCTGAAATTTTGATGCTGAACTGAGTGTCATTGATGCCCAGCAGATAACATAGTGCTTTTATATTGCAGAATGGGGTTTAGTATACTTGATTAGTAATAATTTGACCATTACTGATTTTTGTTTGGTGTGATTTAGAAAATAGAAAATGTTCAGTGAAACAGTTTCATCTGCAGTGCAGCAGCTGTGGTTTTTTCAGTTTTACAGTGTGATAACAAAAGACTGTTGTTACTTAGAAGCTGTTTCAGTTTGAGAAAGGGTGGAGAGGAAATCCTGTGGTGTGTCTAGCTAACAACTGCATGTCCGTGCTTCAGGGTTAGATGCGACGACTTGCAGAGTCCCTCTGGCTGCTTATGTGACTGATTCTGCAGTGTAGCTGTAGCTTATATATTCCCCAAATTTAGGGTATCACAATCTATCTGTTCTTGCAGACTTCTGCTTCACAACTCAAGAAGTGAAGGGAGGGCAAAGTGGCTGTCCTCACAAATTCCTGTGTTCTCAGCTTTGTCACTGGTGAACTTTGTCACTGGTGAGGATTGTCCAACTGCTTTTGCAGTGTTTTACTGAAGCAGAAAATCTGTGGAGTAGTAAGTTTGGAGTTAACTGACACTGAGTGCAATCAATTAATGAAGCATGTAGAAGAAACCCAAGTTGCATTATCAAAGAGGAGGTGTTATGGTCTCCCCTTGGAGGCTCTACTCTCAGTACTTGACAGTATGACCTGAGTTTCTGCAGTTACAGCCCTTGGTCACATGGATCCTGTGCAAGCTGAGAATGAATAGGAGATCAAGAAACCTCAAAAAAAAAAAAAAAATCAAACCAACTTGGAACAGCTGTTTCTGAAAATATTTAGATGAAATTACTAAACACAGAGTGTAGTAAAGAAAATAAATATGGGGAATGAAATGCCCATGGTTGATAATTGAAATATATATTGAAATATGTATATATATATATATGCATGCTTTTTTAAACTTGGTAAAGAAGTGGATGTTGATGCAGGGGGTTTTAACATAGTGAAGGTGGCCAGCCTGATACAGGTAAATATTGGTTACAACTCAGATGTAAAGTTTTGAACAATGAATGTCAACAGTTTTATCTAATTTTGGTACTGTATTGGTGAATTGTCTAGCTCTAGCATTAGTTTAATTTTGTTATCCTATTATCTTGTGGTCACACAAGTAAGTCTGCTTTTATGTCCTTTATGTAACTTACAAGTTGGAAAATTTCACAGATAACTGCTTTCTTTACTCTTCTTTTTGACTTAAAGCCAAAACTTAAAATATATAACATGATCATACTACTTGTCGCCTATAAAACGGACTAGGTCCCACCTGAGGTTTATAAAAATCTCAAATACTCTTTTTGTCTCCTTTTGTCTGTACTTTTATGTGTGCACTGCAGTTTTGGGGATGCACTTGTTTGTGTCTGGAGGTTTCTGATTGCTAGCAGGTAGATACCAGGGTGGACCCTTTCCATATCCTGCCTGCTTTTTATAAAAGAGTGCTGGAAAGACCAGCAAGGAAACCATTTAAAAATGTTGAAGAATAAATATGAGCTCTCAGTACATCAGTGAGGTGAGGATGCTCATCTCAACTGGGCTTCCTTTCTGTGCTAGAAGTTTGTGCATAGGGTGCTTTTAAGCCTTCCACTGATAGTGTAAAAGGGAGGAGAAGATGCAAAAAACTCTTTCCTATATACCTTGTCTCTAACCTCAAGGGTGAGTGTTATTTTTATAGGATTTGGGGCACAAAGTTCTCTGTGTCCAGTGTGGAGTTTTGGCCCCACAGAGTCATGGATTAGCATGTGGCCTTCAACTGAACTTGGCACACCAAAGCAGTGGGGACATACATACAAGCCTTAAATTGTTCATCAGCATCCCTGCTCCTGAAGCATGCTGCCCTGAGAGTTTTGTCGGTTTTTACTTTAAAATAGTTTTGAGTGGTATTGCCACCACAATCTGCAGGTCCGAGTGTTCTTTAGAGAATACAAAGATTCTCTGACCTGAAATACTCCTGAGGAAGTAGAAATCAAGCTGTATTCTCCTTGGAATTGTGCAAGGTACTATCTAGCATTATTTTGTTTTCTCTCTTCTTTTCAAAGAAAGCAGTTTATAAGAAAAATCAGAGGACTGAACTGTTACCTGTCACAGTTGTGTTTTTGTAGCATGATAGTGACACCGTGAGGTAAATGTCCAGGTCATTCAATGAAGGCATTGAAGATGTGAATCCTCCTGGAATCATTTGGAAGACTGTGGCAGAGTAAGTGAATTGTAGAACAAATTCTCAGTCATGGCTATGGTTCCTCTTTGAAGGAAACTTAATACTTTGTTTGTTTTCTTTTCTGTTATTTAGGAGGGGGATAAACTGGTGTGCATGTAATGTGATTGTCAAAGCTGACCTCTGACCCAGTTGGGAAATGAGCAAAAAATCTGACATCAAACACACTAAAAGGCAATGCAGACATCTATGTCCTGTCGTAGTATTCAGAATATTGGGAAGAACTGGATGTTTCTGGTTTTCCACAAGAACACGCACTTTTCATGAAGGGAAGGGTCTCTTAGCTCCCTTTGCATTTTGACTGCTGCCCCATATCCATTATTTTACTTAAAATGTCTGCTGCAATAAATGTGTTTTTTAGGTACTGATCTGTAAGTGGATTGATTCTGATTTCCTGAAATGTTATCCTTTCCCACCCTACATTTTTCTTTATTTTCTTTCTCTCCCTATACACCTCCTGCTCGTCCCCAAAAAAGCAGAGCTGCTCAGCTAGAGTTCTGTCAATATGAAGAAAGGATTCGTCTGCAGGCTGCAGGGCTTTATCATTTGGGAGTACTTGGCTTTAGATCTTGGCTCTCTTCCTTTGCATTGTAAGAATTTGTTTGTTAACTTCTGGGCTTCCAACAAACTGTTTTTTTCTCCTCCCTAAAGTTGGTGAGGATGAGTGTGCCAAAGAGAATGTCTACAGGCAGTTATTTGGTTTTGTGCATTAATTTAAAGAACACATGCCCAGAGCCCTAGGATGGCAAAATTTCTTCTGAAATGTAAAGAAAAGAATTGCTTAAAACTTCTGAGTCTTCTTCCTTCTGATGTACTCCTTAAGGAAACCTACAGGTATTCTTGCAGTGAATAGTAGTAAGAAGTATGTTCCTGAACTCATCGGAATGATAAATATCTCTGTAGTCAGAATTGTCTAGCAAAAAAAATGGAAGCAGTTGCCTTCTTGCAGACAAATTGCATGGCCAGTTGAAGTGCAGGAAGGACTACTAGAAGGTGTGCTAAGTATGAGCAAATAGGATGTGCAAATAGCTTAGCTCATCAGAAGGAAACCAAGATAGAGTGGGGATTTTAAGAGCTGAGAAGTTTTAAACTGACCGGAAGGAAATGTTTATGGTGGGTGTTCTTTCCGTTCTAGGGTTTTCAGTGCCTTCTGTCTGTGTTTATAACATGGGGACGTGTTCTGGCACATTCCATTCCCAGCACTGCAATGCTCTTAAGTAACATCTAGCTGTGTGCTTGATGAGGAGGTGCTGAAGGCAGTTCGCATCAGCCTTTTCCCTTTCAGTGTAAGACCCAAGAGCTTTAAAAGGTTTCATGTAGGATAAGGGAGTTTCCGACCTTGGCAAAATTCTCAGGAATATAGATTGTTGGCCAAAACCACAATCTCAACAGCTTCTATGGGGTTTTTTCTTGACTGGTCATGCTTTTTTAAAAAAATAAAATTGTTGAATTGGAAACAACTTTTTCCTTTTTTTTTTTTTTAACATTTGAGAGGTGTTGGAATTTACTAATAAAAGAAAGGATTAGATTTAGCTAAGTAATCTTCTGGAAATACCAGTGAAGTATTCAAATTAAAGGCAATAATCTTTGATTAGTTTTTCTAGCAACCTCATAATTTTCTTACTAGCAACTAGATTCTTTTTAAGGCTTTAAGTGTGTTTTGTTTGCAGGGATATTAATGCCATTTTTACATTACAGTTGCGTGTAGTAGTTTCTGTGTTGAAGTAGCTGCATACAGGAGGCCCTGGATTATTCATTATTCTGATGGTGAGTGAAAGAAATCCAGATTTCTTCCTGAGAATATAAAAAGGAGACAGCTGACATTCTTTATTATTAAAGAACAACTAGTGTGACCTTTTTTTTCCTGGATTGGCAGAAGTTTGCTTTCAACTGCAACTGGCAATAGTGCAATGGCAGTATCTGGAGCACCCACGTACAAAGGAAAGAGAACCATTCTGTGAATGTAACTTCCAGAGAGAGAAGCTTAGGTAGAACAGATGAAAGCATGTCTTAATTTTTTTTAGTTCTGGAAATTTGACTACAAGGATGGCTACCATAGTCTGTTTTATAGTTTTAGGACATAATCTGGCTGAATGTAAATGCCCGATAAATATTTTCTAACTCGTCTCTCAAAAATATTTAGCAGACCTGTCTTCCTGCATTTGTTATATTTTCATTTCTGACTGTACCCAGTTTCTTTTTTTAAAAGAGATTATGTCTACACATGCCCAAAATCATACTAACTCAATGGCGGTATTAGTTCAGATTAAAAGGTTTAGTGAGTGTTGTCAGAAAACAGTCTTTGGTTAGAGTTAATCTGATAAGGGTAGAGCAAGTCATAGGCTTTTGTTAAAATGTTGGTCTTCACCTTAAAGGGGAAGCAGAAGCTAAGTGGGGATGGCAATGTTGCATTTCTGCTTTGGTGTAGGTTCAGTTAGTGAGGAGAGAATGAAAGTTTTTATTTACTTGTGCAGTCCTTGGCAGACAGCTCCGACGTCGTCAGTGGCAGTCTCACATACGAGCATGTGTGCATGGAGGGTTATGAAAAGGGCTCTCTGACACTGCTCTTTGCTCATTAATCTAGGAGCTCTGTGTCCCCACATGTCTCAGATTCAGCTATGTATAGCACATGTTGAGTTTTCCAGTTTGTCTTGGAAACTAAAATTTGCTGTAAGTGCATGCATTTTTAGTCTCTCTGCTTCCTGAACAGCATGCATGCTTTATCAATATACTTGGTATTTAAGAAGCAGAGAAGAAAATAAAGGTGAATGAATTGCAGAAAAATCTGGGAGTTTTGGGAAAATGCCCCTGTTCTCTGTCTGTGGAAGAGATCCAGGTGCATTGTTCCTACAGGCACAATCAGGGTAGCTGAGTATTTTGTTTCTAGGCAGGGCACAGTCTCAAAGATTGGCATTTCTTATGCAGTTGGGTCCTTGAAACCTTTGGTAAATGGCCGTGTACTGTTCTCTTTCAATGTTGCAGAGGAAAAGTTCTCTCCCTCTGATTTTGAAAATAGAACTTAGAAAACCATCGTCTTGTTTCACATCGGCAATTTGAGTCTTTGCCCTTTTCCTCAAGAGGCTTAAAAGAACACACTTCTGTTCCTCAACTGCAAACTTTCCCTCATCCTTCTGATTCTAACTGATGTAGGAGATAATGAATTGTGTAAATGGAAGAAAGAAGTTCACATATGTGCATGACATCTTCATGTGCACATACTGAGCAGGAAATAATTGAAGTCCTTTTGACTCTAAAAAATAGTTGTTACAAAGATGTGTGTAAAAATGTGTGGGCACAAGTATGGTGGTCTTCTCAAACCTAGGGATCTGATCTCACCCTTTGGTTTATTGGAAGAACAGCAAGTGGTTCTTCTAGCAAGTTTACTGCTGAAAATTCTCTGGCCCTCCCTACTTCCCCAAATGAGACAGGTAGCAAAAAGCAAAGAGTGACCTTGCCTGACTCACATCACCCACTGTTACACTCTCTGTTGCCTTGCCCATTTATTACAGCCAGCTGTTCTCTCTTGTATTATGCTTAAATCACAAGTTTCTGGAACAAGGAACTTTTCATGCTGTGGGGTATTTGGCACCTTCTTGGGACCACACCTGTACAGTAAAAAAAAGTAAGTGCACAAAGTGCACAATAGCTGGGATTATGCTGAGTTTTGTAAATCATATTGGCAAAATTTAATTGGCTACAATGCCAATAACTTTATGTATATTTTAGAACGAATAAGGATACAGTAGGAACTGCATTGAGAATTGAGAGGCCTTACAATGATTTTATCTTCACTCACTTTTTTTTTCCTCCTGACTTACTTTTTTTCTGTTTTCCCTTGCTAGGTGGTAGACCTCTATGGCCATTTGGTTGTTTCTGCTAACAAAATTCTGGAAGTTGTGGAGACTGCACAGATTGTTTAAGAAATGTGTGCTTGGGGGCAGGGGGCTGGAGTTACATTACATTTAATAATAATTTAATATTTAATAATAATTTTTAAAAGGCCATAAAATAAGGACCAAACTATGGAAATGGATTAGAACTAGAGTTAAGGCAAAGATTTTCAAAGGGGAAAACGTAGTTGATAATAAAGATGAGGATGCAAAAATAAGTTGCACAGGGGAATGGTTGCATGTGTTAACCATTCTAGCTCTATGCTATGCAAGTGGATTTTTTTTTGGCAATTTCTATGTATTTAAATTGTCTTGTTTAATCAATACATCACACTCATGAATCACTATTAATCACTATTAATCAATACGATACACTCATTAGGTTTTTAAATTTACACTAGTATTGAGATGAAACAATTCTTGACACACCAGAGATTTTATAAAATAAGTGTTGTCATTGAATATACAAATGTAGGTTGTAATTATTCTTGTGCTTTGGAAGTTCATCTATGTTTTTCTTCTAAACCTGTGAAATAGATTCCACGGTGTTCTCTGTCTTATTTTAGTGATTCAGTAGCCTTATGGGAAGAAAGATTCTCCAGGTAGCCAAGCTAAATCTTCTTTACTGCAAGATAAATTGAATTCTTGTAATTCTATTGCAAGTGGACATGGTGGATATTTATTACTGTCACCTTTATGGTGATCTTTAGATGCTGGAAGACTTCTATGGCCCATTTTTCTCTCACTGCTTTTCGTGACTCCCTTACCTTTGTCCAAGTAACACAATCTCTTAAAGCTTTTTTTGGTAGTTTTGTTTAAAAATGTAGTAATTTTTTTGCCTTTTTTTAAAGTATAAAGTGGGCACAGTCCTGACCCCTCTTTGAGTACAAATGACACCTATTTAATACCTCCTGTGTCTTGTAAATAACAAGTAAGGCTGATTAACCCCTTGGCTAATGTACTGTAAGCCCTGATTTTATTACCAGGGTGTAATTTTAAAATATTACCATTCATTCTGAGAGACTGGTTTGTTCCTCTATTGCAGTTTTGTGGGTGTTTCTGTCCAGTTGGGAGGCTCAAGTGGTGTGAACCACTGTGTTACAGACACCTGAGTGACAGGGAGAGGTGAGATGAGGCATTCTGCCTTTCAAGTGGAGAGGCAGGTGGCTTTCTTGTTAATTGCTCCTGAAACACTAGCTATTAAATCATGCTACAGCTCTGTGATCTAATTCTGTCATTGAGAAGGATGATGGAGAAAAACACAAAAGACACAGTAAGCCTGGGTGAGAGCAAAGGCAGCCTTTTAAAATGGTTACTGAATTGAGTGATGAGAATAGATGTGCCTCTTCTAAAAGTGTGTATACTTAATGCAAATGCCATTATCATGGCTGCCTTGCTTAGAAATATAAAAATTGCTTTGTTCAGTGAGGATTCAAGAATTAATGTTTGTTCTTTATTGGATGCCTCTGACATTCAGGAGAGAAATATAGTCGGGTGACATAACTTAGATGTCTTCACACCTGAATTACTTCAATATATCCAAAATGTTTAAATGCTTCCCATTTATCAGAGTACCCAATCAACATTTTATAACTCCTGGTTCTGAAATTGAAAAAATTTCTTGCAGTATTCTTAGCTTTGCCTGCAAAAATACATCCAATGTTTTACAAACAATGCAAATATATTTGACACTTAATTCCATAATACATATCTCATTTAGTACATGCTAATTTAAGACTCAATGTCATGTTTCCATAAGATTTATTGACTATGAAGTTTATGGCTCCCTTCATCAGTTCCAGGGCTAGATAAAAGCGACAGTGCCCCCACCCCAAATCCACAAACTTTAATTAGTGGAATAAATGCCACTGTCTGAAGGTCTGTCTGTTTTAAAAGGCCGATCTGGCCTTTTAAACACACATCCCTCTCATTCTTTTCACTTTCCTTACATTCATAGGAAGGTAAATCCATAGCATTGCAGTGTGATTCCTCATTGTGATAGAGGCCATTAATCAAGTTTTAGTGGTTTTGGAATGTGATATCAATATCATTCCCTTCAGTGTTGACAGGACATTACAAAGTCTTGAAGCAGCAGTTTCTTAAATGACAAGGCAAACAACTTACTGTATACCTGTAGAAGGTAATGACATGGAAGGATTGCTTTAAGAAAAATATCCTATTAGGAAATATATTTCTCTAATGTCCTTCATGATATATTTATATTCAGCTATGCACACAGGGTCTGATAAAGTATGCACTGTGTATTGTTCTGCAGTAACTTGTGGTTTGAATGTGGAAGTGTTAACAAAAGTGTGGGATAACCATAGGACCAACTGATTGCAAAGCCACTCAGAAAGCACTAGTACATTGTGATGGTTTAAAACCCAGCTGCAAAATTCAACCCCACTAAAGCTGCTCCCTTTCTCCCTGTGCCCTCTCTGGTAATGAAGGAACAGGAATAACAATTTACTAAAATCACAATAACCACAGCACTACCAAGAGCAGAAAGCATCTCAGAGAGGTGCTTTACCCACAGGAGGGCATTCACCACAGGGGACAAAAGGAAGGCCTCCCAAATAGAGGCCCATGTGGTCTCCAGACAGAAGACAATATGGTGAGGAGAGCCCTAGGAAACAGGACCTGATAAACTCCCTGAGAGCTTGACCATCCATGCTGCACTGCCCACTGGTCTCTGGACCACCATGCCCCAGTTGGGTCATACAACTGGAACTTTTTTAATGTGTGTCTGGGAACTGAGAGGCTTTGCTGGGTAGCGCTGATGTTATGGAAGATCATGTGTCTTTGTGCCTTTAGTGGAAGGAGAAGATCCCCAGTGAACTCAAGTGTATTTTTCATTGTGCTGCTTTGAATAGGCACAAAAATACCATACCTTTAACAGGGACACGTGAATTCTTTTGGCTAGCAAAGGCTTTGCTGTGAATGTGGTTTAGTTAAGCTCACCTCATCATTTCAGTGGTCTGGGGATCTGATGGCTTGCTAGCTCAGTTTAGTATTATTCATTTAGCCCACGAGTTATCTTATTCTGAGCAGCAGCCCACTGCTTGGGCTGAGCAGTGAGATTTTATGGTTGGCATGAGTTGGAGTGCTCCCCGTGAAGGCAGGATAAGGTGTGATGTGGCTGGGGGTCTCAGCCATGGACCTGGTGCTGTGACTGCACCACAAGTAAGCTGCCTTCAGTGAGCTCCAGAGCTCAGTGAATGAGCTTCTTTTAACAATGAAGCAGGCAAAAGAAACACAGAACTAGGCAGATCAAAAACAAATCCCAAAATGTTTCTGTTCACCATGAAATTACCATAATGCTTTCAGGAACATAATAGAATTTGTGAAATATTTCACTACACAAGCTTTCAGTAATAAAGTGTTAAGTTTTAATTTATTAAAAAATGACAACCTAATTGTTTTATCTCTGAAAGTTTCTTATTTTAAAATGAATTTATCACTTTGAAAAATCAGACCTGCTTGAACCATTCTAAAGAACTACTTACTTTCCTATTTGATGAAAATATTGTGGCCAGTTTTCAGGTTTCTTCTCTCAGTCATACACAACTCAATTCACTCAACTTGATGTTCATCATTGAAAGCATTCACTGACAGTTTCAGGTCTTCTTCTCAGGCTGAATTAAATGTAGGAGTGATGCTCATGTTTTCAGTCTGAATGGCTTCCTCCTTTCTCTCCTAAGAGATTCTGCTCAGCAATGCTGATCAGCAACTTGGACAGCAAATCAAGCAGAACTCTTACAGATCTTGCGCACACAGAAGCTGTCGAGCAACATCACACGAATTCATTCTCTTTCTGCCACTTGGCTGTCACTCTGTTAAGGTGATGGTTTGTATTGGCTGCAGGCCTCCAGCCCCAAAATGTTTGCCAGGGGACAGGACACACTTGAATCAGTGGCCCAGCAGAGAGCTGTGCATTAGGACAGCAGACAAGTTCATTATAGCTAAAGGCCAGGAGGCACACAGCCCCGAGTTCTTGTGTTGTGTAGAAAGGAGGACAGGATGCTTTCCTCAGAGGTTTTATGTCATGGCTCAGATATCCAGGTTAACATCTGGGGGCTGGCATGCTGCTGAGTGTGCCCTGGGAGAACTGAGCCCCGCAGAGTTCCAGTAGCCCTGCTCCCAGCTTGCCTGTGATCACTCACCTCCATGGAACGTTCGCTCGCATTTTAGCTCTGTGTTTCCATTCCTTTTCTCACAGATGGATTTGCTTGCATTTTTCCTGGCTAAAAATCTTTTTTCTGCCAATATCAAAACCTTCTTTAATCTCTTCACTCAGTTCATGAGAAGTTTACTGTTAGTGAGAATTTGACCAATATGCACAGTTAAATAAGTATTTTCATGTTTCTAAATTAATTACTCCTCCTTGTAATTTCAAAAAAAAGTTTTTGTTTGAGCCTGTTTATGGTCCTAAAATAAGCATGTGTAGTGGTTATGATGTAAAACAGAACTCATGGCATTTATATGTGTTTTTGTGTTGGGTGTTACTTTGAGATGTCCTTATTGTGTGTATAGTTTTTCAAGTCTGTTCTCTTAAGAAAGCAGCTTTTCTCATTCTCTACCACTGTGAGATACTCACTACTGACACTTTAAATAATTATCATTGTGAAAACAAATGTCATCTTGCTACTCTTACTTTATTTTGTCAAGAATGCAGCTGAGCCAAATCACTAAAATTTCTCTGTTAAGTTATGACCTTACTGTAAAAACTAACTCTCCTTGTTTGACAGAATACATAAGAATAATAATCCTTACTGTGGGTTAGTTTAAAAAAAAAGAGATTTTTTTCTGTATTTCATGCAGTAGGTTTGACCTCTAAGCTAAAAAAGAAAAGGTCTGTGAGACCTCCATTGCCATTCACCACTGAACCTTAGAGCTCAGCAAACAGGAAAAATAAAGACTTAATGCATCAGGTCTGCATGACAGACAGACCTTCTATGCATTACATCTCTTTTAACCAGATGTGAAGTGTATTATAGCCAGAATAAAGGCTGTGTGTGCTAAAGGCTAATCTCTTGAATCAGGAAGCCATTTTTTTATTATTCTTCAGGCTCTTATACTGCAGAAACCTGCTGCAATTCAAAAGTGTCAGTAGACAAGCTGATGCTGACAAAAGTAAATACTGCAGAAATCCTGTTTATAGAGAGAATCATAAACTGATGTGTCTGAGCACATTATTTCCATTTTGAAGATTTCCAGTGTTGCATCAGTACATTTCACTACAGACAACTGAAATTAATATTATTGGGTTTTGTTTTGTTGGTGCAGACTTGTTACTGTGACTTTGTGTCTACATATACATGTTTAATACATGTTGAAATTATTAAAATATTTTGTCTTCCAGTAGGTAAAAATAACATTTTTACTGCATTTTTTCCTTTCTGTTCATGGTTTACTGAATGTTATGTACATAAATGTTAATTGTGGCAAAGATTCAAACCCAGTTTTTAAAAAGCAATTAAAGCAGCCTGCATAGGGAAAAAATTTCAAAATGTCTCAAGTGGAGAATGGATCTGAATCCAACTCTTCTGTGTCTCAAATGACATTTAATAACAGGATGAAACTAAAGAACCACCACTTGGTCTCCTGGTTTTGTTTCATGAGCAATGGTTGTTGGAGACAGAATTTCAGAAACAGGCTCAAGACCATGATTCCCACACAGATGCACCCCTCAGTTTGGTCAGTTTTTTGCTTCCAGGACTGTGTTTTTTTGTATGTCCACTTTTTACTTATCATGCCTTTCCTCACATCATAAGAGAAGTCCAAGCTGTGTGTTGTACTAGAGTCTGAAGTGCTGAAAGCTAGGTGCTGTGAAAGCCAGCTGTGGATCCAGCCAGATGAACAAAGGATCTTCTCAGGCCTCTGAAAACAAGCAGGGAAGGTGTGTGCTGGAACAACTTCCACTCTGTCTTCTCCAGGTTTTCTGCCCCATTCTGTCCATGTCCAAATTGGTTATGATTCAGGGGGTATGTTTTACCATAAAATGTAACATTTTACAGAGAACTCTCTCTCAT
Source organism: Dicaeum eximium (assembly GCA_013396995.1). Classification (NCBI taxonomy): domain Eukaryota; kingdom Metazoa; phylum Chordata; class Aves; order Passeriformes; family Dicaeidae; genus Dicaeum; species Dicaeum eximium. The sequence goes on along the minus strand of VWZP01010904.1, from coordinate 2,485,092 downwards.
TTCTGTGTGCTTTAAAGCTGTACTGTAATACAGCCCTCTGGGAGCTGCTTCACAAGCAGTTTGAAACTCCATGCAATGGAGTTAGTGAGATGTAACCTTGTCATGTGTCCCTAGGTAATGTGTTCTGGATGGTTAATCAAATCCTTCAGCTAAACCAGGGATTGCAGTCACTGACTTCTTTGGTGTCCTTGGAGCACATTTGGAAAACTGGTGCTCAAAAGACTTATGAGGTTGTTAAAAGATGCTCCTCTGGGGAAGGACACATGCTTTGATGCACACCCTTGTCCAACAAGCCAACTCAGGTCCATTTACAGCATCAGAAGTGGACTGCAGAGAAACTACTTCTGCCTGTTCAGTTGTCATCTGGTGAAAGTGGTTTGTCTTTGCATGTGTTTCAGTATGCTGCTGTGGTATGCATCTGTTATTTTTTTCACAAGTCACTTTTATTGCTTTTGTCTTTATTTTGTGACATGAAACAACCATGAAGTGGGAGATAAAGGCAGTGGCTGAGAGACAGCAATGCTTGTTTAGCTGCCTTCCTCACTATGTCCTGATAGAGTTGTCTCTAATCCTCATTTATATTTGCTACACTGGAGTTACATTTATTCATGCTTTTTTTCCTTTGTTCACCTTTATTTGGCTTTCTTTTTCAGGCAGTTACTCTGCTTTATTGTTCTTATGTGCACAGTTCCACTGCAGTTATACTTATGAAAGATTTTAGGCAAACAAACTAGCTTAGCCTGTGTTCCACAGGGACTCATTAAAGTCCTTGTTATTCTTACTATTCATGTTAATGCTTTGAATTTTAATTACTTACACATGCAGATAAATAGTACATGTTCTTTATACTTGTAAAGCAGGTTCTATGAATTCTGTAAAATCACTTCTGTTTCATCTAATATTTGTTTTATAAGGTTTTCCAAAGGAGCAAATTCTGAGGAGTTTGCTGGTTAAAATTCACACTGACAAATCACCCTGGTGATGTTTATCCATGCTAGATTTAACTTTTTATAGTGTTTCGTACACAACTTTTTTATGTTAAAAACATCAGCTTTTGCCCTATGCATGTATCAGGCCCATGTTTAGTGTCCCCACACTTTTAGAAAGCGAATGTCACTTGTGATCCTTTTTTGAGTTTTAAACACACAGGAACAAACTCAAAGAGCCTGAGCATTGGAAGAGCAGACAGAACACCTACTGGGGCAGTACACATGACACAAATAATAATAAAACAATTGAGAGCTAGGTAAGATCTGACTGCAGGATCAGCAAGATGATTTCAGTGGAGTTCACAGAGTGGTGTGGATGTACCAGAGTGGGAAGAGCACTGCTCTCCCCAAAGAGCCCTGGAACATGAGCATTAGCAGTGGCTAGTTCAGAGGCAGATGTGTTCTTTGGAACTTGTTAACTTGGATAACGTGGCTATGGCCTGCCATGCGAATTGGTATAGTGCAGTTAATTCAGGTTTAGTAATGATGCTTACATCTGTCTGACTTCCTAAACCCACAGCAGTGCAGGCTGAGTTGCAGTATTTTTACATGGTAAAAGGTTTCTTGACACTTAAGATAGTGCTAAGAAACTATACAATTATTTCTTAATACCACAAGCAATTTGGTAAAAATAAATGATTGCCTATGTAGAATAAACCACAAATCATTTAGTTCCTGAGAGCTGCTGTTTCAGATGCCTCTATAGCTGTGGATTAGGAAGGAGCTCTAACAGACTTAAAGGGTAAAATCCCATATTAGGAATTTAAACAAGGGTAATTTTTCATTTTCTCTTTTGGTTTTCCTCTCAGAGAGAACATTTTAACCTCTGACAAGGATTTTGAAAGTTTAATGATGCTTGTGCTTTGTGCTTTAACTTTGATAGGTAAAACTGTATATATTCTACTCTCCCTCAGCACAGGTTTATTTCAAATTGTAGCTGGTAAGATGTTAAAATACAAAAATAGACATCATAGATTTTCCTTGGGCTGCTGTAGCAAACCATTTTTTCCTTAAAGTAATGAAACTTATTTCAACTTCCAATTTAATTTGTGCACACGTTTAATTCTCTAGACTGTTTACAAGAAAAAGAACACCTTAACTCCCTAATGATATTAAAAAAAAACCCAAAAGAAGCCATTTTCCTGTGGTCTTGCAAACCATCATACAAACTAAGATCTTAAAAATTTGTATGTGTTGAAATGAAAATTTTAGCTTAATTTTTTTTTTTTGCAAGAAAAAGAAAATTAGAGAAAACAATGCTTAGGTTTCACTGGAGGGTAGTATCCCTTTTCCTTAGGTTTACAATGGACTGGTTGTGCTCAGATGAACAGTTAGTACATCATAATTCATGTAACAAGGCTAACAGGAGTTCAAGCCTTTGCTGTATTAAAACCTCTAGAGACAGGAAGGCAGCTTATATACTTTAATATTCTCTGGCTTGATGCCCTGCTTTAAAATACTCCCACAGCACCTTTTACACTAACTTTGGATTGGCTGTGCTCAAAATAATGGTATGCAAGTTGTGATAGTTAACAAAGATTTAGAATATATGTAGTGTTTGCCATCCCAAGATCCCAGAGCAGTTCAACACATAATTTCCTCATAACCTCTCTGAAAATGCAGCTTAGATTTTAAATCTATGTCAAGACAGATTATAGCTGTTACTAGAGAGGGTTACTGTTTTTTTTTATTCTTTCTTAATTCTCTGTTACACATTTGGTTTATCTGCTTTGGAGATGGAATGCGAGAGCCAAGCAGAACTACAGCCAAGGTGGATTTGGCTGGGTACTGGCAGCCACTGTATGTGCAATTTTAATTATTTATATACTCCTTTGGGAGACTTTCTTCACTTCTGTCCATCACAAAAGAAAAAAAAAAAAACAAACCAGACAATGAACACCTTGTGATTATATCTTTGGGAGAAAAGGTACCCAGAAATCATTGCGTATTTCTTTCTTTCTTTTGGTATTTTGGATTTCCTAGAAAGGTTGGTGATCAGTAAGTTAAGAATTATTTTTTCAGCTATTGTATAAGAATTAATTTTTCCTCTATTAGATTATGAGGTTCGATATCCTCAGGTTTATTTATGAGGATGTCTCCATAAACACTGTTACGAAAGAAAGGCATAAATCCAATTGGTGATTCAGACTGACAAAGGTAAGTAGTAGGGCATACCTAATTCATTGCTGCAAATCTTGGCTGGTTAGGCCAGATTTTTCAGTTTAACTACTGGGAGCTGTGGATCTTTCTGGGTATTATATCCCTGTCTTCAGAATTTGTAGGGGAATGAAGTTTACAAAAAGGTTCCCTGTAGGTACCCAGTTTGTGGTAATCAGGAGTGGGGCTGTGGCAGAGCCTCATCCCTAATGGGCTACAGCTGTGAAAAGCAGTTGAGCAGCACTGAAAGGCATGAGCCATGGGCTGAAGAACAAGGAGGGCAGATGCTTGCAGCCCTCTGAAGTGATGTTTCTGTGTGTGGGTTGAAGCTTTCTGAAGTTGTATGATGCTGCTCTGTGTATCGTGGCCATCTCAGCTGTGATGTATGCTGTGACAGTTCCCTAGTTTTTTACCCACAGCAAGAGTATCCTGTATGTCCTGGTGACAAGGCTTATACTGACCTGTGTCCTTGCTCCTGACCCCCCTGTGCAGCCCTGCTGGCCCATGGCAGAGCAGTGAGCAGGCCTGGGTGGGTGTCTGTTCTCAGCTCCTTGGTCTGTGCTTTTTGCCCAGACCAATGGTGTTGCTGCCTCGCTGACCTGCTGTGCTGCTTGTCCCTTCTTGGGCTGCAGAGCCACCTTGCAAGTAGCCAGCAGGACTGTCCCCAGCACCTGCAGCCCTGCCCCTGTGTGTCCCTGGCATCAGCCACGCAGCCTTTGCAGGGCACTTCCCGGACAGCAGGCTCAGGGTGAGCTGTAACCATCTCTCTCTACACATCCCTGCCTTTTCCTTTGGTGTGGAAAGCAGGAGAGGATGGGTGGAAGATGCTAAATCCTGATACTCAAAACTTGAGATAGCATCTTGGCTGTGCTTAATGTGTAGAAGAGCAGAGCCCAGTGCTGCAGAAGGCTGTGAGGACTGACCTCACCCTCAGGGCTGCTTTGGGCTTTGGATGTGTGCATGTTTGCAGGGTTTGTTGTCTTTACAGTGGCATTATTAATAACTAAAACTCTCTTTTCATCGGACTTCAGACCCAAAGTAGTGCTGGCTGTGATTTAATGCTTTTTTTCGTCACTGGCAGTCCCTGCAGTTGGCTCCTGCTATGTGGCTGTGGCAGGACTTGGAGTCCAGCAGACTTAGTGTGGGTTCCAGCTCTCTCTCATTTGAACTGGGAAGTATCCTAATTCCAGCTTGCTTTCCTGTAGTGCATTTCATTATTGTTTCCACATTGTGAGAAGGAAATTATAGTCAGACTATTTTTTTGCACAGACAGATGGCCAATAACTGAGCCTAATGGAGAGAATAAGTTGGATCATGGTGCTAGTGTCAAAGAGGGGATTACTGGAAGTCTGTCTTGCACAAGCTTAGAATGCAACAAACATAAATTGTAGCCAAACTATATTGCCATGTGGCTTTCTTATTTAATTTGTTTCCTCTTCACCAACATTTTTGCAATTGTGCATGTTAACGAAAGGTAAATCAGTGTCATTCATGTGTAGGCATGTAGCCTTGTCAAAAAATAGCTTTAAAATCTTCTTTCCTAGCTCTGCCCATATGTGCATTTTAGTATTTCTCTTCCCAGATCTCAAATTTTTTCCCTCTTTTTATCCAAAGTGATAGGAATTGAATAAATTTTTAATTTCTTTTTTTAAATTTGCTTTGTACATGAAAAACATTTGGCAAGTATTGCCATGCCTAAGGATTTCTCTGACTGACTGGTGAACTGAGAACACTTAATTGAACTTTGCTGTCTGTCTGCTCTCGGGAGATTATGGTTGTGCATGCGTCCCCAGGCCTGGCAGCTGGCCTAATTTAGGTTTAGGACCCATTGTATCTGGAGGCATTCGGGGCTGGCATTTGGCCAGGCCTATTTTAATTGCAGCTTCTCTCAGGCTCCTTCCTGGAGCTGTGCTTTTCTCTCTCCCTTTCCCTTCAGCTGTGTGGCTGGAGAGGGTGTAGAAGAGCGAGCTGCTGACAAAGCCTGAGCTCTTGGAAGGCTCCCACAGGCAAAGCCCTTTGGTGCAGCCCAGCCACCCATGAACCCATCCCACCGGGCAAAGCCCTTGGCACTTGGCGGATCCGCTTCTTTGGGCTACGCATGGTAACAGAGTGAGCTCAAAAACCAAGAAGGAAAATACAGTTTTCACCCCATCTCCTCTACGAACAGTAATCCCTGCCCACGAAAAAGATTTTTGTTTGCCTGCAGTCAGGCTTAGGTTCCTGAGTGGGTTGTTTAAATCAGACTGTACATTTTACTTAAAATTTTCTTTGTCAGAGGTTGAATCCTGAACCAAAGTCTTACTGCTGTTCTTTGATTTGCAATATGCAAATGCTTCAGCAGACAACTGAAATTTTGGGGGAAAACATAATATGTTTCTAATGTTTCAAATGTTTTAAAAAAGAATCTTGCTTGTGAGTTATTTCTTCACTTTCATGTTATCCTTCAAAACTTACTTGCCAGCTAACTATAATTATTCTTCCATTTGCCTCTTATAACAAGAAGAGCAAGAAACCTTCATGTAAGTGAGTTGTAGCTTTGCAGATAGGTTATCTGCTTCACTGCTAGTGTGTGGGGTGATGTGGGAGCATTTAGTTCAGAAGGGAACTTGACCTCATTTTTCCCCTACCTTTTTCTTCAGCTCTAAAACTTTCATTATGACAAATTCTAGTGGTACACTCCTGGTTTTTTGTTAACACATTTTTTCATCCATTTACAATTGAAATACAAAGTAATGGATCTTGGAATCTCGCATTAAAAATATTCAATACTGGTAGATGAATTAAGCAAGTTTCAGAGGAATACAGGAACATGGTGAATCCTTCTCTTTTTTTACATATATAGATATATACACACACACATGCACTTGGCACCATATTTTAGAAAAACATGCAGTAGGCTAAATGTTCTGACAATTCTCTCTTTCCTGGAAAAAATTTAATTAGCTCAAAGCAATCAATCTAATAGCCTATTGATGCTTTATTTGCAAGATAGGTTGCACAGCTGGAACAAAGCCCTGAAGAGTTTTTTTTTCCAAAAGGAAACAACTATTAGAGAAACTGCTCATTTTTCACCACTTTTTTTCCTTCCTATCTGATGTTATCTGTTCTGCAGCACAGGTGCCCCCAAGCACCTCTTCCAAATGTAAGTATTGACTACAATTTCCAACAATAGTAAGTGCTCTCGGAAAAAGATCATCAGTTGATGGGTAATGATAGGGGATAGAAGCTAGGGAAAAGCCAATGATTAAGACTGCAATCAGACCTCCTGCCAGTGAGAATAAAATTCACTTATGCATTGAAGTCAACAAGACTTTTTGCAGAGAAGTTGGTCAGAGAGAGAGTAATGGGAGAATGTAGCTGACAGCATCTGCTGCCATGGTACTGAAGAAGATGGTAGTGGCAGAATGAGGAGCTCATAAGGGTGACTGACTTTCTTGATCACAAATCTGATTTGTGGTGATTGAATTCAACTGCGTCCGATGTCGCTATTGAAATATCTCAAAAAGTTTAACACGGAAAAATGCATGAACAAAGCACATGAGCTTAATGTTTGCCAGAAGAAACTGCTGTGATTGATCCATAAAAGAACCTTTCTTCTTAAAAGCTCTCATACCTTCCACAATTTGCTAGCCTTTTGTAACCAGTTCTCTGGAAAACACAGCTTTAAGGCACTCACCCTCCTCTGAATTTTTATTCTGAACACCCTCCATACCGTGTCTGTTCATTACATCAGAATGCAGATGAGAGTTCTGCATTTCAGCACAGGAAGTTGCAGCTGAGTTTCCCAAGTTCAGCAATGCTAATGGATGGAGCCTCTGAGCCTCACCTTGTTGCACAGAGGTTTCACAAAGGCCCATGGTGTTTAAATGAAAGACACATAATATTTCAAGGAAATAGAAAACAAACTGAAATATCCTGTTCTTCTTGCTTGAGTATGCAGGTGCTCATTTATTTCTTCTTTTTCTTCTCTATCTTCTTCATAATAATAATAATGAAGAGCTTTGCATCTTTTTTGCGTCTTTTTTTTACATCTTTTTGACACGATGGTTTACTTGGGTTTCTTTTTTTGGTCAACTGTGAGGATTTAATTTCATCTTTTCTTTGTTGAAAATTGGCAGCATTTTGTAAATTTGTCTTCTTTCAGAATTATCTCCAACACTCTTGCTCCAGTTTTCTTTTCTAGTAGAAATATTTATTTCCAGATGATGTTTTTGTCAACTTACTCCTGAGTCAGCAACAATATTTTCCTGCTTTCTTAACATTTTTGTTCTGAAAATATTTTAAATATTTGGATTAATTTTTCCTTTACCAGAAAAGGCTGTTTGAGATTATTACCAAAACCAATCAGTAATAGTAAAAATACTTTAAAAAAAATTCCTTTTCACTTAATTTAAAAAGAAAGCTAAAACTAAATTTCTTAGAAGTCTAATGGTTCTAATTTTCAAAATAAAAAACAAGAATATTTTTATTCCAACAGAGTCTCTTATCACTGCTTTGTCTATTCTGGCTTTGCAATGGCTTTTTAGGCAAAAATCTTTGTACTAATTGGGGAGCAATTATATGCTATGCAGGAAATGTCATCTTGACCTTCTCGAGCCCTGGAAGTGGTTATCCTGTAACATGGGGATTAATATTTCCTGTGTTCCCATAGTGTGTTTTACAACTTGTTATATCACAAGCTCTTAGCAGACATCTGAAATATCAGTACTACTTATCTAGCAGCTGTGAGTACAAATATTACTTCAGAGCACTAACACCTGAAAAAAAGAGCAGAAGTTAAGGGCAAAAAAGAATATTCTCTTCTTTTCTGTATGGGTGTGATTGAGTGATCTCCTTTGCATGGTTTCCAGAGGTACAGTGCTCTTACCCTAAATTTCTCTTCATATCAAGGCACCATTTCCTCTGTTTTTGTTTTGTTATCTTTTTTCCTCAATATTAAATTTGTTCAAAGAGATGCAATAGCTGAATATCTTTTCAATAGTTTGTATTTACAAACTTGTAGTAGTTTTACATGGTCTATTAAAGGGCTCATTCATTCCAGCTGGTCACCTCAGCATTTATGTGGTTAGGATAATGAAACGTCAGAGAGGAAATGGTGTGTCATAAGGGAAGGGATAACAGGGTTTTTTAATGGCAAAAGTAATTTAACATCTGGTGTCACACAGATTATTCACTCTCCTACCTGTTTGTCACTGGCCTTGGAGAATGTTTGGGAAATCCTCAGAAATCTATAAAAAATGCAATTTCACGAGCATGAGAAGAGATTTTCCTTCTCCCTCATAGCAATTGGGGAAGTCAACATTTGTCATTCACTGGAAATCATCTATGAATCAACTTCAATAATTGCAAATTCATAAGGGTGCCAGGTGGAGACCCTTCATTTTTACTGCAAAATACTGAGAGATCCTTTCAGTAAATAGGGTTTAACTAGTCCTTGTTTATTTGTCTGCTTTCCTAGACCCAGTCCTGAATTGCATGTTCATGACCAGAGTTCTCAAAATTTAAACATAGGATTATTCACTTCAGACTATGAAATGATGCCCTCTTTGATCAGAACTCCAGCTTCCCAGGTCCTTTAAAGCAGACTGTCCATAGCACACGTGTGTTAGACAGTCCTCAGCTGTCTGAAAGAGAAAATCAGGAAAAGATGAGCAAAAATCTCCTTTTTTTTTTCTCTTTAAAGAGAGAAAGCTATAGAGAAACACAGTTGTCTTAGCCAAAGGAAGGAGTTCCTAGTGTAGCTGGTAATAATGTTTAATGAATTACAAATGTTGTTCAATGAACTGACAGATGTTCACAAAAAACCCCTGTATGATAGAAGTGTAAGCCTTATTATGGACACATACACAGAGAGACAGCATTGCAGGGTGGCTGAATACCTAACTGAATTCAGGACCTAAAGCACAAGTAGAGCAGGACACAGAAGGAAAATCCAGCCCTTGAAAAATCTTGCTGGAAGCAAGATCTGCACTTTCCAAAAAAGCACCTCGATTTGAAGGTCCCTGTAAATGAATGTTTGCCTTCAGATTAGGTACTGGCCAGGATCCCATCAGTTTTTTTCTCTGAGCTGTACAGACAAGACATGGGAGACTGACAACTTGGCTTTCATTCTTCCCAGGCCTCTCTTTCTTTTTCAGCCTAGCAATTGTTGCTGTTTATGTAGCTGGGTCTGGTATGTTAATCCCTTTAAAGATTTTTTTTTCCTTGACTCATATACAGTTTATGGGAAACGTGCCCATCTGATGCAAAGAAATTCCAAGTGTCACCTTTACTTTCAAGTCCATAAATAGCTTGTCCAATAGGTTCAGCTAAGTCTGTCCCATGTGGGCCCTACAGAAACAGAAAATTTCCAACATTAGTATTGACTGAATTATATACTTATATATAAAAATGCAGGTATGCATTTCTATACTTACATTCTGGGTTTTGAATAAAATGAAATTTGTTCAATACAAGATCGGTTTGTCTTGTCTTTGCTCTTATTAAAAGAAGGGGATTATTTAGTCATAAAGTGTATAAAAAACACTGTCTCACCCAGAAATAAACAGGTCTTTAGTAGTGCCATCACAGAGTTTTTAAATAATACTTGTCAGTTATGAGGCAATGGCTGGTGATTATTTCCATGAATGAATTTCATGTGCTGTCTATTGCCCTCTGGACCCATACTGCAGTCTCTTTCCTCTCTCTTACCTTAGCATGCTATTAATAAAGAATGCTATCAAGCACCTTTATCTTTTCCTACTCTTCTGGAGAACATCAAAATGGCTCTGCTGCATTCACCACTGTGTTTCTGCTTTACAGAGGGTAACTTATTTCGTGATTCTCAATAATATGTCTATTTCTTTTAACTTCTCAGGATCTTTTTGTTATGCTTTTTTTCCACTGACAACACTTACTTATTTAGTCCAGTTATATGTGGTCCTTTCACTGAATATGCCATCTATTTGAGTAGATGACTCTTCAAAATGAAAGATCCTTTCCCAAGGATCTCAGATCTTCCCATCAGCTCTGCCAATCTAAGGGCCAAAGATTCTTCAAAATAAGTGTTTTAATGCAAATTTTCCCCTAGTAATTATATAAGTTTTTATATTAAAAAAGTCCTAGATTCAGTAATCCTTGAACTTTCTACTAATTCATATTATTCATCATTGCAGCTTCCTTGTCAGAAACTCTAAAATTTTGACATACTGAACAGCGAAGAAATTTTTATATTTGGAAAAATGTTGGCTGATAGTACTTCTCCTTCCAGTAACTAACTCCTGTCTACATGCACTTATTAAGTAATTAATACCTGTTAATGGCCAAGTATTGACAATCAGAGTAGGATTTGTTTTCAAGCAAGTGTTGCTTGATTTGTCACTCTCAGACCACCTTATATGACTTTCTTTACTACCGTTGTTTAGCCTTTGCCTGCTAATATTAATTAGATGCTTAAACATCCTGTACCATCAAGGATTGCCATGCCTCATTAGTACTGTTTTTTGAACTGAATGCCAAGAAAGTGTTTGGTCACAATGGACTGTAATATCTTTTTTAGAAACATTTGAATTTGCTGCCTTGCTTACTAAAAGAATCAAGTCTGTATCTTATTAAAACACAGCTAAAGTTCAAGTTATTAACAGATTTCATATGCTTTTCCCATGAAGGGTGAGACTGTAACATTTGAGTTAGGACATTTTTTCTGTAATGTATTTATTTGCTTATGGTTTCTGTAGATGCCAGTAAAATTAGCACATCTATAGCATCAGATATCAATAAGCACTATACTTTATCTACTGTATGTGCTAGGAAATTAGGACACATTTGGCAACTATTTATAGCACTTCAAACTCCTAATTACTGTGATACCTAGCAATTATTAATAAGGTTAGGAATCCTTATATACAGATTGTTTAGTGATGGAGAGGATAGGCATACTGTGTAGAAGGATCTTCTTGTTTCCTGAAATAGCAATGAAAAAATTTCCATATAAAAATGGCAGCTTTGCATGTTCTGAAGCAATTTTCTGAAAGGTAAGTCTTTGAAAGGTTATGCCTTATTTCAATTTCTTCTGCATTTGAAGCAATGAGCCAAGGTCTAATAGTCTTAAAAGAAACATCACCAGCTGTGAACAATTTCATTTGTTTATCTGGAACAACAATACCTCTAGAAAATGGGACAGAGGCTGAATTTTATGGAGCAGACTCATTGCTGTCAAAGTGTCAAGCCCTGCAGTGCTGTAACTTTTGTGTGGCAGGTAAATGATGAATTTATCATGATCTGTGTCTCTCATTCAATGAAATCATGTGATTTCCAAAAGTTGCCCAGTGATGTGGGATGGTAAAGTGTGGGATTTTTGATAAAGGAAGGGAGGGAAATACTTCTCTTTCCCTGCCAGAGTTACTCTGATTGCCATCTCCATTACCCCATACCAATACTTTTGAAAGGTTGCCCCAAGCAGAAGTCAGTAGTGGGGAACAGTTGTGATGTGATGGTAGTAACGTGAGGTTTTTTCTGTTCACAGCTGTGTTCCAATGTAAAGGATCACCTGTGGCAGTTTTACATCTCCTTTCTTTGCCCTTCAGCATAAGTTTTCAAACAAGCAGTCAGGAGGCCTGTTCTAGGGGTATGGCTGTGGAATGAACATGGTATGAGTTGCACTGAAAGGTTAAATGTGTGGACAGTTACTGTGGACCTGAAAATTCATAGTAACACTTTGTCTATGTGCTCTTAACCAGAAAAAAATGTTAGGTAATTAGATTTAGCCCATTTTCATTGAAATTCATTAGTACAAGCTTCTATATAGACTAATTATCCCTGCTTATTAGTCAGACTAATACTGCATTGTCTGTCTTGTTTCTGGTGCTTGAATTAATGTTTTCAGAGGCCGTGTGGGTAGCTCACCTCAGGTTTATTTGTGTGATGTAGACATACCCCTGTTACACCATTTAATAGAGCTATGCCAGGCCACCCCTGCCCCATGGAGCAAAGTAGGCAGTCACAGCTCTTCCACAGGTACAAGGTCAAAGTTGGTCCAAATTAGCCCTAGCAAACAGCCAGGTATACCACAAAGTGTAGTACGGGACTCGGGAGTATCTAAGACACAGCTAAAATAGGTTATAAGATTTCTTTTTCCTTTGCTGAACAAAATCAAATTTTTTGCATCTGAGATGTATATGCAGTTGTCTCTTTGTGTTACTGAAAGTAGCCTTCAGCAAAATGGCTTAAAGTCTTGAAAACACATTAAAGACATTAAGGTAGTGGAAAGTGTGTTTTCTTCTTTTATAGGTGTATCTTTTGGTCAGTGCTTTAATGCAATGATTGATGAAAATGTTGTCTGTGGCTGACATCTGGGATTATTAATGGATGTAGAATCAAATTTCTTTGGCATTAGAGGAAAAAGGAGATCTGTGTCTTAAAAGATAAAATGTTCAAATGGGAATGGATCTTCAGTTTAATTTCAGGTATTACACTTTAAACTTGCCACTCTAATAAATGTTGCTTCTTCCTCCTATTACTTGGGTCTGTTTTACTTATGAAAATATGTAACTTGGTAATAAATAAGAATAAGAGCTTTGAATTTTCTGGCTAAAATCTAAAGCTTTTATATATGCAGAATTTTCATCAATTTTGACAAAAGGGCATAAAGTAAAAGCAAATAGGAAGTTTAGAAGGTGGCACATTACTCTGTAATTGTTACATTTTGTAGCGCTCCTTGAGTTAAAACTAGAGCACAGCACAAGGCTGCTATTGTGAGAAGCCAACTCAAGGGTTTTTAATGCTGTAAGACAAAGGGTTCCCTTAGCTAAAAATAATCTTTTCTTTCCTCCTGCTCCTAAGCTTTTTCCTCCAGGGAGCAGGATCATTGTGCTGCGTGTGCATGGCAGGAGCTGCTGAGATTTATGACGTCACGGCTCTAAGCTGTCCCCTTTTGCCACAAGGTCTGCACGTGTAGCTCTTGCCCTTTGTGTCTGTCTAAAATGCCCCTTTGATGTACTAATGTGCTTTTTACCTATGCAGACCGCAGCATAGTTTACTGTTCTAGGTCAGTAAATTTACAAAAGGAAAGCACAGATAAAGGAAGTTGGGTTTTTTTTTTTTTTTTTTTGTTTTGTTTTGTTTTGTTAGACAAAGCTTTCCCTCGATTTTTAGAGCTTGTTAATCAAACAAAACAAAACACACACACCTCATCAAGATTTTACATGGTTCACTTGTCAGGCAGAAGTGTGCCTGGAATCCATTTCCCTGCGAGGTCAAAGATCAGCAGCGCTAAGGCAGCCAGGGGAATGATTCCCCTGTGACACCTTTGCTGTGTTTTGATGAAAGTGAAAGCCATGTGGTGCAGCCATGAAAAAGCAAACGGACCTTTTTTTTTTTGCCTGTGTCACGGGTGAATTTTGAAGCTAAGCACAGCAGGTAGGAAGAGTCTAATATTTAAAGAACACTGGTACATGGAGACACAAAGCACTTATCTCTGTCTCTTTAACAGCTTGCTGCATTTCCTACACAAATCTGTGTTTTTTGAGATGCACAGTAATTTTTTTTCTCCTAAGAGCTTGGGCGTTTCTCTTCATTAATCCCACACTGGCATCAGGAGAATTGTGTATGCAACACATGGGAGGTCATAATGTGGCAAATGATATGTATAATATATTACTAGAAGTATACTTCACAGAATCACAGGATGTGCTGAGTTGGAAGGGACCCACAAGGAAGTGACCGTGCTAACTTAAATATGCAAGTGATATATGCTGGAGTATTACCTAAGAATGGAGTTAAAAGCCAAGGTTATAATTCATTTACTACAGCTTTTTTTTACTATGCCAGAAATAATGTATTACTCATATATTTGGTTATACAATTCTATTCTCCTGACAGAGTATTTCCTTTCAGTGGGTCACAAGCCTCTTACTTCCAACCCATTTGACTGTTATATGGTGTTGATTCCATTGTATTGCCCCATTTTGAGGGTCATTAAATGCAAATACTTCATCTCTTACACATACAGCTTTTTATTTTGCATTTTCCTGACACTTGATGAACATGGAATTTTTATAAGATAATAAATAACAATACTGCAAAAACCAGCTAGGAAAAAATTATCAAGGGATTTTATGACTCAGGGAATCAGTAATGGAATACAGAGTTTTTCACCTCTAGGGCACTGATTCAAATATAACCTAGGTCATTAGTGAGCAAAAATCATTACCAGCAGCTGCTCAGTGACCTACAGAATGGGAAATGAGTTTATGGTCTCAATACAGTTTCTGCTAAATGTGTGTACAGAAAACACAGAAATCACAGTCTATGCTGGCCTTCTTGTTGGCATTCTCAGTGAAGAAACTAAAATCCAAACAGATGCATGGAGTGACTAAATGGCTCTCACATTTGTGAGTATGAAAAGCATTTGGCTGATACAAGGAAGGAGAGAAATCCTATTGACAGCATGTTTAAGAAAACATACAGCTGACAGTTATTGATTGAAAATCCTCTCTCCCCTAATCAGGATAGATTCCCTTTCAAGTGACTGCTGCTGTGGACATCAGAAGGTCTCGAATTGGGCTTGTAGAGATTTCATTGTCATTACCACATTATGCCGCCAACGAAGCAAAGAATCGTGGGTTGGAAAAACAAAGCATTAGGATTGCCAAGAGATGAATTTCAGTTTCTAAAAGTTTAGGTGGGGATTGTGCAGCAGCACAAACAATGTGGGTGGAAGAATGTTGTGGGTGGTGGGAGGGATTTCATGGCAGCTCTTTCCACATGACTGAATTAGTTATTGGCTTATCTTCTAAACCAGTTATGTGCTCTCGCCTCAGCTGATGAATGTAGGAAGAAGATAGATTTTTTTGCTTGGCCTTTTTACTAAGAACAAATATATCCTCAGCTTACTATCTGATACATCTTCTCTGACAGCCCTTGCAGTCACGTAAATTTGATGAGCCCTGTAAGTCATTTCCATCTTAAACTGCAGTGCAATTAGAGCTTAACTGACTAAGGACTTGACATTGAGCAAATTTTCTTCTTGTGTGATTTTTATACAATCTGCTAAATTCTTGGTTGTGTTAAATTCTTCCTTTTTCATTTAATATTCCCAGCAAATAAATATGCAGTGTTATAGATGCTTTCATATTTTTAGACAATTGATCAAATTTATTACATTTTATGATACGGTTCTGGCTTTCTTTTAAAGAATTGCAAACTTGATTGCACTTCAGATAAGGTTTCCTGGAATAAGAAGGACATAGCCATGCTGTTTATGCCACATTTAGTTAATTAAACAGGTTAATCTGGGATAAATCATCTGTGAACATGCCATGAAAACAAACAGCTGCTAGAGAGCTTCTTGACTGCATTGTTTTTAGGACTTCATACTATTTATCTAGGTGTGATACTAAATCATTGCTGCTGGGTTAGAGATACAAAGTGCACAAAACTGCTCTCAGTTCTGCAGACAGTGGGCAAAGCATTATGGCTGTGTGAGACCAGAGGTGTTTTAACTTGGCCACATAGTGCCTTCCTTGTGTGCAGTGCTCCAGTGACTTGTCTTTATTTTACCTAAACCCATTTGGGCATACCCTGATATCCATTAGCTACAACAAATAGCTTTGCAATGTAGATTTTTCTCTATATAGCCAACCCCACCCTTGTTGAAAACTGGAAACCTTTTGCTGGGTTTCCTCTGGCTCATTCTTCTGGGTGAGGAGCAGACTGTTCTTAATGAGTAACTCAAGGACTTAGCACTGAAACCAGGCAGCTTAGAAGGACTGCAGGATCTCAGCAAAAAGACAGAAAAGCCAGTGTGCTGCTTCCTTTCCTTCATTTCTGCATGTCCCATGTTCTGGCAGTGTGAAAGCCTAAAGGCTGCCAGGCAGAATAATCATGCCCCTGGTAGAGCATGGGGATGCTGGTCAAGGGGAGAATTTGCTGTATGGTCTAGAGAGATCAGAACTGGCCCTGCTTCGCTTGACCTGAAAATACCAGTCCAGCATATGCTGGAGGTTACATCTTCATGGAAAAGTTCATTTGGCCTACTGTGAAACACTCCCTTTTTGGCTCAGATACAAAACTTCCCAGAGATCAAGGTGAGAGAAGCCCCCTCAGTCACCAGCCAGTGCAGGACCTGCCATTTCCTCTCTTCTGGTGAGATATGGTGGTGCCATAAGTGGTTTAATGCAAGAATTTTAATTTAGTGCAGGGCATTTCATTGAGGTTTACCTTATCAGTCTTCTTCTATTAAGTAAAAGCAAACCATCAGCATCTGTTCCTGTCCTAAAAAGAAGACAATTGAAGTAGATCAGAGAGGCCCAGTTGAAGAAAATGTGACACAATGCCTCCATTACTTCTCAGGTGAGAGTAGGGATGCAGCTCACCTGAGGCTATGTGGAGATCTGCGAACCATCATGGTGACAAATCCCTATCTCCTGAATTTCAGCTGTAAGATGATCTTTTTTCCAGCTTCAGTCATTAATAAGATTGTCATCATTTAAATCTTTTTCATACATGAAATAGAAGCACTTGAAATGTGTTTTGTTTTATTCTGTGAGGAGAATCTTGTTACATGCACTGGCTTCTCTTAGATTTAGGGCAATGTCTCTGTGGATGCACAGTCCCACTGGTATAAACAGAAGCTAAACTACCTTGGAGAATCTGGCTGCTCTAAACCGAAAATCCAAAATGCAGTAAAAGGTACAACAAAGTCTGCTTGTGGCAGCCCAAACATGTTAATGTATTTCAGTGAATTAATTTTTGTTTTCCTGCCCTCTAGGCCTGGAGCAGGAGGGAGGGGTGACACTGCTGAGGCTGCAGTCTCAGTGGCACTGTGGTGGACACTGAAGCTGTTGCACAGCCCAGCCTGGCTTCCTCCAGCTGTTCTGTTTGTGTGTGGGCAACATTCTCAGTCAAATGCTGTCCTTTCTTCCTGAGAGCAAAAAATGATTTAAAAATCCCTTTTTCTACACTTCACAAAAATTCTAATCACTTTAAGCTGATTTTTAAATGCTTTCTTAATTTGGTTTTCTGGCTTGAACAGACTTTGGAATATTTTTTCTACTAAAACATGAGCATTTTCACAAGTTGAAGAGGGTGTTTGTTATCAAGACATGGTCATGTCCAGCCTTTTTGGCACATGCTCCGTTTACTGCCATTGCTGCTATATACTTGCCTTTAATGCTCCTGTTCACTTTAACTGGCTTTTGCCCTGACTTAGGTTATCTTTTGCTTCTTATTTTATTCTGAAATAACTACCGCAGTCAGTTCTACTGAAAGATATTTCCTGGACTGTTGTTTTTTAAGCCTCTTAAAAGGCCAGGTACTCATATGGTATGCCAGGGCTGGAGCCCTTTCCAGAGCTTGTGGGGATTATTCCTAATGCTGATCCTCAAGGGGGAAATTGCAATTTATTGATTAGAGGTGTAGGAAAAACTGGAGGGTATGGTACAGAGGTAAAGAAGGATTCTAATGTACATGTAGCATGTCTTTTTGTCTTCTTAAAAAAAAAACAACAAACAATGTCAGGTGGATTCTAAGAGAAATACTGTAAGGGGAGAGGTTGAAAAATGCAGAGTTGGGCAAGAGTTGCTTCCTGTGTGCATCACTGTTATCAGCCAGCTTAGGTGAATCCAGGAGAGGAGCACAGATGTAACCACGAGTTTAGAGAAGCCCCTTACACCTTTTCTGTAAGGAGGGGGCCTGTGGCACACAGCAGGGCCCTGGGCAGGCAGCAGGCAGGGTTCAGGCTCAGCCCCAGGCTCACCCATCCCTGCTGTGGCACATGGGGGGATCCCAGCCTGACCTGCATGGGACAGAGCCCTGAGCTGCTCCAGCTGCAGAGTCTGTTGCCATCACCCCGAGCTGCTCCTGCTGGGTCATGCCTTGCTCCTGCCCCTGCCCTGGATCCTGGCTCCTGAGTCCTGCTGGAAGGCTCTCATGAGCAGCTGTCCAGGCAACTTTTGCCCAGCCTGGTCCCCACCTCTCCTGGTGACCCTGCTCAGGAGAGCTCTGTGTTCCAGAGCCAATTCCTGCCCCATTCCATGGCCAGATGCACAGCCCTGTGTGATCTGAGACTGGGGCATTCTCCACATGGCATGTGCCCTCATTAACCATCTTGAAAGTTATCTCTTGAAAGCCCAAACTTGAGTTTCTTTTAATAAGTCTTTATAATTTGGAAACTTATCCAACAGGAGGTTATTGCCCTCCAGGCTGGGCACGTTTGTATTAAAATATGATCCTCTTTCTTATCCAAATTGCTTTCATATCCATTTCCATTCAGATGGCCAAGGTTTTGCTAGTCAGCATTTGTGCAGAAGCCTGCATTTGCATAATAATATTTGAGTAGGTCATGATGATGAAGCAGTTTGATCTCTCCTGTTTGTGATCTTCTTCCTTAAACCTTTGTTATATCAGATGGATACGTTGCACTGCTCCCATTAAAACAGAAGTAATTCTTTAAGGATTTATTTTGCTTGAGTGGTAGGACTTTTAAGGTGGTAATTCCGTGACAAGGCCGAGGTTGGTTATAACCATTATTGGTCGACTGTGTGGTCTTTCTGCCACCTTGTGGGGAAGAGTCACTAAACTGTTGAGATGAATTGGAAAAGAAGAGATGAATTTTAAAATCTATGTTTTTCATAAATGGGTCTAGGAGTTACTGTAGCAGAACAGAAATAATTGCTCTCTCCAAAAGTATTTGAAATTATTGAAAAACAAAGTGCTGGGATGACCCCAGACTGCTAAAACCTAGACTGCTTGCAACTATACTAAACTATTGCCACATGTTTTCTGTGCTTTGTTTTCTGTGTTTCTTACCCATACCTTCATAACACCACTCTTGGCCTCCCCAGCTCACCCATTTTAAGCAATTCAGGTTCATAGGACCTGCAATTTCATAACTTATTTTACAAAGGTTACCATGCTATTCTTTAATTCAGTCATAGCACATGTAATTAGCCTGAGAGATGCACTAGCCTCTGTTCAGAGGGTCTGGTGAATGTTAGTGAGCACCAGATGTTAATCATTTCCATCTTCTAATTCCTGGCTGAGCCCCCAGCATCCAGCCTGGATAGAGACACTGAAATTAGGCTGTTGCCAGATGCAAAACTTTTTGTCAAGGGTAGCCAAGTTATTAAAAGACAACTCTTACCTGGAATTATGATTTGTTTCACCCAGACATGTCAGAATTTGTTAAGTGACTACATTTAACCCTCTACTGTGTATATGCAAAACCTCTGTGCTATATACCGTAAGTAGGAAGTTCAGACTGTTGCAGCTCTGTGCATTACAGATCTTCAATGAACCAGGAAGTAAAATCTTCTTTAAAGACTCCTGGCATTTGACAGTCAGTCAGTCATGAAGTGTGATTTCTTGATTGACTGTCAAACTTCCTTCTCTTCCTTCTCTGCTGTGAAAAGGACAGAAAATCCAGCTTTGCCTCTTCCATGTTTTGGTACTTCAAAGAAATTGAAAATGATGTTATTCACTCCACTTCCATTTTGCATGATCAATGACTATGTGAACGCTTTAATCTAGATAAAACACCCCACTGATTTCAGAGTGCTTTACAGAGGTCAGCTATTCACACAGCAGGTTTTTATCAGCTGCTCTTAGAATGATACATGCCAGCCAAATCTGAGTTCCTGTTGTGCTAGGTCCTCTACACATACAGACCACCCAGAGGGTAATGAGACACTGGCACAGGTTGCCCAGAGAAATTGTGGGTGGCCCATCCCTGGCAGTGTCCAAGGTCAGGCTGGGAGGGGCCCTGAGTAACCTGGGCTGGTGGGCTGTCCCTGCCCATGGGGGGTTGGAACAAGATGAGCTGTAAGGCCCCTTCCATCCAAAGCCCTTCTGTGGTGGTCACCCAGACACATTCTGACCTGGTCAAGACAAAGGGTGGGGCAGTGAGAACATAAAGAGAAAAGTGCCATGAGCTCAACACTGAGTCTTCTGCATCCCATGGAATGGATGGTTGGTGCTGCAGAGAGATAATGTTTGGGAATACTTTAACTTAGATGAGAAGAAGAGGCTATTGGCATGAGTAGGATTCATCATCTGCACAAGAATATATATGTCTCTGAAGCTCCCAAGATCATGAAGACAGTGTGCATCAAAACAGCCAGATAAACTCAGATTTCTTCCAATCAAATTCTGTAAGCATTCATCGTCTTCCATATGAATACTTCTATGGATTAAAACAAAAAAAATCAATTTAATAGCATTTATATGGTTTTATATCTAGATTACCAATTATTACAGTTTCTAAATTTGTTGTTATTTCTATTTTCATTATTATTTACTTATATTTTTCAAGAACAGCATTGCATTTTTCATAGAGGACAATAGAAATTTATATTTTACTGGTTTACCTTTCTTGGCTTCTACAGCTCTGCAGAGAAAGAGCTCATGCATTAGTTTATCTTTCTTTTTAATTCAGTTTTTTTCCCCCCAGGTAAGAACAAACGATAGAACATAGATGTTGGTGGTAGAAATATCTTTGTCTTGGTTTTGATTAGCTATATAATTCCAGTCCCTACAAAGATGTCTTTCCCAGTTCCACTGTGCCAATACCCTGACTCATCCTTGTCCTCAATGGCAGAAATCTTCTGTAGTTACCTCCAGGATCTGTAGCAAGTGACCAACATTTTGTGGACTGCTTTTGGGGAACACATTTTCCATTTGGCAGTTCTTCTTTCAGTTCACCTGGCTTTTTTCTTACTTTACATTGCCAGATGTAGCAAAGAACACAGCCCTTAACTTTTTCTTGAATTTTATCATAGTATTTAAATACAGGTTGTGAACACAAGCATATCAGAGAATAGAAATAAAGTTGGTTACCAAGCTGTATTTTACTGCATTATTGACTCAATGTAGGCCAAAGCAGTGCAGTGCAGAAAAGCACAATATAGGGAGGAGTAGGATCTCTGTGTGTCACCTCTTTCTGCTTTTTATAGAAGAGAGGAGGCAGATTGGTTGTGTTGTAAGTAGCCTTCAGTGTAGTCCCAGCAATCTTGGCTCTCTGTCAGCAGAAATCACCTGGATTTTTCTTGTTGCTGGGAATGGGTATCACAACGTGAAATGGCCTTAATTACTGTGTCTGTTAATTAACTGTACTTATTCCATTGTGTTGTGGAGGATCACTCCCAAGGTAAGTACCTGGATGCTCTTTCTATGTTAGTTGAGCCCTGGAAACTTTGCTTGCAAAGAGGTTTGGAGGGGGCTGTATGAGGGAAGCAGACATAAAAGCTGAAGAAGAAGGGAATTCCCACTTCTCCAGAGGGACTGGCTTTATGTTATGGCTGTCTGGCCTGTAGCAACTTCTATCAGCTCCTGGAGTATTCCTTCCTTTGAAGTATAAATACAAACCTGACTCAGGTTAGTTCTGTGTGGACAGTGATATTGAGGTAGTTATCTGTGATTAAGAAAGAAAAAAAACCATGTTTTTTCCTCCTTGAATCTATAGTGAAAATTCTGTGCAGCCTGTGCCCAGGTGCCTCAAGCAAAGATGATTTTACAGAGAAGGAAACTGCCTCAACAGAGGTAGCAACCTCTTCCTTGGTGCCTGTGTCACCAGAAGAGAAATATTGTTTTGTCAGTGTAAAAAAATACAGGTTATCACTGAAGAAAATGTGCTCTAGGCGTCTTCTGAGTCAACCAAGTTGAGTCTTAATTCAGTACTGTGCAGAGCTCAGCTTAATACTTAAAAAATACTTAGCAAATTCACAAAAGGTGAGTTATTAATTATTTTCTGTTTACTCCTCCTGCTAGAAAGTTTTTACATTACTGTCTTTTAATTTAAAGAACTAATTAGAACATGTGGCCATTTAATGTGAAAAATAAATTCTAAGTTTAAACCTACAAATAAAGAATTCCATTTATTTGAAATTCACACTCGAGCCAACTACAGTAATTTATTGCTCTCATATGATATATGATCTGTAAACTCTGAGAATTCTAATATACACCTTATGCAGAACAATCTAGGCAAGGCAGAAAAATGTTTTCACTCCTCAATCACCTTTGCTCTTTTATTTTTTATTTTCAGAGGGCAAGAAATTCTTCCTTGAGAGAATATACTGAGGGTTTGGAGTTTATTGTTTTCCCCATATGTTAAGAGGTCAAATACCAGAGTGTGATTGAGCCTAGGGGGTAGTGACTGAATTAAATGAAGTAGTAGTTACTGAATAAAACCTTTTGGGGCAAATAAATACATATATAGTGTGTATATATGTGTGTGTGTGTGTGTGTTTATTTATATGTATGTCTGTATTATATATACTTACATTTATGAAAGCTGTTTCATAGTGCAACTCAGAAATGCTATTCTGAAGAGTCAGATAAGGTGGTAATTGAACTGTGGGTCACAATTTTGGTAGGACCTCTGATAGGTTTCAACTTCTTTTCTGAAATAAAAGCTCAAGTATAAAGAATATTCAGTGCCATTTAGGATTCAAAATAGTCAAGTCAGCCTGCAGTGTAGGGCTTGACAACTTCAGTTTTTTGTTGCAGATGAATTTCATCTCAATGCCTGCCATGCTCTGCTCCGTCGTGGTAAGCTGTAGGTGAGTCATCCTATCTGTGTAGGCTAAAATCTGCACTCAGGCAGTCCCACAGGTTCATTCCATTTGCTAACAAGAGGAAAAAACTCAAAAAAATTCAACAAGGGGAAAAAAATTCAATTGAACTGAGATGGATTTATTGCAACTATTTTTCAACCTAATGCCCTTAGTAAACTTTAGCAGGTTTCACATCCCATGGTGACTCTCTTTCACTCTTCTGTGCAGAAGTTTAAAGCAGAGTTAAGCTGACTTGAGATGTGCAATCTGTGGCTGACCAGTTTCATCTTGTCCTCTGTTAGTAGCATCCAGCCTTGTGCAAATGAAGCTAAGAAAAGTCTTAGAGCCAGCGGGATTTTCCCTACTTCCCGTGCAAAATCTATGTAGAAAAGAATGCACATATGCTTCCCTGTCTTTGAGCCAAGTGGTGTTGTGAGATGGTGTTCATAGTCTCATTATCTCAGAGGTTCCACACACTGATGTGAGTCATGAAATGATGGAATGTCTTTAGAAAGCTCTGGAAACAGGCTGACACCTCCTGTTGGAATTGTCAGAGCGTGGCTGTTCGGTCTCCCTGAACCAGGAAACGCTCAGAGGGCTGGAGGCAGCGTGAATCAGGCTGGCATTCCTGTGTCCAAGGCTCAGGCAGCAGTATCTAGGGTGACCTGATTGTCAGACTGGTTTCAAATCTTGAACAGAAAACAAGAGCAGTGTGAAATAATAGTGAATTTAGACATACACGTTTCCCCATTGCATTCAAGTACTGCCAAAGATTTATGTTGTTAAACCCTGTATCCTTCTAGTCCTCAGCCCATGACAACTCTGAATTTCACCCTGGACCGCTACTGCTAAACCACTGTAGCCTAAATCTGGGTTCAGTTTCTTGAGGCATTTTAGTCAAAACTCTGCATGATGCATTCAAGCTCAGACGGTCCAAAACTGGGATGCTTTCTATGTCATGTACTGCTTTAATCCTGTCTTGTTGAGGCAGACTGCTTTCAAGAATAACAGTGGGGCTATGGAACTGTGTAACAAAGGGGAAGATTCCCTTGTTTTTACAGAGGCAGCTTTGCAAGAAGGACAGAAAGGAAGTTCCACTCCTTCCTCCCACTGTTGGCTACCACAGTGCTTCTCACTGTTCCATGGGGGCACTGGTACTTCACGTGCTCTTTGCTGCTGAAAGCTGCCACTGCTGTTTCCTCAATCACATCAAGTCAGAGACAGACCCTGACACTACCACCAGGATATGCAGCATATGTAGTGTGGGGTTTTTTAATATTGTGTCATGTCATCTCTGTGCTTTCTACTCCCATGTAGACAAAACAAACCCCAAACAAACCAGCTTCTTCACTGGCAGGGTGGAGTAGCACTGGAGCAGGCTATGCAGAGACTGGGAGAGCTTCATCCCTGGATGGTTTCAGGATTACTTAGCAGGCAAAGCTGTGACTGACCTGATCTGGTGCTGGCAACAGCTCAGCATTATCCTAGCCACGAGTTGGACCAAACCCCTTGAGAAGCTCTTTCCAACTATCATTTCTATGATTGATCCATCCTCTGCAGCCATGGGCTTCAAAAGGGCTGCAAAGTCTCAGAAGGCTATTACCCAGTGTAAAGGAACAATTCAGTTCTCATCTTTCACAGTAGAGTTGAGTCTTCTGTGGGAGCAATATGCATGTCTGTTCTTGCCTTGCAGCAAGATTACTCAAGCACACCTGCTTTTACGGATTTTTTTTTTTTAAATTTTTAAGTTTACATTTTGGTCTCTTTATAAAAGAAGACAAAGGAGGGTAAAAAAACAGAAGAACATTAGTGTTGCTACTTTCAGAGATGAGTAGCTCCTGAAAAAATAGATGGAGTGGAAACTCATACTACACCAGAACACTCTGCAGATTCAGTGTTCATGCTCCTGTGCTTATCTGCTGCTTTTGTGCAAATTTGGATGGTGACTAAGCATACTTCCAGGAAGACAAGATGATGGATTTAAATGGGCATGTATTTTCATTTTCCTGGCAAGACCTGGCTAAACATGCCATGTCACTCATCCTGCTGGGAGAGGGCATATATCCTTAATTAGCCAGGAAATAACATCAGCAGTGTACCCAAAGCTACTTCTGGGATAGCTCTTTCAAAATTCTGACAGAACATTTACAGGAGGATTCCTGGAATAACTCTCTCTTCTCTTTCAGCGTTTCTGATATGCCCTCTAGATAATGTTCTGTTATTTTTGTGTTTTACAAAAATATATCTTGAAGATACATTTTTGAAAGATTGAAAGCTTAGTATTGTCATGAATTGCCCTAGGATATGGGGCCTATGGATTTCTCTTTCCATTTTACAATAATTTTTCTGTCATGCACTTTACAGTAAGTACATAACCATCTATGTTCCAGAGGAACCAAATTTTATGGGAAAGTCTGGCTTATTTGGGGATTGTTCATTAAATTATGCTGCTTTATGGATGCTGAAATTAGCTTTTGGCAATATTAATGAACATAATTATATCTTAGTGTACCAAGCAACTCCCTCATGTAGGGAAACACAATTTTTGTTCTCTTTGCCATCTTTTCTGTGTTTGTATACATCTTCAGGATACAAGAATTGAAGAGGCAAACATTTTGGTAGTTCTGAGTTCTGCAACTGATTGCATTAGAGATTTCAATGAGCACCTTGTTAAATGTAGACTTCTGAAAAAAATTTCACCAAATACCTGAGAAGTCAAATATTCTTGCAATTTTAATAATACCAGTAAGCAATTAGTATTTAGGAAAAAGTAGGTGACAGACATTGAAACAAATTATTCTTTTATTCCCAATTGCACTAAAAAGATTGACATGTATTTTAAAAGAACCTCTCTAATAAGGAGAGTTTCTGAACAGACATTATAAAACACATTCAAGACTTAATTTTACTGAAGAACCTGACAGTCACTTCTAGCTGCTGGAAGCCAGCAAAGGATCTTCAGTGCACTGCCAACAAAGCTATTCCCTCAGCAGGTAAAACAGGGTGGTTGGTAGAGTATTTGAGCACTTTCAAGTAGAACTATCAGCAAAGATCAGACTTGAATGAGGAAATTATGAATCATGTGTGTTCTTCCTGCTTGTGGGGCAAAGGAGAAAAGTGACTAGAATTTCCATGCCAAGGAGGAGAGACAGATGGGCTGTGGGTTCCCTTCCAGCAGGGGAGACATTGACTTTGGCTTCAGTATCCTTATTAGAGTAGGGTGAGCACTCGCTAGAGCTAGTCTCTCAGAAATATGTGTAAAGTATTTAATTTGGTTTAGTTGGTGTTTTTATGTTTGTTTTATATTTGTTTGATTATTTATTTCTACATTTATTTATTTATGAAGTCCACAAGATCTCATTCCTGACTCATAGTGAGCACCTCAGCACCTACCAGTGCGTTTGCAAATCAGGATAATTTTTCCTGTGTATGTTATTTGACAGTGCTACTTCGTCTACTGAAATTTATCTGCCATTTTAATGCCCTGCCACTCGTGTAACTTCTCTGTGTGCTTTTTTAGAGGCAGCCCTTGTCCTTACCAGACTGAATTTGAATTACCAGCACAACACCCCGCCTCACCTCCTGTCAGAAATCCCCTGGCGACATCTCTCTACTGTACAAACCCTTTTCTTCTACCCTCTCCGTCATATATTTAATCTAAAAATTCCTCTTTGTTTCCTGGCTGTTTATTATTCTTGAGAGCCTGTGATGAGTCACTTTGCTGAGTACCTTTTGGAAATCCACATGGATAGTATTTTTGATTGATGATGTACTTTTTCTGTGCAGATAAAGTGGTGTCCTCAAGTAGCCAGTCTCTAGGCCTGCCTGCAAATATTTAGCTTAGATTCCTCATGTAGCTTCTTTTTGAGGAGCTGTCTGTATAAGATCTTCTTGAAATTTATTCTGTTATGGTGGATTGTTTCTCCTGAAAGGATAGAGTTTTTATAAGTTACAGGAAAACTCTTGATCATGACTTTTTGAAATAGGTGTCATGTGCTACTCTGAAGTTATATTAATTTGATGATGTATTTTTATTCCATGCCACTACCTATTCCCTCTTGACCCATATATCATATTTATCCACTTTTCTCTTTCTTATTGGAGATAATCACTGTGTTGCTTCTATCCAGCACCCTTCTCTGCTCTTAAGTATCAGCTTTATTTTTCTCTCATGTATTCAGCTGAATATGTATTTGAAAGATTTTTTTTTTAGCTCATGCATATATTTGAAATTTTTTCTTATGTTTATAAGCAAAGACTAATTTACCACCTAAGTGAAGTTGGCCCAATGAGAATATGTCCTTTTCCAAATTCACTTCTAGTACTGGTCAGCTTGAAGAGCTGCTGGTACCCTGATACCTCTGCCTTATAAGCTGCACAATGCATAGAAAAAAATAAACCAATCTCGAGATGATATTTCTTTGAAATTGTGAAAAAGTTCTTCAGAGCTTATGAGAAGCTTTGCCAAACAAATGACTGCTAGTAAGCTATCTGTTCTAGAGGGTTTTTAAGGATGAAGAAGTTTTATACCTTAAACTGGTTTGGAGATGGAAATAACAAGAGACTGGTGTGGTAGTGTTTTGTTAGGAAGAAACTGATATTGAAGCAAATAATTAACACTTGTGGAAAAGCAGAAGAATGCAGAGAGCCATGCAGGCAAAGTGACAGTCAACAAAAAATAGCTTTAGTTTCAGTCTAAAGCTATCAAGATCAGATGCCAAAAGGTGGCAGTAACTGAGTCATTAAATGATGACTAAGTGGATTAAATCTGTGGCTGTGTCTATGGACAGGAAGCAGGGATGTGCCCTAAAGTCATACGGCTAGAAGATCAGCTTGGGCAGAGAATATAAAGCAACTTAAACCAGAAAGTAAACAAATTTATTTAATGGAAATTTCCAGGAGTCATGCAAGATCCAGATTTTGTTTTTAATCAAAAGCTTATAATTATCTTGTCTGGTAAATGCACATTCAGAAGTGAAAGTTTTAAGCAGAAACACAAACTCTGCACAGATTTATGATTTTCAAGATATTGAGAGAGCCAGTTATGTATTAACTAACCATGCACTATAAAAATGATGAATTGTTCCCCTTGCTGGCAGCCAGTATATTATATATTATCACCTAATAATCTTTATATAAAAATGTATTCTGATTTATTATATATTGATAATCCAAAGATGACTAAAGAAAAGTCACCTATCCTGTAAATCAGTCCTCTGCCTGTTTCACAGCATCAAAATTTAGCTTCACTTGATGGCCAGACTGTGTCTGCTGGGTCTGCTCTTTGGCCTTGGTTTGTAGCTCCTATGCATGTATCTGCATCAAACCTATATTGTACATAACATTTTATTATGGACCTTTTATTTTTGGGTAGAGATATGAATCTGGATTTACCTCATGTAGGATAAAACACAAAAAATTAGATGTATTGTTCAAAAAAACCTGTTTTATAGGTCCCTGTAAGGATCTGGCTGCTTGCCTTGACTAAGATAGAAAACACTAGAATTAACATTTAACTGGTCATTTCGTGTGAATGCTTTCTAATATGGCCAGTAATTATAATGCTTATCTGTAATTTCCTCCCCTCAAAATGCCTGCATGGGAAGGATCTGTGATAAATGAGTGAAAGCAAAAGAGGACAGGAGAAGTAGCATTGAATAAAAAACATGCAGTAGGAAAACATGTGACCTTGAAAAGTCTTATCTTGGGTCAGGAACACAGTATTTGTCATACTTTTATTTTTAATGTTTGTGTGCCTTTGTTTATATTCCTGAAAGCAGAAGCAAAACCTCTTCCATTATAGAGATCTTATGAGCGTGAAGGAGTTTGGTTTTGTGAAGCTTTCAGGTACCCAGTAAGAAGTGTATAGAAAGCTTCACAATGAAATTTAATCATTCTGTCCCTTGAATCCATTCAGTGAATCATAGCCTATGGCTGTCCACTGAATGAGAATAAAGCAGGATGGAGGAACAACATTCTAAATAAAGCTGACCTACCTTACATGGAAAAGGAGATGGTGTCTCTGAGTTGAACAAATGTTTCTTTGTTTGTGAGAGAACAATTTATCACAGTGAGGGTAGACAAGTGTTTCACAAAGCCCATGAAAAAGGCAAATCCTTTATAAGCACAGTATGATAAAAAGGACACAGAGGACAGGGAAATATATGCTCTGATGATATTTTGTGAAGAGCAGGTATAGATCCCTCAGGTGATGGGGGGGACAAGCACATAAAAGGTCCAATACACACAGATGTTATGTAACTGCCCTGAAGGAAATGTCAGGCTGTCTTCTGTCATTGCCAGCCCTGATCCTGCATCAAGCACTGTCTGAGGTATGAACCCTGCCACACCAAGCCCAGAAAAAATATGCCAGAAAAATATGCAGTTTGGAGGGAGAGGTGGAACCATCTATCAGCATACTTTTCCTAAAGGTGGGAGTGCCACGGACTCAACGGCCCAGCCTCAGTCAATTTATTTTACTAATTTGGCAGGATACAAACCCAGCAAAAATTGGATCATTTTCTGCTGAACAAGTGAGTTAAATGGGCTGATGAAATTATCTGACAAGTTTCATTAGTGTGAGGGAAGGTGTGGAACTGCACTGCTGAAAGTTAAGAGACTAGGAAGGAAGGATTAATATTTATCTTTAGTTTTTGGTGGAAAGTGAACCATTGAACCAGGACAGCTGCATTTTATGATTCTTTTTATGGAAAACTGTGAAATCAAGTCTTGCAATAGTAAGATCTCTTTTCTGTCTGCCATCCAAAGTACAGATGGCTGTTCCTGGCAGGCGAAGGCCAGTAGGGATTGTTGGAGGCATGAGGCAGCCCCACTATGCTGGGGACTGCTGAGGCACAAGCAGACCAAGTGAAAATGAAGCCTTCAGAGGCTGTGGCCAGCAACCTCTGACAAGTTCTACCAACATATGTGAACTGTGGTCTTGAGAGATTTTTAAGCCCACGAGCACATGAAGGTTGAGTGATACAGGTAATTTATTTAGGGGAGGCTGAAGGCAAAGAAGAGATGTGGTGAGATGGCTGTAGCATAAAGAGAGCCTGAAAGAGGAGGGTGAGGAGAAAAGATGTGGTTTTGCTCTAAGAGTGCAAGGGGAAGAGGAAATGATGCAGGGTTCTACTAGGTCTTAGACCAGATGTTGTGCAGTGTGAATGCAGCTGTATTGTCTTCAGGGAGAAGTCAGATTTTGAGGCTCTGCAGTTGCTCTAATGCAGCAGAGAGCTAATAATACTGGTTCAGAGCCAGCTGTTCCTGCAGCTGTTAACAGGGAAGGTGCATGGCAGGGACCCCAGAGGTTCAGCCTGCTGACAAAACCTTGCTGCAGTGGCAAGGTTTTGGGCTTGCCCCAAACAAGCCCTGCCTACTCAGTGAGAGAAGAGCTTTGGAACAGAATAGCAGGCTCTGGAGTCAGTAAGGCTGGCATTGGAGACGTTGCAGGGAGTCCCTACAGACTAAACCATGTCTAGTTCCCAGGATTAAATACCTCTAGCAGTTGGAGTGCACTGGGTGCACTCATGGAGTTCATCTTCTGGTTTGGATTCATGAGAAAGAATGCCATCAGTGTCCTGGGAACTGCTCAGTGGCTGGAATGCAAGTACAGTAAATGTGGGTGACTGGGAGAGTTGTTTTGAAAACACACTCCCACTTTGAACCAGGAAGCTAATTTCAGCTCATGCAGGAGGATCAACTAACCTGGATTTAGTTTGACTTTTGAAAAACACCTGGGTGGCTTGACATTTCCCTGGCAGCTTTCCTGTGTCTGTGGGGACCATTGCACTCAATGTGTCACAGAGACAATTCTGCCTCTCGGTGTTTTAGTTCTATTGGGGCCACAATACTGTGGTAGGATCAGGTGTTGCTGCTGAGCACTGCCAGCACACCTGGGCCTGGGGAGAGGGCTCTGCCCAAGTGGCAGCAGTCACTCTGCAGCCAGGTTTTCAGATTTCAACCCTGTTTCATTTAGATTTCAGTCCTTCAATTTGTTTTAAATACATGTTCATTGCCTGACTGGCCATCTGAGAGGATGGATAAATTTGCTCTGTGGCTGAGGTTGGTCATAAGTTGATTTGTGTTGTCCTGTTCAGCCCTCGTTCACCAGCACAACTTTGGCCTTTTCTTCTCAAACTCCCACCAGCTTCACCACTTTGTAGGAAATTCTGGTAAAACCCAGAACATTTCCTGTGAGACAGCCCAGCCAGAACAGCTCCTGTGGGTCACCAAACACTACTTATGTGAGAACCTACAGCCACTCTCTAGCAAGATGTCTACTCAGCCTGTGCTCTAGGGTCAAACTGTACATTATGAGCCCCTGTTGAGACTGCAAGAACTTCAGGAAGCTCCCTGCCTCCTGTACTGTCCTGATGACCAGATTAAGCATCTGCTGGTTGGGACACCACAAAGGGTAGGGGAAGGAGGGGCTGGGAGGGGCCCAGGTGTGAAAAGCTGTTTCTGTCTTGTTTTTGTTGGGATTCTTTTGCTTTTGTAATATGGACACTGGGTTCATTTAGGCAGGGAAGGGTGGGGGGAGGGGGGCAGATGTGGGGCTCAGTGTGCCATCTCCATCTGAAAAATGCATTTTCAGAGCAGTGTGATCTGCAGTAAGACTGTCCCCTGTATTTACTGGGACATTAAATCTATGCAATGCTGGGGTGGTAATATTACATCTGCTCAACTGTTTTTATTGTCTCTACAGCCCAAACCATTTGTATGGACTCTTAACTGTAGCCAGAGCTAATCATGGCCCTCTTGCCTGTGATGATATGTGCTGTGACAGGTTAATGATTGGAATGTGAAAGTTTTTATTCTTCTTCTAGAATTGTCTACCACACAAACTAATTAACTTGAAGTGTTAATATGCAAAGTAGGGCTTGTAATGTGCTGGTGGACTCTGTGTTCTATTCTTAAGCTGTGGTTCTTCAGGGCTATCAAAGTGGCATAAAACATTTATTTCTTAAAAATATAATGACTTGTTTTCTGCCAGTGTTTCATGTATATAGTGGGGTTTAGTGTCTTGCCTAGGAAGATCAGAAGTTTTCTTCTATTTCTTGCTGTGTTCTCCCTGCTGTGTTTTTTTTTCTTTCTTTTTTAACTTGTGATTCTGTATTCCACTACAGTAATAGCCACACTTTTTTCCATCCCACTGTGCTTAAGTACTACTTTGGACTCCACTGAATTGAATGTTGAACCATGTTTTTAAAAAGAAATTATGAAAAATTAAAGCAGCTGTTTTGTAAATAGACCCTCTTAAAATCATTTGCTCTATCCAGACAAGAACAATTTGTTTATTTGTTTCTTTTAAATGGCTCTTGCTTTCATCAGATCCTGGAAATAGATCCCTGCTTTAACTAGTGTGGGGAACCATAGTGAGTTTAACCTCTGTGGGGATATGTACAGTAGGTGACTTAGGTTTAGGCTAAACTGAAGTTTTAACCTAATACTAGAATGCTCAGCTAACTTTAAGCCAGCCAGTTTCAGTGAGAATAGCTGTATATCCAGCAGCATGAAGCCAAAATTATTTTTCTCTTTTCCTTTAGAGTTTTGAGTCTATGTGTGTACTAAATTTATGCCATTAGCCTGTTTATGCTGAAGTATAATATATAGTGAGCAGGGAGGAGTTTCATGGGTTGAAGTGGAGGAACCAAAATAGGGTGTTTAGAGCCCATTGGTCAAGAATAGTGTGGAAGTCAATCAGTGATGGTAGTCGGGTTTTTGTTTTCCTACTTGTGTACAAATCAGGTTAAAACTCTGCAAAGCAATACTAGTAGAATGTTTGTGTGAATGAGTGTGAAGATTATTCATGGTATTATGGGTTTTTTTGGTGTCATTTTTCTTGCTGGCAGAAGGAAGTGGAAAATGAAGTGCTTGTAGAACAGATAGGCTGGAAAGTACTGGCAGAGCAAAAAGTAGTCAGTTCTGTAGGAACAGGAAGATGAAACTATGCAGAGTTTTCCAGAGTGTTTGAAGTAAAAATAGAATTAATTATGTTTAATTTCATGCTTAGGGATTTAAAGCTCACTGTAAAATAAGCCAGAAAGATGAATTTATTAGTGATATCCTGAATGGAGGATAAAACTGATCTTTGGTGTTCCGAGAGAAAGATTTTGCGGTTTTCAAGACATGAAGTTATCAAGTCTCAGCTTTGATTAGGACCCATATAAGTAGAGGAGAAACAAGTTCAGAAAATAGGGAAAAGTGCACACAATGAGGTATGTTAGTCAATAGATATGGCTGTAACAGAGGCAAAACCCAAGGCTATGGCTTCTGGTGCTGCCTATTGTACTGAAGAATGGAGTAAGCAGAAATTTTGGAGGCAAGATTTGCAACTTGATCTGAGAAAACTTAAGTTTTAATAATATAAGTAACTGAGCTTCATATTCTGTATAGGTTGTATTTAAGAACATAAGGAGAAAAATCTCAAGCCAATTTCTTTTCATATAAATGGTATTTTAATAAGATGAAGATCTTCTAGGGCATTTTCTTACTGTGTCAATGATATACTTCTTGGGTGGTTGAAAGCATGAGACTGAAGAAAAGCAAATACACTAACATCACAGTATGCCCTGGAGTATTCTAACAGCATAGCACTTGGTCCAGAGCTAGACCAAAACACCTGGAGTTGGTGTTCCTTCATCTGAGGATCTGAGCTCATTAGTGGCTGACAAAAGTGTCCCATCACTCAAATCCCTGCTGTAATCTTTCAGTGTGTTGGGAATGGGGATATTGCCTTGCTTTCTGACACAATACTTGAGTCGTGACTAAATAAGGTTTATGCTGGATGGAAAGATTTTATTCTACCATATGGATGTAGAATATGGGTGATTTTTCCAATTGTGTAGTTATGATTGTCTTTGTGTTCTTGACATTTTAAAAAAATAATTTGTGAAGCTATTTCTGAATAGACTGATTGTTGGATATTAGCACTAGATGCCTTCATGTTATTAGGAAAGAAGCTACTAGTTATTAATTTATTAATCTTCTAAAAAATGAGCAGTTCCACTTAAGGGACTGAGTTTCAGCCTTTTAATATCACACCTCTCCTGAGACTGAGATGCAGATAGAAAAACAGTGACCCAGATCCCCTTCAGGGTGTAGTAACAAGTGTGAATGTGTTCAGTGTGTAACCAGGGACTTCTCTACAAAATGATTTTGTACAAATGAGAGGCTCCAAACTTAAACTGATGTCTGGCTCTGAGTAGTGCCTTTGAGTCGTGCAGCTGTGGGAGCATTACCACTTTTTATACTTCATGTGAGGTGCAGTTTGCACCAGAGCTGCAGCTCCCACTCTTAGTCTCCCTACTGTGGGAACAGAAGCTCAGATGACCTTGGTGACAGGATGGAAAATATTCCCTACCTAACAATGTAGGTAGAAATAGATGTTTAATGAGCTTAGGCAAGGAAGACTGTGTGCAACTGTCATGTTTGCAATGCAACCTTCAGTAGATGGATTCAATACGATAAACTCAATAACATCTTAATATCCCTTTCCATTTAGGGAAACAGGATAGAGTTGGCATCAAAGTATATGCCCTACCCTTTTTTTCTGACAAAGTCAACAGTGGAATAGAAACCCAGGTATATATAGCTGTTCAATTAAGGCACTCCATGCAAAATCTAGGACATGGGTTCTTGAAGTGGATTACAGAATCTTGAATGATAATTAAGGTTTCCTTTGTTGTGCCATTACACATTGCTGATGTGTATCAGCCTTCAGTAAATTGTCATTTTACTTTTTGTGTGTTTTAATTTAAACCCTGTTTCTGGCTTATTTGACAGGTAATTCAGAATATGCAGTTCTCATTTCCTTTGGTCCTTTGCCATACTTCCCCTTTCTCTCTTGGCTGTTTGGATAGGGTAGCTGGCAAACAGTAAGCAAGTGCTTTCCTTCATTTCAAGGGGGAAGCAACACAGGAGAAAACAGCTGGATTATGCAGAGAAAGGGTCTGCAATAACATTTTACATTTTATCTGTGTTTGTGAGTTTGCTCCTAACTAATTTTCTTGCATATAATTAAATGGAAAGTAAATAATATCAAAGTTAGTCTCTGGCTTATTATTGGTCTTACTGAGGGGAAATAAGACTTTTTAAAGTCAAGGCCATACCTACTTGAATGACCCTGACTTGCTTACTGAAAACCTTGTGGATTATGCAGCTGTCAGTTGTGCACATAATCTGACCAAGAGGGAAAACAATGGCAGATGGTAGATGAGACACTTCTTCCTTTTTGGGTGACTATCAATCCTTTCAAAACAACTGTTGGGGGTCCCAGTGTGGGGAAAAGGAAAGAGGAAACATGTTGGAGACCCGGAATGTAATTAAAATAAGACTTTAAAACTGGTAGTTTATGCCTATCATTAACCCGAGTTGTTATGATGGAAAGTAGGATAAAATATTTCTATTTTGATAGGAAAAAGCTGTAGTCCAAGCCCTGTGCTTTTGTCTTGGAAACCTACTTGTGTTACTTCAAAATGATCAAGGTATTTGTGTGGTAAAAGGGTAGATTGGGCTATCTCACTGCACCTCCTGTTCCGCTAAATTGTAAGGAATAGAAAGCAATCTTAATGCTTACATCTAGAAGATATATCAATCCTGGGTTGGGTGAATAAAAAAGCTTCATTTTTTTCTTTCCTTCTTAAAAAAAAAAAAAATCCAAAGCAGCTAGGTCCAGCTATCTTCCTTTAGACCTGCAGATTTCATTAGGAGGTTACAATGTTTGTGGATGCTGCCTTTTGTATTCATAAGGTAGAAATTCCTTTTAGCATCTTGTGGTTGCAGTCCTTCCTGTAAAGCCACTACAGTACCATTAGACCTGTGCAACAAATACTTTACACTCAGCCTGGGACATTCCTGTTTTAGCTGTCTTGCACCCAATCTGACATGTGCCTTGGCTCATGAGAAATGATTTTTGGGAAAAATTAACAACAGACCGATATTTTAAAAATAGCCAACCTCCAAAAGTCAGGAAAAACATTACAATTTTGTCTTCATTTACATATCATTTGCATATATGAATAGCAATAAAGGTAGTATAAGTCATATCAAATAGTAATTAACAAAATAGAAATAGTTTCTCTGCGGAAAACTTCAGGAACTCGTTATTTGAACAAAATGGCATGCAGCACATAATAAACTTTGCTAACTAAATTGTCAATTACATTCTCAGAGAACTAAGGAAGTTTCAGACATTCAAAATTCTAGAGCTGTAGCTCTTTTGTGAGTAACTTTTCATTATGGATCACTATACTGGATTTGATACTGAGTCAGTTTGAGAACTTTATTGTATTGTTTAGAATGACATAGGATTAGTGTTAGAGGAGAGAAACTATAAGAGTCAAAACTATAGAGTCAAAAATGAGACTATACAAAGTCAAGCCACCACTAATTAGGAAGTCTATGACATTTCCTAGATTTATGGAGAGACTTTATTTAATTAATTAATCAAAGGGTATCAAAGTCTCTTCTTTCTTTCAAAGGTGGGTGGTGGCTAAGAGAGTGTTATTATTTCCCATGGTTTCTTTTGAAATCAATAATCAAAATTTTTGCTTACAGGCTAAAGTGTAATGGACTGAAGTGGCATGCACATTGGATATTAATGGACATGTTCAGGGCATTGGGGCTTCTTGCTTCAAGTTGAGCTTTTCTTTTACTCTGGGCTTCAACATATCAAGTGTTCAGGGTCCAGCCTTTTGTGTACTTTCTTTCCTACCGTGTAGAAAGGGATTTTCATGGCTAGGCAAAGCAGTTTTTGCCAGAAACTTTTCTCATCCAAATAGAACGGGCAAGTAGCCAAAAATGTGCTGGTGGTTGTTTAGTTGTGAATTTTAATTTCCAGACAGCTCCTTTTAGTACTTGTTCACGTAACCTTTGCTTCCTTCATCACTGCTGTGACCAGAGGATGTGAGCAGGTTCCTGGTGCAGAAGGTAATGCCTACAGGCTCAGCCTCCAGCCCCAGCCCTTCACAAAGCTTATGGGGAGGGGCTCTCTGCTCTGCCAGCCTTCCTGCTCTACCTGGAGGCTGGCAGCAGTGTGGCCCACTGGGCACCAGCAGCAGCTTGTCCGCAGCTTTCAAAATCTTCACTCATCTCTCTGTCTGATGGACAGATGAAAGCCAGGCTACTCAGCATGCAGAGGGCAGTGCAGTTTGTCCTCCAGCTGAAAAATGATAAGGAGATTTTTACTTGGTTGTCTAGAAACTTCTTTACCCCCTCCTGAATAAAAAGCCACCCCCCTGTCATTTTTTTAAACTCATTGTCATTCATTCAACAGTGTTAAATCTGCTCATTTTGAGGTAGCAAGTATTTTTCCCTAGCAACAAGATTTTTCTTGTAAGTGACAGATTGGATGTAGGAGCAGGGTGGGGCAGAGTGAAAATACATATTTCTTAAAATACTGTTCAATAACTACTGTCTTTAAAGCCCTAGTGTTAAAATCATGCTACTGACGTTATTTTAAGTAAAGTTCCCTTACACGATA
Source organism: Dicaeum eximium (assembly GCA_013396995.1). Taxonomy (NCBI): domain Eukaryota; kingdom Metazoa; phylum Chordata; class Aves; order Passeriformes; family Dicaeidae; genus Dicaeum; species Dicaeum eximium. The sequence goes on along the minus strand of VWZP01010904.1, from coordinate 2,447,932 downwards.
ACCAAATTTGATTTGTAAAATTTGTTCTTAAATTGACACAGATGATATTAAGTTTTAAATATAGAAATAATTTATAGCTCATACATCCCAATTGTGTATCACCACGTAGGAATAATTTGTTTAAAATACTCCTCAACAACAGGCATGTACTAATGTGGACTCTCAGATCCGAGGCACTGTACTTTAAAAGCCTTGTTTGCATTTTGTCTGTTTCTTTAAAGGGCTTCCGTATTGTCTCGGGCTCCCCTGGAAATGCAGTAAGGATTCGTATCACATCTCAGTTGCCATAGCAACAGCAGCCTTTCCCATAATGAGCTGCATCATCTGAACTGATGTCACAGCATCATGCAGCAGGTCACACAAGGCACCTCCTAGTATTGCATCTTACAGATGTGCCGTAAACATCAAAAGAGTATGATTTGAACAGGACATGGTAAGTTGCAAAATATTGCGCTGTTCTTAATTGCAGGGCTATTTTTTTCCTGTTTTATAAGGTTTTCCTAATGTAAGTGTGTGGGTTTTGCCTTGTAAAAATCATTTTGAAGAAAGATGCTGCATGCCTAAGTATTATTTTCAGGCAGACAGGCTAAGACAAAGGCCTACAGAAAATGCATTCAGTATGAATGTTTAGACTTGCCTTTGCATTTGTGATAATAGCCTGAATATCTGAGAAGAATATATTTAAATTTCACAATCCAATTAAAGTAGCTACTGTCTGATTTGCTTAAATGGAAAGAATAGCTGTTTTCAATTCTAATGCCATAAACATAGCTTGTTCCTTTCCCCGTCTCTTCATTTAAGCATTCCTATTATGTTTAGCTCCTCTTTGAACCTATTTTATCTCAATAGCATGAACATCACCTATTTACTTTCATTGGCCTTCCACAGAATGATAACACAGAAAATACTGTGCAAACTGGTGCTGAACAAGCAACTGGAACAGTATTGATTTTAAACATGGTTCAGTACTGTCCTATTTCTACTGGTATTTTTAAAAAAGGCAAAAGATAGATTTAATTGTCGAACGATAACCAAATATTTTGAAAGGACAGATTTTAGCTCTTCTACTGTTTTACTTTCTTTGACTCTGTTTTGTAAATTATAATATGAATTTAGTGAATTTTAGATCTGTCTTTTACTGGAAGGAACACAAGGGTTTTTTTCTGCTGCAACTGCAGTAAAAGGTGTAGCCAAAGATTAAAGCATTCGGAGGGGGTTGGCTATGAATAAAATAATAGGAATAATTTAAAGGTTTCCACCTCTATCTTGGGCAGAAAACACATATCTTTTATCTTTAGAAAGCTGGTTAAAATCATGTCTACAGTATTCAGTAATTCTTTACAATGTTCAGTATTTGTTTATATTTCATTAAGGTCTTGCTTCTGGAGGCTAGGTTTATTTTGCTTAACTTCAAGTTAATCTTGCTGGATGGTATATAACAACATTATTGTTTGATTTTTGTTTGAAATATTGTCTTTCAACTGCTTGCTATTAGAAGGAAAGAAAAGACCAGGCACATGTCATTTTAATTGATCAATATGTCCACGAGGAATTAGGGAGTGGTCTCTGGCTCTGTTTCTCCCTGTGTAGTTTATATTTCAAAAGTGCAGCAAGAAAAACGCAGCCACTAATTTTGGAGTGATACCAATATTTATTGTGAGGTTTGGTCCCTTCTATTTGATAAAATAATAAATATAATGGTATCTGACTACTCTTCATAGGGATGTGTGTGATGGTCTTGTCTGGCACAAGCTGGAATAGAGCTCTTATATCTTAATTAGACAGTCTGTACAGAACCATAGATGCTTTTTTCAGCATGGTCTGGGTACATCTGTTAGGTTTTTCCCCCACTGCAAAACACAAAGCAAATGACTGTAAATTAATTATTAGAATGATATTTTATTGATTTGTGATGCATTTTACAGTATGAAAGTAGTGGTCTCTCACACTTGCTGTGCTCCCATTAGGCAAACTCGGAAGGGATGAGTTAGCAGGAGGATGGGGGTAGGGCAGGACAGCTGATGTCTGCCCACTGTCAGAACCAGAGGTGTGAAGGGAGCTGTGAGCAGTGCCTTTAATGTGCAACTTCAGGGATCATAAAAGAACAGCCAATAAGACATGGACGTAAGGTGTTTCTGGTTTAAATATTATGCTTAGTACCATGAATAATAAATGTATTTTCTTAGATTTTTAAAGTGACTTGATTACAACTAGAATTACTCAGATCAGTGTAAAAACTTTGGGGAAATATACTGGAAGGCATGACCTACTATGAAGGCCTCAGTGAAGAATTTTTTTTCCCTGTAATAATAAGAATACAAACTATTTTGTTTTTTAAACACTTCCTAAGAAGTTCCTGTTACTCTCTATTCCTCACACTTCTTACAGCATTGTTTGCCCTGGGAAACACTTGTTAATAATGGAGCTGTGGTGACACTACTTGATTCTTGATAATCTTGGCTAATTCTGACTCCTGCTGAATACTTTGATTATATAATGCTTCCTGTTAATTTTCATATGGGCCCAAGTGTTGCACTGGGATCTTTATGTGAGGATATGGAAGGTATGGAATGATGAAGAGAGTCTTACTATGAAGAGCAAGCCTGATTGCCCGAGTCAGAGCATGATCAAATGTAGAAACACTAAAGATATAATAAAATTTTGCTTGTTGTTGAGGCAGGTTCTTAACTGGTACAAGTGAGACTGCATTTGACAGTGTGAAAATTGTGTTGCTTTCAGCTTTGTTTTGCAGCTGGCCTTATACCATTACTGAAGGCAAGATGTTTTGTATTCTTCCCTGAAGTAGCTGAATTTGGGCAGTTAATCTGAAGGCCAGAGTTGTTCTGTATATGCAGAATCATACTGACGTGGAGCTGGAGATGGGCATGTACCAGTGAACTGAAAGGGTGTTACTGTTTAATCTTTACCCTGCTCTGAAGGGTTTTATTATATCATCCATTAAGTAGTTCTTACATAGCTTAGCACTCAGTGCAGAGAGAAAAACAGAAGCTTGGTTCTTCCCAAAGCAGCTGTAGGAGCTGATGACAGAACCTGACCACAGCAATGGAAGTTGGTACAATTTTAACACTTTGTAGGGTTTTTTTTTTCCCCCATATGACAGTGCAAAGCCTACCTGGAGGGGATCAGAGCATGCCCTACAAGGAAGGAAGTTTTCCTTCTTTTCTAAAGAGGAGTTGGGGGAACCCTATGCTCTGAACTTTATCTTTTGTAGGTCAAGTTGCAGTAGAACAGTGGGTGGGTGTCCTGTGCCTCCCACCTCTGACAGATCTGGAATGAAGCTGTGCTCAGAAACTCACCACTCAAAAGTCCAGTCAAAGGAGATCTCTACCAGGAGTGCTCAGGTGTTGATTAGAATTGATGGCGTTTCCAAAATGCTGGTGAAATATTTCTTTCAAAATGATTGAGGAATTAGAAATAACTTAAAAAATTGCCATGCCGTGTACTAGTCTACTTGCACCTTTCTGTAAAAGTCACTGCTGCGTCATGAAAGAAATACTGACAAAATTCTGGGCTTGATTTTTTTTTCCTGGTCTCTGCTAAGTGCTCCTAGCTTCAGGGAGGGGCAAAATGTCTGAAGTTCCAGAGTTGATTTCAAAAGAAAAAAAAATCATGTGTTTTAAAAGATACCATGTTTCTCTATTGAAATATTATATTTGTATTTTGTATTGCCCATGTTTTAAGTATGGGTATATTTTAAGTATGGCCCATGTTTGATAATAAAATTTCTTTGTTTTGTAATGAGATTATACTGGTGTTACTAGGACAAAATTAACGATACGTGAATGAAAAGATTATATCAAGAAATAATCTTGCAACTAATTTATGCCTGAATACTAACATTTCTGTGGACTGGAAGGGTAAAGGCAGCTTTTGCTTTTCCTTTTCTATAAAAACAGACACTCATTAAAGCAGATTCTAGCTGCAGAAAATAATAAAGTTGTGTATGTCGCTCCTCTAATGAGTCACCCAGACTGGGCCAAGTATTTCCATGGTAAAGAAGGAATCAATGGAAAAGCTGAGCTGGCTGGAGAGCCAAAAGGAGACCAGATTGGTGAGGAAACAGGACACAGAGTGGGTGAAAGGGGCAATGGATGGGCAGCATATCTGACACCACTGTGATGATCCAGAGTTCTCCTGAATAGGCAGCTCCCATCTTGGGCTTCTCAGCCTCTGGAGAGTTTGGCAGAGGGCAAGGCAGACCTCAGCTGTGTTTCTAACCCTAACAAGCTTTGCTGTAGTCATTTTCTGTTTTGTCAGTGCTTCAAGGCCACCTGTACCTTGCTTGCTGTGCAGGCATGTATGCTGTTTGATAAGTGCTCCTGGAAAAAGACCTGTGGAGTGTTGTCTTTCTCATATTCAGTTTTATATTTTCTGTAGATTTAAAAATAAAAGTATCTATCCCCACTTCATATCTTTAAAAAAAACTGCTAAAGTGTGTAATATAAATCCTTCAACTAGTTTGGTATGGTCATATTTATGTGTGTGTATAATGGCAGAAGGGTCATCACAAAAATCACTGAGTATCAAAATGTGCTTTCCTGAAGCAAAATTTTCCTTATTTTTTAAAAAGCCTTCAGAAAAGCTTTGGTTCTGAGGAAAAGAGGGAATAAATTGATAAACCATCCAGATAGCTCTTCCCTTCCTGTTTGGTGCACGAGAGACAGGTTTCATATATCTGGACTCCTGAGTGCTTTGAATCCCAGCAAGGCTGACTCAGCTTTTCATCCCTCCAAGGTCAAAAAATTCAGCTCTGTGCACTCTACAGTGTCTGGCATTTCCAGACAAGATGTTTCAAGCCAGGAATACTCTCTGCTCTGCGTGAACTCTCAGTTCTCATGGCATGTGTCAGATGCAGGCTTGCCCTGGCAGACTTGGCCAAAATGCTGCTGCTTCCTGCTTGTCCAGTGTTCAGTCCTGGTGGCGGGCAAGGAGGGGTTTTCCCTCAGCTGTGTGAAGAATGTCTTCTAAGGTGCCTGGAAGTGGAGATAGCTTGTAAATATAAGGAGTGTCCTCCAGCCTGAGAGATAATCTTTGTGTCCTGAGCAGAGTATCAGCCTCGAAGTTAAGGGCTGAATGAGCCCTGAGAATTGTACTTGTGCTTCCTTACCTTTGCCAGCCCCGTGGCTTCTGGAGCTGCTAAGAGCATCAGGTGGCTCTGGAAGGCTGCCTGCTCTGTGGGGTGGGGCACGAGAAAGGCTTTGAGAAGGGGAAGCACCTGACCCTCAGGGCAGCAGGAATTGCTGATCCCCAGCACTGCTGGGCTCCACATCCAGCGGCTTTCTCAGAGACACAAAGTGCATTTTGAGCATTCTGAGCATTTTGCTGAAATGTGCATTCTCTCTTTGGCAAAGAGGGCTTTCAAGTGATGGTGATTTCAAGGAGGAAGCAGAGCCATAAAATACTTTTCTCAGCCTTCATGGTACAGTGCATTATGGGAGCTGACACACTTAGAAAGACAGACTTTGTTAGCATGAGGTTGTACTAAAAGAGCTCCTAGCATTTGATTGAGGAAGCACCCAACTGCAGTAATTAGTTCTGCTTTCAGTCTTACTGTTTATCAATTACTTTTGCATATGTTTTTTGCCTTTTAAGAGCTGCCCTGTACTGATTCTCTTCTAAGTCCAATGTTGTCACTGTTTCAGGATTAGGATACAGGCATGAAGTTGCTTCTTGTGCTGTCAGATATTAATATCAAATTTTTTGCCAGCCAATGTGGGGGTAAAATGAAGAATGCTAGTATCTGAACACATAAAAGTTTGTTTTCTGTCTGATTTTTGCAGCATTTTTTCTCTGGTCTAAAAGCTTATAGCTGAATCTCTACTTCAGTCTTAAAATGCACCCCATGTAACCTCTGTAAGCCCTCCTTGCAGGTTATCTTAGACTTGTATTTAGACAGTTTCTAAAAAGTGCTTCATGAAAGTTTAGATACAGAAAACTTGTGGGACTTCAGGGTTATTACTGTGTTTTAAAATACCAAAATTCAGATCTCTCTGCTGGAGCTTGGATAGGTGGCTTTCAGTGCTGGGGGCTGTAAAGAGACCTGACAAACAGCCAAATCTTTTCTGACTTGTTTACCCTGATTTTCACCTTAATTTGAGGTGAATAATTTTTTTTCTCACTTTTCCATATTTCCTTATGAGGGATAAGTAACATGCCCAAGTTTCTTGGAAAACCTCTGGCAGACCTGAGAGAAAAAGCTCTTTTTCTCCTTGCTTGTATAGAACTTAAAAAAATATAAGATTTTATCTGCCTGTCTTTATATTTTCCTGTATGTGCTTCTGTTTGTTTTCTGAGGTTGGTTGTTTTTTATTGGTCATGGTTTTATTGGATGAAACTGAGCTTTTAGTTCATCCATCATGAACTTTCAAGGGATTTAAGGCAGAAAATGGTTTACCTGCTATAAACTAGGCTGCAAATTAACACAAGAAGCGTGGAACATTCTAGTTTTCAAAAGAGGAGTATCTGCTTATCATAACATTTTAGACAAACCTCAATGGTATTGATTAAAATGAAACAAAAAGCTGCACCTTTGTCTTTAATTTTCAAAAGAAAGGAAAAGGTTCTGTGTACTTCTTGGTTTAAAAAACCTCACATTTGTTTTGAAAGTTTTAAAACAGGTTTTGTTATTGGCTAGATAAGTGCTCCTCCTTTGTTAACAGATTGCTGTGACAGAATATTTTCTGCCAAGACAGTCAATACAACAAAACATATCTGCAAAATAGATAAAAAAAGAAAACAATATACCTACCAACTGAAATATTATGCTCATTAGGTAGAAAATTGGAAAGTAAGGACAGATGCCTTTTTTGCATTACATAGTACAACATTAGATGTTGGTAACCAAGCCCACCAAGAAATGCTGAACAGCATTTCTATATATATAGAGAATATATATTTATGTGTATATATATATAAAAGTTTTCGACAGGTATTTATTTGAGAGACTGATGGAACATGTACAATGAACACAAACCAAAAAGAAAGGAGCCTGATATTGTCAAGTCTGAGGACTGTAAAAAATTGTTTTTCAGCTGATATTGCAAAACAAGCCTTAAAGAAACTCAAACAAAATACGAATTAATAATGAAAAAACTAATGAAAAACTTTTCTTGACACTTACTTTTTGTCATGAAAAGTGGTACTTCAGAGCTGAGTGCTGTTGGTGGAATAACTATGCTCAATTGAGAATCTTTTCAAATAAGGACATCTTTCAAAGCTGTTGTGTGATCTTCTTCAGGCTGCTCTCGATTTTCAAGTGTGTTAGATCATGTTTAGCTTTTCCTGCTGTAGAGGCTAATTCCCTGGCCAAGGCTGTACTAGCTAGTATGTGTCCTTCCTGTACTTTAACCTGCACTGCTAGTCTCCTAAAACACACCATTTTTTAGAATAATAAATCAGATTTTGATTGCTAAAAAGCCCTCCCCTTAAAAGCCATGGCTTTGGCTAGAAAAGCCAAAGCTGTCAGATTTCAGCATGTCTAGGCTGTTGCTAAGGCAATGACACAGCAGATATGTAAGTTGCCATTTTAAGGGTCAGCTATTAAAATATGCAGGGTCTGTTCTGCAGATCCCTAATATGCCATCTCATCTTATTCCTTCTCAAAATTTCATCCTGGTATTTTACTGGGTCATTATCAGCAGGAAGCAGTTTTTTGATGTTGATATACACAGATAACCTTTGAAAATAATTAGGAGATTTTGGGTTTTCTTGTATCTGGAGAAGGTGGATTCTAAATATGCTCTGTGCATGATGTATAAACAGTGTATCAGCAATAATGGTGCTAGCTCTTTCAGAAGAAAAGAATTTTAACCCCCAAAGTGCTTTGCACCTGTATGCAATGCAGTAGCTTTTTAAAGTAAACTTCTAAATAAATGGAGAGACTTGATTTTGTATTTCTGTGAATTACACTGAAAACGTAATTATTCCTTCTGTTCTGCTTTGTTAGGTCACTTGGAATTGGATTGGAAGTTCAGTTTCATTTGCTGGTCCCACCTATGTGGTCCTTTTCCTTTGCTGTAACTTGTAAAGTCACTTTAATGAAGAGAGCTAAATCTCCCTCAGGTGTCTCTTGTTTCTGTTCTTGTTAGGCAATACAGAGAATTGTTTGTCAGCATCTTGAGGGCCTGAATGGTGAGTTGCGTAGAGCACTGGCACTTAATTAGTATTTGTTTGAGCAAAGATCTTAGGTGTTCTCCCTCCTGTGCTTGTTATGAAAATGTCCTGGAAGTAGTACAAAGACTTCCTGGGTTTAAGTTTCAGTGTAACAGAGTAGAGAATAAAAGTTGGTCAGAGAAGTGATAAATACGAGAAAGGCAGTGCCTGTGACACTTGAATCAAGGGGACTGAACCTGCTTCTGGCTCTGATACTCAATGTGCCCCTTTGACATTGCCTCTGTACCTGTGTCCCCTGCTCATCACCTGTGGAATGGACATGGTGATGTTGATTCCCTCTGCAAACAGCTCTGTGTGGGTGCCAGGTGACACCACTGCCAATTTAACTCTGCACACAGGCAGGACAGCAGCGGGTACCAGGGAGGATGGTGCAAGGGAGCATGAGTGAAAGAGATCTGGGTGCTGGGAAAGGCAGTGTTAAAACCTAAAGCAAGGAAACTAGTTCTGGGGGTTTTTGGTCTTAGGTAAAAGATTGCACAGCAGAACATTTACAGAATGTATTGAAAGCTCAGTGGTTTTGGCAGTGCAAAATTATATTTATAAGTAGTGTATGCTCAACTGTGTTGAGCCTGCTGAATTGAAAATATTGGCTGAATTCTACACTTAAGTTTGAACTGACCAGGCAAATATCTCTACTGGCTGAGTTGAAGTGATTTCCATGTAGACAGAGGGGCAGCACCACCTGGTCTGTAATGCCTGAGGCAATATGTACATGCCATTCTGCTTAAAAAGAAGTTACTGGTTTTGGTGAAAGGGGGACCTGCCATGCTTTTGCATGATTTCCAAGGGTTCCTTTCCAGAATTACACACTGATAAGAATTGTTCTACAAGATGCAGTCTTTTCAGTCGTAGCAGACTCACCAAAACACCAATTGCTGATCTTCATGAAACTTTATTGCCTAGGTTTTGTTCAGAGAGCACACAACCCAAACCAGCTATTGACAGATGGATGTGCATTAAAATGAGATGTAAGATACATGGGACTAACATCTGCTCTGAATTAGGCAGTCCCCTGGGTTGTGGAGATATTGCTCTTTGCAGTCTAATAAATATTTATTTTTCAAGCCAAAATAGCTGTGTCAAGTAAGTTAAGGGTGTATATTTCCAATTTATGTGCCAATAGCTCAGGGAAGAGGAACATAGCAAGAAAGGCACTTTGAATGATAAAGAGTAAAAGTAGACCTCAAATTAACCTCAGTTGTTTTCTGACTCCCAATACAATTTAAAATCCACCTCAATTTTGTCTTACTTAGGCCTATATACTGGCATGTAGCTCTGATTCTATATTCATCTTTTGAATTGTTAAAAATTAAATCTAAGGATGCATTTAATATGTAAATTAAACAAGCTAGGCTGCTGAACTCAGCACCTAAAATTAGTGCTAGACAGATGTGAACTCCAACAGCATGTTTTCCTGAACTTCATTGAATGGTTTAGAAATTGGATTGTGCATTTCTCAGTGTTCTTAATAACTGTTAATTGTTGATGGATTCTTTTAATCTGAGTAATACCCTATGGTTTTAACCAATCCTTAATAAATTCAGATTATAGACAGCCATTACTTAAGCAAAAGTGTGAAGGTAAAATAACCTTTTTTTTATTTGTCGGGTGCTTTCTTTGGTATGGGAGAACCACAGGGAAGGCAGAGGTTATAGAGTACCTCAACAAAACCTTCAGCCTGTGAAATGATATTTCCCCCAGCTATATCCAACTTGAAAATGATACAGTCTGAAAGTGAAATTTGATACCACTTGGAGCTAGGAAAAATGCCAGCTTGGCAAGGTTCATAGGTGGTTTTTTTTTTAGCAATATTTTCCTAGACTGGAGGCAGCCTCAGGGATTATAATTAGCCTGTCTTGGACTGATTAGTGTTGGGTGCTTGAAGATCCTTGATCAGCAGAATAACACGTCCTGACAGCCCAGTGGAAGGCAATCCAGCATTTCACTTCTCCCTGCAGGCAGCTGAGACAAGACTCTTTGGGTAGAATAAATCCCTTTATGAGAAAAATGGTGGATGTATTGAATACTCAGAGGTGGTTATCTCCTGGGCCAGGATGCACAGTGATTTATTCCAGCCTTTCAAATCATTTGACTGAAAGTGAGGCAAATAAAATCTGTGCCATAGACTCTATTTAAGTTCTCTTTTTCTGACTGATAGTTCATAACTGCCAGCTGGGCCACAAGCAGAAGGTAGCTTGCTTTCTTCTTCTAAGAGATCTTCTAAGACATCACATAATGCAAGTTAGAGTCAAATGGGATGAAAAAAGTAATGTGATAAACCCCAAAATTCTGTGCAGTGACCCTTTAGAAAGCTGATAAAGATGTAAATGTAGGGCAGATCACAAACCGTTTGATAAAAAAATTTTGGATCAATTAGCAACTCTGTCATCTTGAGAGTCTGAAAAGTCCAATAATGTTATCAGTCACAGAGTATTGCACTTTTTGTGTGGTAATGCAGTACCAATTATATCCTTTTTTCAACATGGGGAAAAACATTGCTCTTTAAAGAGATTATAGGAGTAGATGTACATGGTGGGAAAGGAGACTGATATCTAATCATTCACTTGACACAGATGTGTGTCCACCAGGGACATTGACTCCAAGGATCAAATCTAGAACAGATTGAAACACCATGTGGAAAACATTAACACTCCCTCCCACCCCGCTAAAACCCAAGCTTCTGAGAGTATCTTTTTTAATTTTAAAAGAAGAGTTAGGGAGCTAACAAGGCATAATGGTACTTTAATGGCTCCCAGTGAGCTAATTCCTGCAGCAATGATGAGCAGGAAGGCAGTCAGAGCTCCCCTGGGAGCTGTGCAGAGGCTGGGAGGAGCAGGCTCTGCAGCACAGCAGCAGTGAGTGGGATTTCTTACCACTGATGATACTGCATGCTGATAAATTATGTTTTGGAGTTGCTCCAAAATAGCAGCATTAGGTTATTCTTGAAGCTACCTTAGCACTTACTCCCTCTGACAAATATTTCTCTGCTGCACTGTACAGGTATGCCACTGAATCTTGCCTCAGGTGCTGCAGTTCTTGGTACAGATCTAACTCAGCTCCTGCTGACTTCTCATGTTTCACTTCTAATGGAAATATAAATCTGTAGGTCTTAGTCAAGGCTTACTGGGGTCATTAATAAGCTTCAGGCCCAATACCTTCCCTTGTTGTGTGGGTTTTGTTTTTGTTTTGTTTTTCCTGGTTCTGTGATTTCCCCAAGGAAAGTGTAATCAAGTTGAAGGAAGCCAAGCTGAATTTTTGGGAGAAGTAAAAACATGTAATGTATATATGTGCCTCATTTGAGATTGAAAGGTTTGATAAAGGGTTGTGGGACTGTAAAGATTTGGGAATAATCTTGTTCCTCAGTTTCCTGCCAAAAAATGGAAATGTTATTATTTTTGTCTTTAAAGTTCTGGTTGTTATTATAGTACTGTGAAGCACTAAAGTGGTTTTTTTTGTGTACTGGAAAGCTGATTATGATTTGAGTACCAGTAATAGTATGCAGGTAGGTTTAAAACTAATTTTTCAAGAAACTAACATGAGTATTTTGCCTGTTTGAGAGATGATAAAACAATCTTACCAAATTTTATCCAGGCTTCAATTTTTGAAATATAGCTTTAAAAGGGTAAAGTAGCCTAAATCTTCAGGAATGTATCAAAAGCTTTAAAGATGTGACTTTATTTTCTAAAAGGCCAAGTAAGGTATCTGTGGCTTGAAAGTAAGATTGAAAAAAATAATTGATTTTTATGTGGAGTGGGCTAAATGGTTGGTAATGTCTTAGCATTTTATTGATTTTGTATTCCTCTTATTTGAAATATAAAAAAATTCCTAGTACTGAATCTGGAAATAAAAGGTCCTTGTATAGGAAGCAAAGTTTTGAACAGTGAATTCTTTGAACTAAAGCCTGGTTGTAAACTTAAAATGAGAATTTATGGGAATTATTTATGATAGCCCTAGGGAATGAAGCCCTGTTTAATGACAAAGCAGGGATAACAGTGACGAAGTGGACAGGAAGTAACAGCATTAGGGTCAAAAATCACAACTCCATCTGCTGATGGAATTCAACCTGATTTTGGAGAAGTCAGCGGTAGTTATGGTAAATGCCAGGTTTTTTTGTAGGTCCTAAGCCAAACACAGTAGTGGGATCCATTTTGGTATTAGGGTTACATTGCTATGCTTGCTGTTACCATCAACCCTGTCAGACAGACTTGGATGTGAAGTCATGCAGAGGTGCACAAACAAGTCCCAGGTACCTCCTGCCCAGCCCAAGTGCCCACTGTGCTGCCACAGGAGAGCAGAGTTATGTACCAGGAGCGTGGCAGGGATGTGAGAGGGTGTTAAACATTTGTGCCATCACCTCCTACCTGACCTGTAACAAACTTCTTGTTTTTTGAGAAGTGATCCTTCCTGCTAGAAATATGTGGGGAGTGTTAAACACGAGGGTCAATATCCTTTTAGGATGCTTGGGCAGACAGGGAAGGGACTTGTGAGGAAGAAAAGAATGTGCCCAGGGTGTGTTTGTGGTATCAGGGCTTCCTGCTCCATGGGAAGGTGCAGAAAGGCAGCTGAGAGCCAGAGTCTGCACAAAGCCTCAGAGAAGGGGCACAGAGCAGGAAAAAAATTGAGTTTGAGTTTGGCCAGAGCTACCCCAGGCAGAAGAGGGGGAAAAGTTGGGTTGCTGGCTACAAGAAGCCGAGGGAGAATAAGGTAACAGCTGAAATAAACAATTCAGAACTGCTGCTTAAAGACCCCACAGGCCTCAGCTCCTGTCAAAATAACACGAACACTGCAAACTCCTCTGTGGCCATTTAATGGGTATGATGCACTATTTCTAATCATATTTGGAATAAGGTTTAAGAGTTAAAAAGTACAGTATGCCAGAAATATATCTATTGGCTTTTTCCTGTATGGTTTCAGCGTGCAGAAAATGAATCAGCAGCAATTTAAGAACACAGTAATAATAAATGTAACTTTGGCTAAGCAAGCTAATTTTTTAAATCCTTGCAGACTCTGCAAGATGTTTTAATTGGTCCTCTGTGATGTGGATATGTCCTCAGTTTAAAAACTGGACTGAATGGTTCCTTTTGCATAACTTAGGAAGGAGCCTTCATATGGTAATGATTTTAGGTCACTGCTAAGCTAGACCAGATGTGGATGCATTGCTTAACAGTGAAATGCTGTATATCCCATTACAAAGCTTTTTAGGTCTGTATCCTCACCCTCTTGGCAATAAGCTTCCAGCTAATGAGTAAGTCCTTAACACACAGTTATATGTCAAAAGAAGCAATAATAGTTCCACCACAGTTGTTGATGACATTGGGGAACCTCTGAAGCCAGTCATTGACAAAATAAATTGACAGTGTTCTGTATTTAGGAAAAACTTTATTTGTGTATCATTGCCACCCAAAAAGGTATTGTCTCCCTCTGTGTTTTAGGGCTTAGAAGAGAACCACATTGAAACCATAAACTAAACTTATTTTCTGGGTGAAAAGAAGGAAACCATGTAATGTAATGAGCTGCTAAATAAAGAATGAACTTTCTGAAATATCAGCTATAGTCTTTTAAATATGAACAGTTTTTGTCTAAAAATAAGACTCTATTCATTTGCAGAGATTTTTAAAAATTATCTTTCTCTTGTCTCAAATATCAAGAATAACAAAAGATAATTTTTCAACCTTTCTACTTGTTGATATTTAATAATGTAGAATTAAATAGTTCAGTTGTCAGGAACCTGCCATGATCATCTTGTCCAATTGTGTGACTGCTCCAGGGCCAACCAGCATGCTGTCCAAATGCCTCTTAAACACTGACAGGCTTGTGGCATCAAACACCAACAGCTGAAAGGTGGAGCACATAGGTTAGGCATTCATTTTTTAACCAGTTTGGTAGACAAGCTTAAGAGGCAAATGATTTTCTTTTCTCTGGGAAATAATGCATTTTCTTCAGGAGTTTGAAGATAGTTCATAGTTTTAAAAATATTCAAAAGGACAGGTACTGACCTGGTACCATAGCTGGCAAGCAGAACTATCCATAGACCAGAGTGAAACTCGGGAAATTTTTTGAACACAATGACATGGGCCAGAATTTAAAAATCTTTACGGCTTCCCAGGTAAAAAAAAAAAAAGAAAAAAATTTGTGGAACAAGACTGAAAAAGCCACTTTGGTTCCCATAATTTAGGTTTTTCTGCAGTGAGATTATCACAGTTTATTCATTAAGAGATATGTAGCATACCTAAATTATCTTAGTGCATTATACAGGATTTCATTTTTTTCTTTTGAACGTAGGAGATGGGAGTGATTTTTTTTTTCCTTTATTTTACATGAAATTGATGAAAACAGATATTTCCATTCTTTTTTGCATTAATGAGTTTATTATTTATATTTTTGAAAGATATTTACATTCACACACATATGTATGGAAAATCACTATAAATGATTGTACTGCAAAGCGTTATAAAATTGTTGATCAAAATTATAGGAAAATGAAAAAAAAAGAGTAATTTATTGTAGAGCTTTTCCTTTTTTCAAAATTAAAAAACCTCTTAGAAACATTCTAAACTTGATCTACTTTATTCTGAGAAATGTACGTACAAAGCTAATATAACATTTTGATTGTTTTTTGAAGTCTTGTTTCCCAGTAAGCTGATTTTAGTTAAAAATTTACAAATAAATTTTAAAGAATAAGGAAAGAGAATGTGAAATTAACGGGACAGTTTCTGATGTTGATGAGAGAAATTTCTTATTGGTGTTAAATTATTAAAAATTATGACAAGTTTAAAATTAATGGATTAAGGGATATTAACAACAAAAAAGCAGCAAAAGCTGTAACACTGGCCATGTATTTAAAACCTCTTTCAAGTTTTCTAATATTTCAGAAAAAAAAATCTCCCTAATCACATTTATTCTGAGTTGTATGTAGTTCTAGAATTGTAAAGCTTTCAGAATAAAAAATTTTCAGATATAAAAATGAAATTTTGATAGTAAGAACAAAGGTCATATTAAATCTGACAGCCATCCCAATCTCTTTCATTGACAGTTTCCCACAGAAGAATGTATTGTATGTAATAACAGAGTTAAAATCCAAGTGAGAAATTGAATTGCAGATAAAATTAGGTAGGTTTGAAGACTGCAGCTTTAATGTGTAGGAAAATATATTGGTCTTCTGGAGTTAACTGGTCTTATCAAGCTATTCAGGCTTCTCAGAAGGCAAAAGAAACATTCCTGTGGCTGATATGTGGATTAGCCCAAGTGCTTTCTTGGGCCTCAAAACAATTTGTGGTGTGAATTTTTGGGACGTTTTGTCCTAGTTTGTTCTGCAGTTTGAAATTGTGAAGTGCTCTGGGAACACATTCTTGTGGCTTTTCTGACATGACCCAAATGAAAAATTAAATACTAGAAAACACTGTTAGGCTTTTGGTGTCTGCTATCTACTGCCTGTTTAACTGTAATACCATAACTTTCTTAAATCAGGGAAGCTAATTACCTTAGGAAACGTTGTGCTGGTTGCCAAGCCAAAGAATGTGTTTCTGAATTTGTGAGCTCTTGAGGCTTTGTTCAGACACGGGTGTTCACTGAACTTCAATTTTCCTAAAGTCAAAGTAGAAGACATAATTTCTGAATGATTGGCAATTAACTTAAAGGTAAAAACTTCATTTTCACAACTCTTACCTTTCATTCAAAAGTGCTCTTTAATTCCTTAAATTAAGGAGTGATGGATACTGCTCAATGAATGAATGAAGACAGGAACAAGATGAACTGTTGGATGCTGTCTAGAATGCTGTCTAGAATGAAAAACATTGGATAATTGTGTTAGCAGTCTAAATCAGTGAATCATCTAGCATTTGATAACTTTTGTTACTGTTGGGGGACTAATACAAATTTAGGTGCATTGCTTTTTATGAAAGTTTTGTGAAGGGTGAAGTTCTTTAGAGAATTTGGAGAAATGGATCAACAGGAAGTGACATTTATTAATTTGTCCCTTAATGGTACAAATGCTGAGTTGGATTCCTTCAAAGCTGATATGATGGCAAACCTGAAAAAGCCTGTACTCAGGCTTTGCCTGGTTGTTGCTTGATAGATCTAGACTGAAATAAAAGTCTGCTCTGTGTTTTTAGCATATTTTTAAAAGATGGACATGAGTGACTATAAGGATATGAAGAAAAATGCTTCACAGCTCCAAAAAACTGTAGTGCATATATTAAATCTCTCTTATCCTGGGACAAGTCTGGTGCTGGCAATTCCATAATGAAGTGCACTATAGAAATCCTGAGACAACAATAAATGAACTTGATAACTTTGCACCATATAGCACATTGATGCAGAGAACTGGCCACTGAAACAGAAAGGCTGCATTAGTGGATTACTCCAATAAATAAAGATAATCAAAAAATATATTTATATAAAAACATAACCATATCAAAGAAAAATAAATTAATAAATCTATTTAGCAACTTGAATTAGTGGAATATTAGTGGAATTAGTGGGATATGGCTACTTTTGGAGTAATCAAATTTACAAGCTTGAGCAGCCCCTCGCTGCATCCTGCTGTGTGGTAGGGATGACCAACAGTGTCCACCTCAAAAGTATCCACCTGCACTGTCTACAAGCAACTAAAATAAGGATAAAAGCATCTTGAGAACTGACTAATAATTTCAGCTGACTCTTTGCTACGGCAGAATTTGCATTATCATAGCATTACTCATACATTCATGTGAAACACTAATATACTCACACAAATATATGCCTGTACTTATTAATGAGTTCTGGTATACTAAAAAGCTTTCCTTTATTTCGAAGTCTTGGCTTGATGAATCAATTCATCTTAATTTCAGGAGGTCTCTTTCCATCTTCTCATAGATGGGTATTGGTGCTGCATTTCACTACCTCTGGTGTGGTCACTGGCAGATGGGAAATGGGTCAAACCCTCTCAGAAGCCATATGTTTGCTCCCAGTGGGGAGCTGAAGGAAGAAAGGATTGAGTTAATCCTTATTACAGCAAGAGCAGCCGTGTGTAAGGTGCATTTCTCTTAGGACTTTAAAATATTAATTCTAATGAAGCCAGAAAGTGAACTGGAAGTGGAATAAAACACAGTAACTCTGTACATGCATTTCCATTTCATCGTGGTGGGTACTTTCTGCTGCTGCCTATTTGCTGTGCAGCAGCTGCTTCAGCATTTCCCTGCCTTGCAGCTTGCTTGGCTGTTATCAGCACTGCCTTTTCCCCCTCTCCCTGTGGAAATAAGGGCAGTGCAGTCTGCTGCAGCCTCCTGCAGCACCTGCTCAGCTGCAGAGCAGCCCTGGCTGTTGTGCTGGTGTAGAAGCTGGTTTGACTCATTGGCAGCTCTCTCTGAGCTCCTGCAGCAGCTGGCCTCCAACCTCTTCTCTTTCCTTCAAGGTCTCTTGTTCCTTTTGCTGACACACACTCACTCCTGTGGACATACCTTGTTTTGACTGGAGCAGAGTTTTGTGAAAAGCAGTGTAACAATATTTTATTATTCTGTCTGAAGGTGGAAAATAATTTTTTCCTCTTGATGTTACTGAGTCCCAGAATAGAGGAAATGCTCCTTATTTACTTGAGGTGTAGGCTTAGATTCTCTGCTCAGAAACTGCTCCAACTAGTTTAACCCCAAAACAGGATAAGAATTGAAAAAGAGAAATTAGGAACAATTAATTCAGAAGCAGGGCAGGGACCTTGTAGTAACTACAAAGGATCCTAGCAATAACTGAGACATCAATTGCACTATACTGTGGCCAAAGTGTCATATTCTTCAAAATCCAGACTGAAATAGTAAAGAGGCTTTTCAGGCATTTCACTGGAAGTGTTCTGTATTTTCTGATGATGTATACATGTTTTAAACTCTAAGAAGTCCTATGAGCAACAAAAGCATAAAAGAAGTGCAGGTGAATCTTTCTGTCATGTCCTATCAATATTTCGTAGATTTTCAGACCTGCAATACCAGAAGAGTTGAAAATTTCTTGATTTGAATAGTGGCATAGATGATAGCAGCCTTAATACATTGACTTTTTCTGAAAATTACACAGTACTGGTCTTGATGTCAGCAACTGCACATACAGAAATAATATCTAGGCAAGTATGCCTGTATTTCCACATTCTGTTCAGCTTGTATTAATTGCTGCATGTGGTTCTGCCAAAAAGAATTGCTTGCTGTTTCTTACTTTTGCTCCCAGTCTCTCTTGAATATCTGGGAGGTAAGAGTGGAAAACTATAGTTCAAGGTTTAATGTCAACAGCAAAATGAGATTATAACAGAAGCAAGATTTGCTTTATGTTATAATTTAGCTCCTACCTGGTTCTTCCCTTGCTATAGTAATTAATGCCTTCTGATTTTTCTCTCTCTCACTGTATTCTTAAAAATCTCTGAGGCATAAATCTGTTAGCAGAGTGGGTGTGGACCCAACCCCACATCTCTGCCTTCACTTGTTCTTGGAGCTGTTATTTCTCCACTACTTCTGCTTTCTCATCTAAATGTAGTCAGTGAGAAAGGGAAAGGGTCAAATTCCTCTTGTTGTATTCCTTTCAATTTATAAGCCATAGCTTTTCCATGTGCATTCTGAAAAACTTTTTTTTTTTTAATGTGCTCAAAGAGGCGTTGTCTGATAACTATCTGCTGTTGCTTGAAATTTTTGGGTGGAACTGCTGCATCCTGATGCCTCTCCAAAGTCCAGAGCCCTACTGTTAGTCACTTTATGAGGTTGTCTAGAATCTTCATATGTTTTTTTTTTCTTTCTGCTTGTGGGCAGCATGTCAGGAGGAGGACTTGCCAGGTCAAGCCTCTCAGTTGAAATGCTCTGTGTATAGAAATATGTCTGAGTAGACTAAGATGTAAAAAATCAAGCCAATGCAAGGCACTTCTAATAAAGAAGGGCAGAAAGAGGAAACAGGAGAATGCAGCTGAGCTGGAGGGAAGCCTCAGTGAATGCATGAGCTTGTATTGAAACAGACTGAGGTCAAATCTCTCTCCCACACTTACCTAGGGCTTGGATCTGAGTGTTTTATTGGCTAGCAGATCAGTTCAAGAGAACACTTCTGAAAACCATGATTAACTTGGAGTGAAAATTTATTTTAGGGGCACCAGATGTGTTCTTTATTTTAGTCTTTGGTTATTTCACTCTTACTATTTCCCTTGCTTTCATAGGATCATTGGTGTAGACTGGCCACTAGCACTTTAATCACAGAGGTATTTATGTACAACTTGCACTAGTCTAAAAACCAAAGTGGTGAAAATGCTGACAGCATATGTACCTTTCTAATGCTGTTTGGTAGCTACATGTACCATGATGGCAATCTAGGATGCTTTTTCTGTGCTTAAAAGATGCTGTAATTTCATAAAATTCAAACTGCAGGCTGGATACCACCGAGTGCAATGACCTCTGACTCATCCAAAGAGCCAAATGCTGAGAAACCACTGAAGGTGACTGTGTGTGCAGGATTAATTTGCAGCAAGAGCTGGGAGACAGAATTGAGAAGCAAAGATATGTGAATATTTGATGTTAAAGATATGTGTTAGGATGGGAAGGCTTAAAAGAACACCACGACTAAGACATTTGATCAGGGTAATTCATCACTGTACTGGGAGAAGTCTCCAGAAGCATTCTAGTGACAGGAGTGTGAAGCATGTTCTTCACTTCATATTTAGCTAGGAACAAGGTACAGCTGGAACCAAGGCTCAGCTAGGAACAAGGTACAACCTGTCTCTCTTGCATCTCTGAACACACAGGCTTGAACCAGTTTTGCAACTGGAGCAAATCAGTGAAACTCTATTAACCTAATTGGGTCTGATGCTCAGCCTCGAGGGGCTTATTTGCTTTGTTTTGAGATTCTTCCTTTTCTTCCGTATTTTTTCCCCTTCCCCCCCCCAGTTCACCTGGCAGGTTTGCAAAATTTAATATAATGGCTATTTAACTTTCCTTCAGCCAGTGGCTATTTTCTGACTGTGAAGAATAGTAATAAATAGGTCATAGCAAAATACTTAGGATGTGGAAACTATTGGAGCTTTGTAAATGGTGCTCATTCAGGGAAAAATATAATCTATCTAGTAGACAAGATATTGTCCTGTATGAGACCTATTTATTTGTGTCTGGAAGGTCACATAAAGATATAAATGTGTTTATATTTATATGCAGGTGATTTTTTCCCTACATATCAGTGTAAAGTGGTATGTAAGACCTTGATGAAAGAGTAACTTTTGACATGAAGTTTTCTAAATGGGTAAATACCTCAGGCTGAATTCTCTTTGGATTTCTTCTGGGAGAGGGAGACAGCACTTTTGCAAAATATAAGAGAAATATAAATTTGCTAATAATACTAAAAAAAACCCCAAACAAAGCATGAAAATTTCTTTAAGGTGCTTAATATCTTTTAAAAAAGACTTTAAAAGCATACTGTAAAAGACGAAGTTACTATTGGCAGGAGGCTTGTCTTCATGTCTTGCATGTTTTTTTTGCTTCAACAGCCAGTGAGGAGATGTTGTCTGTTGTCTTGAAAAATTCTTCATGTGGGTGAAATTTACAGTTGGTTGCAGTTCACCATGCATTGCTGATTGAAATTTCCAAGGGTAAATTTTGTATTCAACATTAAAATGTGAGCAGGAATATAGTTTTCCTCTTTTTTTTTTTAATGATTTCTCTGCAGTTTTGCAAGCACTGAAGAGGTAAAGGGGATTTACAAAAGGTTCACATAAAGTGCAACACGTCCCATTTCACAAAACAGTGCTCTAGCTTCAGACTGCATGCATCATAAGAGAACATTCAATTATCAAAAAATGTTTCTTTTTCAAATATTAAACAGGTTCAAAATGATTTGCCAATCATGGATTAAAAACCCTTATATTACTAGATTGCTTTATTTCCCAAAAAGCACCTTAAATAGAAAGTACAGCCCAAATTAGATATACATGCTGTATTTCATTGTCTACCTCCAACAAAATTTCAAAAATCAGACCCATTATTTTAGTTAAGCATACATTTGCAGATGTTCTATGCACTCCTGTGTAGCCTGAGCTACTTTCTTTAGTTTCCTTGCCCATGATCTTGTCCAAAACAAATGGTAGCTCATTTGGTTAATCATACTTACAGAATTGCTCCCATTTTTCAAATAATACTGTGCCTAAGAAAAGCCATGGGGGATCTGTTCCCTTCTTTGTACTGTGGAAGTGAATCAGAGACCTGCTTTGCCTACCGGCTGTTATGTACCTAATTAACATTACAATACAGTGTTGTAGTTCCAGTATTTATTACAGAAATCTTTCTCCCAAGACCCCAGATCAGTTCATTAGTCAATTGTGATTGTTTGAGTACTGCTTTTTATGATACTCATTAAAAAAGCCGTCCTTATTAGTGCTTTAAGTGTAAGTTATGTGTTCAGGTCTTTGGTTTCGTTTGACTCTGGTTCCTGCAAGCTACTTGAACATAAATGATAAACATAAGATGCAATTGCATCAAAGCATGCCTCATTCGTGCCTGAATGAAGCGAAACATTGTTTGTTTGGGGAGTTGTTTTTCCTTCCTTTGGTGCATTTACCATGTGCTATTTGTGGCGTGTCATCCTCCTTCATTTGATAGGAGTGCAGTTCAAAGGAAGACAGCTGGGACTTCTAAGAGATCACATGTTTTTGAGAGCATGGTGTGGCCAAAAATTACCAGCTATGCAAAGTCTTGTATGTTTTCTCCTAAAGATGTACTGCACAGACCAATGTGTGTGTTGGTTTTCTGTGCATTCCAATGCACTTATCAAAAGTTTTGTCAAAACTATGTTAGTCAGTCTGCCGCTAATCTGAACAAACAGATTTGTGTATTTACTTGGAACAAACAAATTTGACTCTTTTAATGTGTTTTATATGAACAAGCATTAAGTTAATGCATGCAAAATATTTGCATAGATAGCTCCCTTCTCTTTTCCTTTCTTTGCAATATATCCCATTGCTCTCATGACTTGTGTAATTCTGTTACACAGCAGCAATGTGTACCACTGCATACAGGGTGCTCCATTCTGATGCACTGTGGTCCCATGCTCAGCTTGTACCTCAGTTTCTTCCATTACTTTAGTAAAAAAAAAAAAGATATGTACATATGTATATTTTTAAGAGAACATCCCTAAATGAAGAAATATGAGGAACACAAAAGCTCTTAACTGGTCTTCACAGCTGGGTCATAAGACTGAAGACCAACACCATGTTTTATTACTTCAGAGATTTGCACTTGCAGGAAAAGATTCCAGCTGTTTCCTCCCTGCAGACCCTGCCTGCAGGCAGGCTGTCCCTGAGTTAGTGAGGGTCATGGAAGAGCAGTTCAACTGTTCTCTGTGTGATTGGGATCTCTTTTCCTTCTCCCTGTGAAATCACGATCTCTCCCAAACAGCAGCTCCCATATTTCGCTATCTGCACCTTGAGATCATTGACAGCTGAGTTTTATCCTTGCAGTAAAGGAGTTTGTTGCCCCCATGCCCTGTTTCCAGGGTGCCTACTATTACTATTTCCTTTACAGATTTTCTGCAACAAATATCACCTCTGCTTCCATTATGCTCTAGCCCATAAGAGTATGTTGAATATGGTTACTATCATGGGGCAGCAATTTACCTTACATCACGGTGTTACCTGCTGGAGGTTACAGGGGAAGCTACAGGGCAATCTAGAGATGTAGCAAAGGCATTACCAGACAGTCTGTGCTGGTGGATATTCCTCTTGTGAAGAGAGTCAGTGATTTTAAAACAAGCCATTCCCCAGTCAGATGCATGGTACTTATGTAGGATTAACAAGCAGTTCAGGAAGAAACCCCAGCTGAGTAAAGGTTATAAACAGACCCTTTTCCTGTGTCAGACACAGCTCAAAGAGGGCAGTGCTTCAGTTCAGGAAGGCTGCTGTGACTTGAACAGGTCACCTATCTGGGTTACATTTTCTCAGAACTGAAGATGGCTTCCAGTATAAGGACTTGGAAAAATGTAAAGATACCTTAAAGGTGCTTTTTAATTTTTGGCCTTCCTGGGTTATGAGTTCTTTTGTTGGTCTCGAGGACAGATAGCTGATCACCATACAGCTCTATGAAGGAAGAAAGAAAATGGTTCTGGGTGGTACTTTTTAGTGGTTCAGATGGCTTATCTCACATTGTGCTTCTATTGGTTTTCATTCTTTTATTTTAAAAAGCAACCACCCTTCACCCTGCACTTGCATAAATCCTGCACAAGTAATTTTTGTAGATAAAGGTGTATGTTAAATATGAAGAGCAGAAGTAAAAGATCACAAACTCCAAACAGCTTCTCACCAGACCATTTCTCTGTCATGGTATGGATTTTGTTTCTGTCAGCAACCTGGGAAAAAAATCTAGCCTGGACTGCTTGAAAACAACCTGACAAATGCCAGTGAAATCTTTTAAAGGAGCAAGAGATTGTTTGGAAGGCACATAGATGGAGAGATAGGCTACAGCTGCAGCTTTTGGAAAGGTATTGTGTCAGGATTTTTATTTTTCCTTGCTGTGGACCAAGAAATATTTTTTCCTTAAGATCTTGTGAAATGTGCAATTCTTGCCTTAGCAGCATGCTCCTAATTAGGCTTGTCATCTGATCATATGAAGTTTCTCAGTCACATTCACACTTGTCATGAGTTATTAAAAGATGCTTCTGACTTGTGTCCTTGTCCGCCTGCGTTTTAAAAGTATTCTTTCATTTTATCTGTTTCACAGAAAATCCTGAACTTTTTTTTGTCCCCATGCAAAGCATGGTAAGTGGTATAAACAGAGAAATTACTGGTTTAGTCCACACTAAAAACCTGAAAGTATAAAGAAAAGTTTCTTAGTATCAGATTCTACCTTTGGAGATTTTGATTAAATAAAAATGGCTGACTCTGGCCTTAAAAAGATGTTTTAAATGTGTATTTTTTCCTCCTTCAATTTTCCTGTTTGTTGCAAGGTTTGGTTCACAAATCATGCAGAGTTGTGGCAGGTACAAGCATTGTTGAGCATAACATTAAGGACATTTTGAAAAAGGAAAAAAATCTATCTGCTTTTTTGAAAAAGTGAATAGCAAAACCATCCAGCATGTAACAGCATTATCAAGAGCCAGAAAAGGAGCAGGGTGGTATCATTTGAGTTCATCATGTAACTTGTAAGGACTTTCTACCCTGTAGAATTAATAACATCAAATTAAAATCCAGCTACGTGGAGGAATAGCATATATTTAATGTAGCTCAACAAGGACCTTTTTAAACTGAAAAACCCCTCAAACCTCCAAAACAAAACCAGTATGACATAAAGCTATAATTTGAACATGATCTCACATTCCTTCCCCTAGCTCAAACACCTCTCTCCTCAGACACTTGTGGCTTTGCATTTTGCCAATTATTTTTTTCTGCCTTGGAATAAGAGATGATGACTGCACACCATGTACAGATAGTCTTAGTGGAGAAATAACTGGAGTCAACTTGCAGGAAAATGCATTAAGCATGAGGTAGACTCAAAGATTTCATGCTGCAATCTAGTCCTTTTTGTTTAAGATAGCAATTTTACCTTGGGAATGAGATACATATCTTCAGTCTACTATATAAGTGTTCAAACCTTTAGCTGGGGAGCTGTTCTTGAGCATTGTAGGGTTCAGTGTGTATTTAATTATTGCAGCCAGGTGAAACTGCTTAAAAGATGAGTTCAGACTGCAAGCCCAGTAATTTAGAGGGTAAACAATCTCTTGGGAAATTAGAGATTTGCCTGCAAATCCCTTCTCCATTGTGGGAATTTATATCAGTCTTACTTTCCAAGAAAACAACTTTGATCACGTTTTTCAAACTCAAACTTTGATTAAAAGAGCCCTTTGTTCAGTCTGTGCAAGTGCCCTATTTTGACCACATCCACTGGAGCAGTTTCCTATGGAGGACATTGGGGAATTCATGCATCCTGTTGGGGTCTTGGTATGAGATGACCAGTAAGTATTGCACAGATTTAGGTGGCTGAATACCTGCTCCAGAATGGGACTGTGGCTCCTCAGAGATGTTGCTAGACTAGGGATTTCACACCTGTCTGAGTTAGTTTTGATGGTGCAAATTAGCAGCTAGATCTTAGAACTGGACACCTGAATAAACATCCAACCCTAAACTCATGTAAGCAAAACTTTGCTCTGAATCTCATGAACTGCCTAGGGATTTGAAATCGTTTTGGATGATGTTAATGATTGTTTGGCCTTCCTATAATTTTGCAGTCTCAGGCAATCTGCAAACTGCTCATCAAAATGCTATTACAGCCAGAAGCCAGTATGATAATCTGATATTGGTCTATTGATGTCCACTTTCTTATCTGTTTAGGTGATGGCTAACAACTGCTTATTTCTGCCTGGGGATGAAACCTCTTGTGAGGATATAGTATTCACAATGTGCTATCACTGTTAAAGTACGATTGTGCTGATATTTTATCTAGTACCACAGCATGGCATCTCAGAATGTATTAACTTCCCTAAACTTACTGATGACTCTGTGTTTTGGTTTTGGTTCTGCACTTTACATCCAATGTATTCATGAGTGAGCATTTAAATATGCAGTGGCACATTGATCCTGAGCATTTAAATGTAGAGCTAGGTGGCCTGATAATTCAAAGTTGAAAATAAAACAGCAGGGGGTTAAAATAAAAAAAGGAAAAAGGCCATACTACATAAACATTTAGATCCGATTTTGCCACAATAGAAGTTCCTGAAATAACTGCATAAGCAGTGTTTTTCAGGTAAGAACACAAACCTTAGTCTGTCTTTAAAAATATATACAAAAAATTCCAACTGTACTCCCCACCATCCCTTTGCTCATGAGTTTTCTTTATATTGCAACATAAGTTTTAAATCTTTGAGTTGACATGGGTGCTGAGATAAGCCTCAAGAACAATGTATGAGTGATGGAATTGGTAGCAGACACAATTCACTTGTGAATATGTGTTTAATCTGGCCTCTTCTTTTCTGATGTAACATGTAAAATTGTAAAGTAACTGCTAAATAATTTTTTTTGTTTTTTCCCATTCTTGTTTGTGGTGCAGAATGCCAGTGAACTTTTGAATGAAAGTTAAATTATTTCTCACTACTACCTTTGCTTGGTTTACTCAGACTGTAGTATGTCTACATACATTTTTTGAAACAAAACAACGCGGGGCAGGGAAAGCATATGTTTGAGGCCTGAAGGGCAATTTTTAGTTAAACATAGTAAAAGTGCTTGTATTGTGCTAAAGAGATACAATACATTATGAACTTAAATATGGGCAAAGGAGGTGATAGAGAGAACTTGTGTTAATGGCTCGTAACACAATGATCTAATAAAAGTCATAACTGAACACTTGACACCTGTAGTTATAAAGGACCTCTGAAGAGAATGATACTAATGCTGTAGAAAACCTGAACAAATCTGTTATGGCTCTTCAAAGTAGTGTGGTAAAATGACAAATGTAGGGTTTTGTTAGCAGAGTCTGCAGTAGGCATGCAGTCTCAACTGCCAGGGCTTGCACAGCTGGAAGTGCGATGGAGTTAGGGAAGCAGGGTACTACTAGGGTCACACAGCCCATAACATTGCAGCTTGGGGTTTCACTTTATGCCCTGTAACACCAGACAGCAAACCACCCACAATGCCCTTGTCAGGTCATGTTTGTATGGCACATCATGTACACAAATGATTAACTTTTCTGTATTTGGACTGGGGGAGAGTTTTGTGAAGTGCAGTGTAACGATACTTGATTGGTCTGTCTGGAACAGAGGAGAAATTTCCCCCCTTACAGTTCCTATGTCCTAGAGGAAATGCTGGAGCTGGGTTTCCAGCAGGTGAGGAGCTGTGGTCAGCTGCCCTATCTCTGTCAGCATGGTCATCAAGAGTCCATCAGGCACAAAGATCAGCTCTCAAGATTGTGAGGAACGTGTGTGCAGCCATCTGTGTCACTGGCAAGAGTTCAGTGGTGTGGTAGCACCCACGTCTGCACACCCAGGTGTGTGGCAGGGGTGCCTGGGGGAGGCTGCAGCTCACTTCCCTCTCCAGGGTGAGCAGCTCTCTGTGAACAGCTATGACAATATCAGATGCAAAACTTAGGAGCTTGGAATGCAAAATCCGACAGGACTATTTATCCCTCCTGCGAACGGTTGGCCACTGACAGCTCCATATCTCATATTGTACAAACAAAAGCTGTGGTAATGGCAGCTGATGGAGATTCTTGCTGTTTAGTCATGCCAGCCTTCTCTTGCATGGCGTCAGCTCAGATCCTGTAGAGATTGCGTGCACTTTTCCCCCAAGAGAGTCGTGTTTTTTTCAAGGCTGTGAGTCACGCTTTGCTATCCTTTTGTTCTGAAGCTTAACAGAAAAGATCTGATGTGCAGTTTGTGGAGTGTATAAGTGAGGTTATAAATTCCTCATTCTGGAAAGGGTTAGACTGAAACTATAATATATGTGACAGTTGTGGTTTGACAACAATCACATGGCGTGTCACAGCAGTTTTACAGGAATTGCAGACAGACTTGCTGTTTAGAACCATATTTACATAAACAATTCTACAGCTTTTCAAAGATTGAATAGTTCTGTTAGTCAGTGAAGTTTCAATTGCTTGCATGCAAATGAAAAAAAAATCTATTAGAATGAAACCATGAGTAATAGTGACTGAAGCAATATGCAAGATTGCGGTAATTAAAGAATACATTGCAATATTTTTGAAATGGTTATGAATGTAAGTACAGAATGTTCAGATTCGGCTTTGGTATGCTATGAATTAAACAGAAATATCCCATTAATTAGGTGAAAAGGAATGAAAGAAGAGGTCTATTTTCCTCCTTCTGTCAGTCTGCATTTTCAAGGGTTGCAACAGACTAACAATTCCTGACTCTCTGAGCATGCACTTTCGGAAGCTGATCTATTCTTTGTCACTTACAATAAACACCTCTTTTAGAAACTTATTTTCAGTGTCAGAAATGCCTATTACTAGTAGACTGAATCAAACCAGCATGATGCACTGAGTAAAATAACCTAAAAGAAGGCACCCAGAATAGGTTTGCTGCTTTACCAGTCATGTTGCTTCAGCTCTACTTCAGTAAACTTTTATTTAAAGACTATCCTGAAGATTACATCTATTGTCTATTTTCTGAAAATCTGGAAAAAAGGTAGTGGCTGAAAGTTTATTAGAATAATTTATTTAATGGATTAAAGAGAAAAACCTTTATCCAAATATTTTTTTTATTGGACAAGCTAGAAAGATACCGACTAATAAAAAATAACATCCATAAATATTAAAAAGTCTTCTTAATGTAAAGCTTCTTTAACTTCACTCTCTTTTTTCCTTCAGAACTGCTTTGATATAAAATTTTCTTTTTGCCACAACAGAAAATTTATTAGAAATTCAAACAGATGGTAAAATTAATTATTGACAAAAGAGCATGTTTTTACTAATGAATCTCTTCATTTGCTGGCAGAAGAGAGGTTATAAGTAAAATAGATATTAGATATTCACAACAGTAATGACAATAAACCAAGATTTCTTTACAGCATGATCAGAAGAGTCAGACCCTTGTTTTTCTGGTCATTCAGCATTCTTTACTGTAGTGTTGTGAAATGCAGTATGGCCCAAGGGCCTGAATTCTGACCACAGAAATCCTCATTTATGTTCCAGCAATCTTTCTGACATTTTAATTTCCTGAACAGTCTCTAGCTTTTAAAATTGTCTAATTTTTGTATATGTTTGGGCCAAGTAACTTTCATTTGGCTAACTGTTATCTTTCTTTCTTGATGAGCAACAGGCAGAGAATCCACTCTTTTTTTCCTCAGTAATTTGATTATCATGATTAATTGCCCTTATTGCTGGAGACTTTTTCATAACTTGTCTGGCTTCAACTTTCATACATGACTTTTCCTCTGTTTTTAAACATCTCTCTTTTTATTTCAATGACTTTTGTCATGCACATTCCAGTTTTTCAACATTTTTTTAATAATGTGTATCCCACACCTCCACACAACATTCCATTCTCACAATTGCTTATATTCAGAGGCAGTGCTAGTTTTTCCTACTGTTCCCAGGATTCTCCCATTAGTAGGTATGATTGCATTCCTTGATAATTGGTGTCCAATTCTACGTTTGTTTAGATAAAAATGCATTTTATTTGTTATTCTAGTTTTCAAAAAGCATGACCTTAGCCACCAGTGGGAGTCCTCTGAAA
Source organism: Dicaeum eximium (assembly GCA_013396995.1). Classification (NCBI taxonomy): domain Eukaryota; kingdom Metazoa; phylum Chordata; class Aves; order Passeriformes; family Dicaeidae; genus Dicaeum; species Dicaeum eximium. Next base: position 2,418,586 of record VWZP01010904.1, on the reverse strand, counting down.
AGCAAGGGGGCTTCTTGCTGTAGCCAGACTGATCATTCTTTAGCTTTGCACCAGTCTGTCTATCTGCAAGAATTATGAGCAGTGCTTTAATATTTGCCTGCAGATCACTGGTGTAAATGTCAAACAGCATTGGGCCTTGCTAATCCCTGTGGGATCTCACTCAGAACAGCCTTGTTTGATTCCCCACCAAATGCTTCTTCCCACGATCCCTTAGCTAGCAAGTCACATCTTTGTTCCTTTTGGTGTGTGCTTTATTTCTATTGAAAAAACACCCCATGATTTATTGGTGTTTACCTCTCCTCACTGTGAGCATGGCTTTGGGGTTAACAGGAAACCCTGCCCATGTGCCTGAATGGAAGCACTCAGCTCAGAAAGTGGATTGGTTGTTATGGGAAAACTTGCAGTATCTTATCTTGTTTCTTTTTTCCTTGCTGGAAAAGTGCATCTCCTGCCTCCAGGCCCATTTCAGTTGTGTCTGTGACAGATGAGTAGATTTTTTCAACCAGAAAGAGATTCAGGGCAGCAGAGGGATGGCAAAGTCACTGCATACTACTCTAAAGAGTTACTCTTGAAATTAACTTTTAAAATTAATGTTCCATACTGTCCTCATTCTCTGGTAGGCAAGAAATGTTCCAATTCTGACTAAAAGTGGTAACAAGATAAAACAGGGTCATTAGTGTTACAGAAGAGAATGCCAATTACTAGCATGCTGTGTTAATCCAAAAGGATGCTTTCAAAACCAAAGATGTTTGAAACAAAATGTGCATTTGAACTCTCACAAAGAGCAACAGCAAATGCCAGAGTTCACCTCTTGCTTTTCCACTTCTGTATCATCCTCATTGTGAATATCTATTTATATTTAAAAACTGAAATTTAGTTGAAGTTCATAATGCAGTTGTCGTTCATGCAGATACTTTTGCACACTAAAAACATTATACCAGTTCATTATATATTTCTATTTCATCTGTATGTTTCTCTTTTATAGTGGTGTATAAACTATCCAAGTAAATTTTTCCAGGTTTCAGAATACTCAGAGAATTCTCAAAAATAATTGCATGTCTTGGCATTTAGAACTACTTTTTGATGTATGGTTTGACAGTTTCTTACTGATGAAGTTGTTGGGTAATTATTCAGCTGCATTCAGTTAATGTTATTCCATGAATGAACAGGCAGATTGCTTCTGGTGAGCCGTGCAAGGCGTGATGCTGGCGTGTGCGCGATTCATACTCGCTGTGAGAAGGGAAATGTTTCTAACACAGATTGCAAAGGTTTGATGGAGTGGGACTGTCACCAAAACTAGATTTACACCATCCTAGAGTATTTTGCCCGCCTATGTCTTGAAGATCAGTTTTCCTGTAGCTCCTGTGTCATAGCTGATATCCTAGATATGAAAAGGTATGGCCTGGGCAATGGTGCTGGAACAAAGGAGTGGAGTTCTCCCATATCTAGTGGGTAGATACTGGTAGGGAAATTGGTTGCTACTTAAGAATTGCTGGGTATGACATTGTTTTGTAGATGACTTTAAAAAGAACCTAACCTAATTTTAAGAATGAGAAGTTAATTCAATTAGAAAGGAGTATGACAAGAGAAGGGGCAGAAAGCTGTTTAGTCATAGATGTTTAATGAAACTGCAGTCTAATCAAATTGTGGATGTCTCTGTTGCCCAAGCTCACATGAAATCACATGGAGAGCTTTCAAAATAATTACAAACAAACAAAGTTTAACTATGTATGTGGCTATGAAAAGTCTATCAAACAAAAACCTCTTTTTGAAGTGAATATTAGGGCTGTTTCTGAAACCCACTCATGTTTTTACTTTCTTTTATGCTGCCATGACTGAATTTTTTTCCCAGTTATTTACTGTCTTACTCTTACAGACCTTTCCTTTTCTTAGTAAGCAACTGTTTAGAATCGTTTTGCATTGCAGAGTTACTGAATAGCAGACTACAATGATTTTTTAATTATGTACCTTCTTATGGCCAGTATAAAGGGATGTTAAACAAGCATGTGATATCATTATTTACCTGCATTATAGTATCAAGTGTGATCTTCTCTCAAGAGGAGACCATAATGCTCTTACTCGTGCTCCTCAAAGGAACAAAGAAAGATAAACGTGCAGGATCATGGAATGGCTAAAAATGACGGACCAGTGAACATGAGTGAATTACAGTATCAAGCAAATCTAGGAATGATTTTGAAGTTTTGGTGCTTTCCTGGGAGTACAGAAAAGGAAACACCTAAGTTACCTTGCAAGAAACTTGAAAAAGGCCTCTGAGCTGTGTTACACTTGTATATCCACAGTATATGTTACTTTGCTTTTCTGTTCATTCTAAGTTATTGTATGCAACCTTTAATGCCTAAAATTCCCAGATATCCATTTGGCCCTGCACTTTGCTGCCTCTGGTGTATACTGAAAAGGGTTAATTTGCTCATCAAAGAATGGAAACAGAGGTATAGGGAGGTGATTTACTTATTCAACAAATGCAGAATGAGCAGTAGAAAGAAGGTGTCTGACACAGTTTGTTCTTCATTTACATGATAGAGAGCATGAATGACAGCACTAGAGCAGAAAAATATTTTCCATGTAGCTATCTTCCTATGATATGCTCCATCTCATAACATGATTTTGTTCCTCCTAAAAGTGTTTATCAGTGAATGGAAGAACAAGCTTGGGAAGGACTATTATCTTATGACATTGTCCTATATAAATTACTGTTCTAAGTTCAGAGGAGTTTTTACGCTATCATAGTTTTCATTCCACAAAGAAGTATTTGTAATCCTTGCAAAATCAATTCTTATCAACATAAAAGACCAACAGACCCACTCATGCACGGTTCTGTTTCCTCTTTGCTTTGCAAAATAACTTTAAGACAGAAGCATCTGTTTCTGTTTAAAACATTCAAGGGTGTAGTTACCAATTAGAAGAGTGATGCAGAAAACATCCACGTCATCTTAACTCTGTTGGCAACTGCAGAGGAAATTATCTTCCCAGCAAACTGTTCATCCCTCCCTCCCTCCTTCTTAGCTTTTCTCAGATTTCAAGATTTTTCTAGAAAAAATGTTATCATTTGTAGCCAGCTCTGTAAATAGCATTGAATTCCACAGCTGCTGGGAACACAGACATTTCTAGCATTTTCCACTGTTTCTCCTGATAACTTTCTGACAGCTGGAATATCCCACTCCATCAATTCAGTCACTGGACTCTAGAATAACTGAACCTCATTGCAATATTTTCTGAGTTTATGAGTTAGACCACTGTTGTTTTTCTTTTTTTTAAACTTATTTTTGCAGTTTGTTTCCTTACTACTTCTTTGCTCAAGCAGCTAACCAATGTTTGATGTGTTGGTTTTTTCTGCTTGAAGGGAACATAGTCCTAAAGCTGAAATTACCAACTTGAAGCCATTTTAATCAAAACAGACTTAAAACTAATCATAGAATCCTAGAATAGCCCAATTTAGAGGGACAGCTATGGGTCATCTAGTTCCAGCCCAAGGGCAGGGACACCTTCTACCAGACCAAGTTACTCAGAGCCCCACGCAACCTGGCCTTGAACACTTCCAGGCTACTTTTGTACAATGTAGGAGACAGATTTTAGTTCAAAAAATATGTTCCCATATGTTCCCATTAACATATGTTAATGTTAGGTGTATTTTAATCACTACTTTTGATCATTACATACTCATATTATAATGTCACTACATACATATATTTTATCATTTATATTTAAGTGTGATCTTGCACTAACTTGTTGAAAGGTGTAGTTATGGTGTGGTTTTGAGTCATATTACTATTTCTTTGAATTCTTGTCTCTATTTCTCAGAAATCTAAATGTCTAGGAGAAAAGAAAAAAAGTAGATCCAAAGAAATTCCACTCTCCATGGACTGGTTAAATGATGGGATGACTGAAATGTGCAAATCCAGTGGTGTTTCATAATATAATTTTCTTTACTTCTTTGGTACCACCTAAGTCTGTTTCTACAGACTTTGACTATACCTGCATTGCACTGAAGTGACCCACTGGCATGAAAGAGGTATAGAAATAGGTGCTGGTGTAATAATTTATAAACTACATGTTGCTGAATAGCTGAAAGTGCACTTCTGTACTGTCAGTTTTGAAGAAAGTGGGTATTTCAGCAGAAGAAAAGATAAGGCCATAAATTCTGAGACTTTTTGCCATTTTATATGTTCTATGTCTGGTCAGAACTTTTTTCAAGTTAGTAATCATGTGTGTGTATATCATGAAAGCAGAATAAAACACGCAAATAGGAAGTTAATAGATGGTTAAATGTAATTGTTTCAATTGAGGCCTGAGCATTCCCAAGTGATTACCCTGAAATTTCAGGTAGCTGTAGGTTCCATAAAATCATGTTTGTTTTTCCATCTCTCTTAACAAAAATTTGAGTTTTCAGGCAAAAAAATCTGTGTTTTAACTTAAGCTGAAAACCCATGTTCCTTGTATTACTGTAGTCATCACAGCTGCATGGTTTAGTGCACCATAGGTCTGCAAATTGAATTTCTAAATTGAAAATCTCCAAGATCTATTTCAGAATAGCCTTGAGAAAACAGTTTAACATGTTTTGAACTTTTTAATGGGTTTTTAAGCCTTTTATGTGCCTCCAAATTCCTTGGTTTAGCTCAGGAACATATAAGTGTCATGGAAGAAATTCTATTTTGTGAACATTTCAAACCTAAAAAACAGTGACATCTGGTAAAAGGAAGTCTCATGGAATTTCAATCCAGATTTCCAGACTAAAAGCTACATAGAGCATAAATAGATGCACAGTATTTTCAACACAGAATTTGGTATTTAAGGTTAGGAAAGCACATAGAGAACAACATGACTTTTTATAAATTCAATCATTTCATGCTTAAAAAATTATTTTTGATATTGCATCTGAGATTGCAATCATTACCATATATCTGCATGTACCATGCATACAGTTCTAAAATGACTGTGCATGATTTTTCTACTTTTTAGCATTTTTCCATAACAGCATTTTTTTTTCTGGAAGAATAAAATATCCTGCATGCATACAGTTCCCAGCTGTATGTTTACACAGGTGTCTGAAAAAAATTTTTGCATTTAACTTGCTTTTCCTGAGCAAAAATTATAATTTAAAAAATACCCCATAAATTGAATACATATGATTCACTTGTAGCAGTATGTTAAAAAAAGTGATAGAAATGTTTTTTCCTTTTTTTTTAAACTAGGTGTTATTCCATCATAATGGACAATTTTTAATGTACAAAATTTGAAGGTCAAACAGCACAAGAAAATATAGAATAAAACTGTAAATAATAACATGGGCAGCAATTGCTATTACTTCTGAATAAGTGACTGTTTCTCCATTCTGCTCATTTGTAGTCTTCCTTTTTCATGCACTTTGCACATAATTGGTAGTAGGATGGAAAAGTTGCTGAACTGGAAATAGCAGTAATTATATATATATA
>VWZP01010904.1:2152532-2413125 GCA_013396995.1 Dicaeum eximium | reverse complement strand
TATATATATATATATATATATATACACAAACAAAAATACCAGTTCATACAGTGATTTCAGTTTTTCAGAAAATGTTTAGATCCTACTGGTTTTTTGGGTGCTTGATCTAAAATGTAATTTGCACAGCAAATTAATGGACCTGCTCTAGGATGTTCTATGGCATTTCTGTTATTTGATTCATATTATTGACTTGTTCAGTAAAATTCTGAAAATAATAAGAAAATTATGTGAGTTGCACAGATTGACTGAAAGTGTACACCAAATATATGTGGAGAAGGGGGAGTTTGCAGCTCTTTTATTCATAAAATGTGCTGGTGCAAACATCACCTGCTGGTGGCAGCAGACGGGGCAAGGTCTGTCATTCTCGAGCTACTCTTATGAAGAAAGATCCTATTTGCCTAGTACAATTATTTCTGGTCCTGGAAGAAGATTTAACATAAATCCCCAGTTGCATTTCTAGGAGAACCTTCTGTGCTTGAAAGCATCCAGAGAAGTCTCAGAACATTATGCTACATGTATTTTCATATCAGGAGAAAAAAATAATAAACCAAAATGAAGAACCATAGCTGTGTGTACATTCCCACTGTGCAGAAGGACATTGTGAACCCATAATGAGGCAGAAAACAAAGGCAGTACTTTCTGAGTTACAGGGATTCAAGGATCTGAACCAGAAATATCCAGATCTGCTTATTCTCACACACAAGTAGCTTCTGTAGCTGCAGACTGACATCTTTCTCTCCTGTCCCAGCCCACAGATGACTATGAAAATCAAGCTGCAACCTACTGTGCAGGTGGGCAGGTTCTGTGGTATCTGTTCTTACAGTGCAGTTTGGTCAGGACCCATTTTATAAGGTCATCTTTGAGATGCTAAGGTGATCTCTTCACCATCTTCTCTGTTTGGTTTCTGTATTCGGGTGTCTCTTTGTCCTGTTATCATAGAATTAGAATCAAAATTATTGAGGAAGGCAGGAAGAAAGAAAAAAGTTATCCAAAGTAGAATTCCTATTCAGAGTCCTTGTTCCCTGTAATGGAACTCTGAGCTTTAAATCTATTTCCTTTCCCTTTCCATCATACAGACAATTGATGCTTCAAGCCATATTTTCTAGAGTTCTTGTCATTTCTTAAGTACAGTTATAATCTCATCTAGTCCACCTTATAAAGCTTCAGAATAGAGGCAGGTGCCTCCCGTGATAACAAGACACTATGTGCAAACAATGAAAGTAACCTATAATTTTATCAATTATGATGAATATTACTGACTTTTCCCTCCTGTGCTTGCCTTTAGGAAGTAAAGAGTTCTATCCTTCTAAAAAATTTGTAACTGCAGGTATAGTTCATCTTTAAACCAAAAATTTTACTCACAGCAGTTTGCAATTTGGGGATTGTATAAGTACCTTACTACTCGGTCACATGGGACTTTCAGAAGTATGTCTTGCAAGATTAAAAGAGGAATATTTTTCTCTCAAAGAAGTTCTGATTGGAAGAAAGCATGAACACGTTGCTTTTCATGAGCAATGGCAAATGGCTGAGAGGTTTTCTTTGCTAAAGCAAGGATGAATTGTTCATGGTAGGAAATATGTCAGTAGACCACTGGAGGTACATGTGTGAAAACACCTGCCTATCCATTTCTTGTTTAATTATATTCTGTTCTTAGTGGTTTGCTCTGAAGTCTGGATATTTTGTCATGTGGATGCTGAATAAGAGAGCACCATCAGGCATGGCACCAAATGTTTGTGTTTTCCTAAGCCTTCATTCCAATGTTGCCCTCTTGCTGATTTTTTCCAGTAGTATTGTTCTTCTCCAGTGTCTTTCTTCAGGCATTGCATTGCCGTTGGCTGCAGTTTCAGATACACTCAGCCTCTTCAGTTCCCTTGGGCTAAGTGCCTCCAATAAAGTGCCAGTAAGCCTTGGCACACCATTACAGTGCTGTGCCTAAATGTGCTTAAGGTGGTGCCAACTCCAATATTGACATGGATGAACTAAGGGAGTAAGTGCAGTGCACTGATACACTAGTTCATACTGATCAGCAATCTTAGTTCTTAACCTGCCAGAAACCTTTTTCTTTGTAGAGCTGACAGAATAATAATAAATCCCCTCTTATTCCTGTATGCATATTTTCCTTTTTATTTTTTTTTCCCACAACAACTAGGATATATTTAAAATTCAATTTCCTATTACTCTGATTACTGGCTTTTTCAATCTGTTTCCTAGCATTTGTTTGTATTGCATCCATATTTAAGCTTCTTGTTTCCTTGTAGCTCCTGCTGATCTTTCATTTCTTTTTTCCTCCAGTCTGCAGTCCTTGGACTTTTGCTTCATCTGCTTCTTTTCACAGCACTGGTGAAACTCTTAGCTCACAGAATAAAAAACTCACATCAAAACCAGGTTGTGTTCCTTTATCCCTAATCCTTCAAAGATACATGTGTTCTTCAATGACTGAGCTGCCTTGGAAGAATCTTGTGCAAGAATCTAGTTTTCCTGTGAAACATTGCAGTCACTTCTATAGCATCTTCAGACAACATCTATCCAGACTGGAAAAAACACTTACCAGAATTTCTTTTTTTTTTTTTTTTATGGGTGCAGTTGGACTGCAAGGGTTTGGACTTGCCCTTAACACTATAAATAGTTTAAATACTGATATCTACCTACATAAAGGGGATAAAGGGCCAGGCTTTTTTTTCCCCTCTTCCCCTTCCCCTTTCTCTTCCTCTTCCCTTTCATTATAAAATATTGACCTAGGTGAACAAAGATGGTTCCTTTCCTTTTTCCCTCAGGGATTGTGCTTTGAACAGTGTGTGTCAGAAATATAATTTGTCTCTGGAGCATGTATAATAGCTAAGATTTGTACAGAACTACCACAAGCAGCAGTGTTACTTCTCAACTACTAATACTATAAATATTATGTTAACATCTTTTAACTTGTTAATGTTTTGAAGAAATAATTTTGTACCATGAATTTTCAGAACCATCAAAATTTTTATTCCTCTTCTAACTTAACCTAAATTTGGTGTACCTGATCAAGTTTATGGCAAAAGAAAGCAGTGTAATATATGAGAATTTCTTAAAAGGGTAAAAACACTTGTGCCTTAATTTTATGTGTTGGTGTCAATCGACTGATTACACAACAGGACTGAATATCTATTTTTAGGTGACCAGTAAATCAACATGAAGTGGCAGGATTTAATCCACATCCTGATTTAGGGGGAAAGAATTTGCAGAATAGTCACTGAAGCCATGGTTCATCTTTGTTGGATGCCAAGTATCTTATTTTTATTGTATATTAAAAATTAATCTCCCAAATAAAGAAACTGTTTTATAATGCATTATTACTGTGATAGCTGAATGTCTGAAACAACAGCATGCACACATTTGGTGGTGTATTACTGACATGAGACACTATCACGAACCAAAACAGTACAGCAGAACCTTTCATGAGCATGACTCAGTACAAAAAACCACCTTGTGGTCCAAAGAACCGTATATTTCTGTGAAACTCAAACTGAGAAAAAAAGGAATTGCTATGGCATTTTTCTAAAGAAGACCTGATAAAATATTGTACTGAACATCTAAATTATTTATAGTTAAACTTTACATGATAGTGAGAATTTACAGGGCCAGCTAGTCACAGAGTGTTGTGTCTCATGTAACACAGAATAATGATTTTCATAAGGGCTCTCTGGTCTCAGCAGCTGCATTGTGCATCATTCCAAAAAGTAGCAGTTTCTTCAAAATTCATCCTTTATTATCAAAAAATTGTTAAAGTTTAGTATAACAAAACTAATTTCAGAAATGATGGCATGTCTTGTGGCTATTTTGTTTTTTGGTTTTTTTCTCATTAGGGTTGGGGCCGAGGCAATTGAAGTGCCTCAAGTTGCACTGTTGGGTATGACATACTAATTTTGTGCCCTGAAGAATTCTGCAGGTAGATTGTTGTTGGTTTTGTTTTTTTTTAATAACATTTGTACTGACTGACATCAGAACATCCAGTATTACAGAACCTGCATCATATTTGAGGAAGAAGCTGAAATGGTCTTTCTGCTGGAGCAGGATGTCAGGCTTACAAGGCAGTGAGACATTGGCTGTGTCTGACATACTTTGTACAATGCATGTGAGAAAGTTCTTCTTATCTGATCTGAGGTCATATTGCTCCTTGATACATGTAATTAATTTCTTATAATCAGCTTCCATGATTACAAGGAACAAGCTCATCTAGCCCCTGGAAAATTTTCCCAGAAAAAATGTTAAGATTTCTCCGAAGTGATTAACATTTATTTGCAATGAAACTAGAGTGTGAAATTGAAGTGAAACATTATTTTTATTTGCCCTAACTTTGAGCTGAGAGTTGCACCAGTTTCCTTCATTCTGCTGTGATAGGAGAAACAGCTCAGAAAATTCCCACTTATATCTCACTGCCTCTGTCTATACTGAAAGCCTATTTTAAATCCAGATTAGTATTCAGCCAAGCCTAATCTTGATTTTGCTATCTTCCAATTTAAAAGATGTTTCACACTATCTCTTTGGAGAAAAATTTTGGAACAAGACACCATCTTCTTGCTAGAATAGTTATTATGCATCTTTCACTTTTGTAGCTGAAGGGAAAATTATTTTATGTTTGCAAATTTTTTGCTCACTCTTAGCCACTAGAATGACAAAAATGGCTTTATCCAGGAATGCTAAAACCACCTGCCCAAATTCACAAATCAGAAAAAAAACCAACAAAAAGCCACTCCCATGTGTGCTGCAAAACCATGTATAAAAGTTGCCACTTTGTACTGCTGGCTTTCTGGAGTGAAAATGAGGACAACAGAAGCCTGAGATGGTGTAGAGCAGTTAGATAGTAAAGGATGCTGAAGGAATGATGAGTTAATATGAAACAGCTAATTTGTTTTTGTCCATTTTAATGCTAATCTCTTTGTGCCACATCATCTCCCAGACACTGGTACTCACTGCAGGGCAAACCTGGACTGCCTTAGAAAGGGAACACAACTGCTTGTCACAATGTTTGACTCACTGAATACATTCCTCTGTCTGTAGGAGTCCGGCACTACACAGTTGTTTTCGATGTCTGTATGTGTTGTAGTATAGAATTTTTTTCTGATGTACCTCATAGCAGTTTTCTAATGGGATCATTTCCAACTAGTCTCCCTGCTTTTTTATAAGTGAGAACATAAAATTATATGAGCTAGTAGCATATAAATTTAATGTACTGTTCCAGGTAAGACTTCACCTTTTTTTGTGGTTGGATTGTTTTTTCTTTTTCACATATATAACTTAATATTTGTCTATATTAAGGTTAATCTTATATGTTATTGCTTGGGTTTTTTTTGCCTTATGACATCTTTCATTTACTCAGAGTTTATATTTTTCCCAAATATTTCAATACCTCCTACAAACTTTTTCTGCTTGATTTTTCACCCATTTTTCACGTCATTGATCAGTTTATTGAGAAGCATAGCGCTTAGCAGAGGTTTCTGTGAAACTCTGCTTGTGATCTGCATTTGTTCTTCATTCCACTGTTCACTGTTTCCATTATTTGTCCATTCAAGGACCTTCCTTCTTATACCTTGGCTATTTAGACTCATTTAGCCTTTGGCATTGGATCTTGTCAAAAGCATTTTGTTGGAAAACACAGCAGTATGCTTTTTAGAAGCAATGGGGGGTTTTCCTCTAAAAAAATGGTGTTGCCTCATTCTGCTACAGTTTCTACAAGTTTTCATGACAAACGTCATGTGAAAGGATCTGCAGAACCTTTCTTTATAATCTGATCTCCTAAGAACCAAAGAAGTTCCAAATGGAAGGTCAACCACAACTGGCAATTTGCCTGTTTTACCTGTGGCCCCTTGGAGCTTGCCTGGGTCTATAATGCCTAAACCTCATGGACTGCAGGTTTGTTTCATAATCCCTCCTGCTAGGCCGCCTGTTTCAGACAGATCCTTTGCTAAATCCTCCAGTAGAATTTCCACTTTCCCTGATTTGCCACAGTAACTTCCAGTTTCTGGCTGAACACTGACCTTCAAACTTCCACATTTTCCTTCATCTTGTATTAGAAAAAGAAACCGTAGACACCAAAGATTGTTGGGTCATTGCGGTGTCTTAAATTCTGATTTATTCACATGATCAGGAACTTGAATGTCCGTGGTTGGATTTCCACAGTTAAAAATTGATGGTCTGGCTCTGCTGCCATTAAAGCCTTGGGGGCAGACTCTTCAATGGGCTTTAAATCAGTCACATTGAAAAGTGTAATCATGGTTCACGTTAGTGTCCATGTTTAATATCAGAATTACTGTGCCAGCCTCTTTGGTCTGTATCCTGAAGGAATTGAGGCATCGTCCTGTTCCCTATCAGATATACTTTCTAAAAGTCTCACATATTAAATAGGAGGCCAAGCAGTCCTAAATGAAAAATTGTCCAATTTGTTCAGAATTTTGAATATAATAGGATAATTGCAAAGGAAGTATTTTTGAAACACATTCATGAGGAATGATATGAAGAGAAAAACCTAAATTGGGTCCATTAGAATTCAGTTCTTTCAAAGCTTTTTGAAATAGTTTTATTTCTTAAATCTTACAGGAAATCAGTAACAAGATCAGTATAGCATGGGTAGACTTACTGTGATATTAAATTCAATTTGCTCTATATGTAACTGACATGATATATTTCAGGTTTTTTGTGCACTGACATAGTTTATTTTTGTAGTTGATACAGTTAATTACATTTTCAAGGAAAAGTATAATGAGCCTTATAACTTGGCAGGGAATTCCTGAGACTACTGAAATGAAAAAGACATTATTATATAACTTGTCTGTGTGAGACATTCATTTTCACTGTATCTATTCAAGAAGATTCAGCATCAATGAGCTCGTTAAATCTAATGTTAAAATTTACATCATTCAATTTCAAAGTCAGCAAGCAGACAAAATTATTTAGTGATGGAGTTTCTCTGGGTTTTTTTGTGGCATTTTTGAGATTGAAATAAATTATTTACTTGGCAGACAGGTGGCTGTATAGTGATTATAGCTGATTTTAACAATATGTGACAATAAGGGGAAATTAGAGCTCATTAACATTCATTGGACCCAGTGTCTGCACCACTGATCAATGACTGGACTACTCTACGGCTTAAAGTGCTCAATGATTCCTTGTTTGACAGCAGCCTACTGCTATTGGAGGAAAATGTGGATGATCTGATGGCTGGCAGAGTGAATGTGGCCTGCACTTTATAAACCAGGGAAATGAGAACAACTGGGGAGCAGAACGAGTGCGAGAAGCCTTTCGAGGCTGTGGTGATTGATAAACTGTATTGTGCTCACACAGACATTCTGTGTTTTGCATTAGAGCGTGAGCATCTGACTGAGCAGAAAGGCAGGGGAAAGTGAGATTGTCTGTGTGATTAGTGGAAGGTAATCAGCCATCTGTCAGGCATAATGCACTTACTGAAGATGAAGATGGAAAGCATATGTGTGTGTGTGCTTACACGGGATCTCTCACCTTTTATACAAGTATCTATGACAATGTAAGACTGTATATAAAGAATTAACACAAGGCAAAAAAATATGCTCGATTCATCTATTTTTTTTCTCCCGCCAGAAGGAATGCAAGCTGGTAGCTGTGCTGTATATATCTGAAATGTGTCCTTCAGTGTACTGAAACAGTAGCTTTTGACGTGGCAGAAATAAATAATTGGGGGAGTATTTTTTTAGAAATAATGGTATCATAACTCTCAGCCTGATTGTGACAATGAAAATAAGGTTATGGCCTGCAAATGTTGAAAGATGAACTTTTTTATTGATCAGGATATTTGACGTTGCATTTTCATCTGTTCACCTGCAAATTTAAAATCAGCTGGTTTGTGTAGCTCTTCTGGGTACAGAAAAGGTTTGACTTAGAAAAAAGTTGGAATGTGTTTTAGTATGGCTTGCCCACCTAAAACTGTCATTGATGCTACCAGGATTTTGTGATGCAGAAAATGAGACTGAGCACAGCTTTTAAGTTTTATAAAAATATTTTGGTAATGATAAGGTCCTGCTTAGAAGGAAAAAATCCCTTCTTTACCTCATTTCAAAAATTATTTTTGCAAGGTATAAAGAGCCTCTCTAAAAACATTTATTCAGTTTTGATATGTGTTCTAACACTTATTGTAGTTGTTTATAATTCACTATTTGTACATCTCACAAAATCTGGAAAAACAAAATAATCCAGAAATATAACAGAATTTAAGGCCAGCATTCAAATCAGTCACTTAAAATATCACTGCATGACCCCAAAGTATTGTTTAACTTGATCATCCCTACTTATCCTTTTTTTTTTTAGTAGAACCTACTTCTGATCAAGAGCGTTTCGCAACTTTTATAATTCCTAAATTGCATAAAATCGGTATGTCGATCAGATTGGCTGTTGCTACCGGGCCGTGTTGTCGGGTATTTCGTACTCCGACATTAGAATTCTGTAAAAACACCTCTGCGCGGGGGATTTCGCTGTGTTCTGTCCGCATGCCGGGGCCGCAGGGGCAGCGCTGCTGGGGCGGGGCGGCCGCGGGCGGGAGGGGACGCGGGAGGGGACGCGGAGCTTTCGGAGCTTTCGGAGCTTTCGCTTTCTCGGCGGCTTCAGGAGCTCCAGGGCGGCCGCACTCCTTCGGTGCCGGTGCTCTCGGAGAGAGCAGAACCTCTCGGTTGTCCTTTCTCCCAGCACAGCTGGATGATGATGATGCCTTTTTTTTCTGCCAAGAATCACTTTTAAGAAATCTGTGTCCTAGTGTTTGGATTCAGTCATTTCTAGCTGCAAGTTTCTCCTTTCAAGAATTTATGAGCTTTTTAAAGCTTTCGAAGACCTTGCTAATTAGTATCCAGAGTATTTTATTACTTTTGTAGAATTTTTTTTTTAAGAAGGTGAAAACAATTATTTATTTTAAAATTTCTCCACATACTCTTAATTGAAGTGTTGCAACTTGTTGTGATCTGGCAGAAAGGAAAGAATGTGAAGGACTTGACTGTAAGAGCTCCTGGGATTAAGGAGGCATTAGCTGTAATGCTGGAGAGCCACTCTCAGAGAGTCAAGCACGCCGTAACAAAAAGCAGGTCAGCAGGTTCCGGATGGCTGCTAATTGCACACGCAGAGCATGGGAGCTGGAATTCGGCTCTGCATGCAGCGTGGACCAGCTTTTGTTTGCTTCTGCAGGAGCATGTTTTCATTTCTGTCTGCTAATTGCTTTAATGTCCTTACTAGAGAGCTGAGTCATACTGGAAAGCTCTGCAAGAGTGCCGCGCTTTTTTTTNGTGTCCCGGTTTTTTTTTTTTTTTTTTTTTTTTTTTTTTTTTTTTTTTTTTTTTTTTTGTGAAAAAACTACCAAGCAAACACTGCTCTTCCTGTGCTTTGGTATCATGTAGTGATTCACAACTGTTTCTCTGGCAGGGATGTTTAACAATAAACATGCAGAAATAAGGACCACGTGTTTTCACCAAAATTTCACTTTCAGGAGGAAATAATGTAAAGGATTTGTTTAAAATGTTGTGCTAGTTTTGGCTGTTAGAACACATGAATTCTGTGCTTTAGAACTGGGGCTGTGATCAGCACTGTCTCAGACAAAAATGTTATTACACTGATTTTTCTAACAATTTATGTTGAGTACTTACGACAACAGAGTTTAAGCTGAAAAATAGGCACTGTAAAGAGATGAACTTAAAAAATACTCAGCATCCTGAAATATTAATTTCATCCAGCTTTGCTGCAGAACATTTTATTATTACCAATATTATTATTATTTATTACTATTCATTATTACAATAAATTATTATTTATTACCATTAAATTCGTAATTTTTCAAGATTTCAGCAAAAAGAGTTGGAAATTTACAGCTGGCACTAGGAATATTTGGATTCTTCTTTCATTTCTTTTGCTCGATTGCACTCATAGAAAATTTTGTTCTGAAGTGCCGAGATTATATTTAGTGTTAATATTTAGTATAACTAACATATTGTTTTGTGAGTCTGATAGATATCCAAGCACTGATTTACTAAGTGGTGGCAGGGTGGGAAATAAAAGCAAATTAACATAAAATATAAATTTTTTGTCCTTCCTGGCTATGACAAGTGAAATTGTGACTGGGTGCTTCTTTGGTACTCTCGCTGCCTGTGGGCGTAGTCTCTGGATGCTGAGACTCCACATGAAATATTTAGGAATATAACTCAGCAGTCACAGTGTTGACTGAACAGTGAAAAGTCTGTTTTTTCTACAATCTTATAGATTTTATGTTAAATAAGTAAAGTTGTTTGGGGTTATTTTTGGTTGGTTTGTTTTTGTGTGTTTTTTTTTTTTCTTATTTTTATGTGTTGGGTTTATGGCAGCCTTCTTCATGTGTAGTACACAAGTAACTAAAACATACACAGAAAGAGGTACAAAGTAAAATGTTTTCCTTATTTACTTTTTCCAGTGGATCTCATAAGTGTATATTGGTGACACAGCATTTGGGCTTTCATAAAGCCACTTTGTAAAATGATGTTTTAATTTTAGGTACATGTTTTGACCTTGGGAATTATTATGTCTATGTTCTGCTAGAGTTGCTTATTGCAACAGTTCTTAATCTAACAAAACTACTAGAATTTAAAGTTCAAAATGAAAATCAGTCAAGTGTCCTCAATAATTGCTTCAAGTTTGCATGCAAATGTTTTGTTGTACGTGATCAATAGTTGAGTGGACAGTAGGGAAATTGAAATAAATCCTGAAATATTCTATGTGTAGTCTTAAATTTCAGGTCAAGGAATATGTTCCAGTATGTACTAGTTTATGAATACGGGTCTTGTATTAACTTGTGGAGTTCAGTGAAGTTCTACTGACTTTGTCAGTGTTCATTCATTTTATGTTGTAGTTGTAAAAAATCAGAACGTATTTTTCATTAGTGAAAACTATAATTTCCAAGGTGATTGGAAATTAGATGAGAAATTACAATTGTAAATTACAATGACAGACATGCAGTATTTGTTACTTTCCTCATACAAAGATCATGTTCAAATCAACAAAGTTATTTGGGAAAAAATTTATTTAGTCTTGAACTTCCAGTATAGATTTTTAGGGTGAAGAATTTATTTAGGTGTGCAATACACCTCAGACATTATCATTGCCTGCTTGTCTTTGAACATTTTGTTGCTAAATTTGGTCTTAGAACAGCAGCGTGTTTTGTTTTTATCTTTGCAGCTATTTTTGAAAGCAGTATGGTTTAGAGTTCCACGTGTCAGCCATGGATGTAGCGCTTTCCCCCATGAGAACGCAGGAGCTGGATCCGACGCCCTCTGATGCCTCTCCCATGCTCATCAACATGACCCCTACAGTGGAGCAAGAAGGGGAAGGGGATGTCATGAAGGACCTTGACTCTGGCCAGCAGTATGAAAAGCCCCCTCCTCTGCACACCGGGGCTGACTGGAAGATTGTTCTGCACTTGCCAGAAATTGAGACGTGGCTTCGGATGACGTCGGAAAGGGTGCGGGATCTGACCTACTCCGTGCAGCAGGACTCGGACAGCAGGCACGTGGATGTGCACCTGGTACAGCTCAAGGTATGGTGGATTGGATATCACAGACCTCTCAGTGAAGGTGTCTCACTCAACTCTGCTGTTAGTAAAATAAACAAAAGGGCTTTTCCTAACTGCGGAACCATGTCTGACAGCCTGGGTTAAAAAGTGAAAAAATCCTTCTAAGGGAGATAATAGAAACCACTTAATTATCAGAATTTTTGCAACATAATTTGCTCATCACTTAATTCAACAGTCATAACCATATTCATGAATATGTTTATACTCCAAAAGCAAGCAGTAAAACATTGTCAGTAACCTGACTGGACATCTCACAAGTGACCAAAAATATTCCCACTGATTTTAATGGGCTTCTGTATCTAAAACTCCCAAATAAAATTGCTCACATTCCAGTAAATGGGGCCACTCATTTGAAATTCAAGGCAAAATTCAAATAATTAGTGCCTGGGACCATAAGTGTATGTTCATTTTCCTGGTGTGGCTTGCTGCAGCAGATGAAGCATGCTTTTGAAGGTGGCAGTCTCCAAAAATAGCACAAATGTTATCTCTTCAGACTGAGCTGTCTTCAGAGTTGCATTCTGAGGCCTGTTTGTGTGAACATAGTCTTCCTTCATAGTCAGTGCAATGGTATTTTGTTTGTGTTTATTTTGGGACTGTAGCTGTAAGCTGTCTTAAAATATACAGCACTGTATACTCACACTGACCAGAGTGATTGTACTGTAATCAGTCCTAAGCAAATAGAGAGCTGAACTTGATTTATTAATGGTCCCACCATTTCTCTAAAAAATTTAAGGTAGACATGGCCAGCTTTTGACAAGAAGAAAGGACTAAATCCATAGTGTGTAGTAAAGGTTTAGCATGTACTGTGAAAAGGTATTTCTGCAGGCAGACAGGAGAAATGGTGCTAGTTCTGATCAGGAATTGCTTTGGCTGTACTAGTGCTGAGCTGAAACTGGAGGTCTGTGGAGCTTGTGGGTGATGTTTGCACATAGCTTTAGGCTGGTTCAGAGCACAGGGGGAGCTGATTTGTGCCTGCTTAGAAAATGAGAATATTCTGTACATACAGCTCACCCTCATATGTTCACTAGTAGATTTTATTTGTAAATGGAAGTCAGTGAATGAATAGCATTCCTCACGGTTTTTCTTCTTTTCAGAGTTTATTTTGAAGTCACAAGAGTCAATGGGAGTTCATAAAATACTGTCCTAAGGGTTTTATCTATGTAAACAAAGGAAGCCAAGTTTTAAAAAACACATTAGGAATACAGGACTTCTGTAACCTGCTGACCTTTAAAACTCCATACAGACAGGAAGAAATATGACTGTAGAAACAAGGGTTGTGAAATTATTTTATGTGGTATAATATAGTTTAGACTTTAGATAAATTTTGAACAGTTTATCTACTACATAACTAACAAAAACTAAGCAAAAGACAAAACAAAACAAAAAAGTCCAAACCAAGCAAAAAACCCAACTATAACTTCCTACAGATATTTTTTTTCCTTCTGTCCTCTGATAATATTCCTGAGGGGCTACATGGCAATGATGTGTGTCCTTCTGGAACTGTTGTGCCCAGGCTTGACAGTGGGCTCAGTGTGAAGCTTGACCATTGCTGAGTAGACTGGAAAAAGTGTTTCACACATCTCTCAAAATACATACTAGTATAGTATTTTCTTGCTTTCCAGAACAGTGTGAGATGGTTGACTCAAGTTCAGCTTGTAATTCGCTGTAACTCCCAACCTCCTTTCCCACAATATGATTTTTTCACCTCTCTCTTACCCATTCAATTTTACATGTAGGATTTTACCTTTGTCCATTATTAAACTTTTTTTATTTTATTTCATTTCACAAGTATCTCCTCCAAGCACACTCATTGTTTTCATCTGCAAATTTAAGAAGTCTTCTTTCTGCTCCTTTGTCCAAATCATAATGAGAAAAATGAATTATACAGACTCTGGATAAAAGTCTATAACATAATGGTTTCTGAATACAGTTTTCAAAATGCAAATATAGCAGTAAGACAAACAATTTTTCATTTTCTCATAGTTTGTTTTCCTTAGCCAGGAGATGTCTGATTCCATTTTCATAAAGCTCTCTATTTGTTTTGGATGCTTAGAGTTGATTTCCTCTGGTTGTCAGTTGGCTTGTGGTGATAAGACTGGTTTGGAGATCCAGGCCACAGCAAACTCTTTATATTATTCCTTGGAAAAATTGCTCAGCACAAAGATCATCCTTTTCTCTTGTGAAAATTTTCTTGGTATCTCAGTTGCAGATCTCTCTGTGCTTCTGCTCTTTCTGTAATCAAGAGCATTGCTTCTTTATTGTGGCTTGTTCCCTAGGGATTTTGGTGTTTGCTGCTAGTCTCTTTGCATGCTACATGACTTAGGGCTTTACTGACCACCACTGATCCTTTGAAAATACTTGTTTGTCTCACTTTAGCAGTGCCCTTTCTCAGAACTAGCCACATAGCATGAGTGGGAGGTTTTTCTTATATTGCCCCTTGGGAAATTTCCTGAAAATCTCAGCTTCACACGAGTGCTTCAGGAAGAGAGCTGGGTGAACTGTAACTCTTCAGATTCCAGAATGCCCTATTTCAGTCGTTCATCTGGCATCACTCTTAACTCAGGCTGCTCTCTGATACTTTTACATCACTCTGACACATTTGGTGTAGCTGTTACCAATTGCAAATATTGTAAAAGAGATAAAAATGATGGTTTTGCTACAAGCAAATAGAGAAGTGCTCTCTGTGTCCTTGTATTGTCTTAAAATGCTGCAATGCTTTCATGATCCATTATTTTTTTATATTTTTAATAAAATATATTTGCTTTTACAGCAAAATCTTTCTTGGAATCCTTCTGAGGTGTAACTTGGATTCTACTCATGTTCTGCTTTACTTTCTATCCCTTAGCTCTCACAAGGAAGGGTCTACTGTTTCAAACTATTGATAACTGCTATCTATCTTTGTGGGGGAAAAAAAAATTGGGATGATCTCATGTGATCTTCTGTACCTGAGATGTACAGGTCTGTACAATTTATAACTTATTTTGCAGTAAAGCACTCCACCCCTGCCTTGTGACTTCACTATCTGAACCATATATTATATATTGACATAGAAACAAACACCATTTATGCTATGATAGTGTCTTTTTTGCACACACTGCTGTTGTCTCTCTTCCTAAGTAGAGAGACTTCAGTCATCTCTTTCCAGGTTACCTGGGTCAGTTGCAAACATCTTTTGCCTGCATCTCTCATCTTTCCTCTTGACTCCTACCACAAAATTTTCATCAACTTTGGATAGATATCAAATAACATGTGACTATTATCCTTTCAGAATCTCTATTTCTTCTTTTTTGAGGGACAAAGACATTTTAGTTGCTTTTTTTCCTTGAATTTAAATCCTGGCTAGGACAGTGTGAGAAATTATCAAAACAAGATATTAAAGATACTAAAGTGTATTAGAGTGTAATATATCTGCAGTTAGATACAGGTTATTCCTTTCTCCATTACATTATGAGCATTTTGAAAGAAATGTAAAACCCAGGGTACAGCAGATATCTTTCTCATGCCCTCCTCTTTAATTAGTTTTTTAAAATTTTCCAAATAGTTTGGTAGGCCTAGATTTTTTAAATTTTCAGTTTTCCCCTGTGGCCTGAGCATATTCCTTGATTAGGAAAAAAAGTCAAGGAATAGCAGAAATAGATGTGCGTTTCTCAAAAGTTATCTGGTCAAACAATCAGATTGCTTAGAAACCTTCCAGCTTGTCTGGCAATTCTACAGTCTTGCCCAGACTGAAATTTTTATGGAAAAAGATGTGACTTGTTTACCACATTCTCAATGTGCTTTATTACAGCAATAGCACACCTGTAAAAGTCATCTTGGTTTTGTAGCTCTTAGGATAACTTGTCTTCTGCCTAAGAGAAGAAAAATCACTTTCTCCCATCCCTCAAAAATTGTCCTACTCCCTTGCTCTGTTTTATCAAACATCAACAGAGGCTGATGCTCCATTCTGTGCAGAGGGCAGTCCTGGGCTGTCCACTTGCCTACCAGGTCAGTGCCTCCAAGGGCGAAAGTGATGATCAAGCCAATTTTCTAGGTGCTAATTAATTTTAGAAATTAGGTGCAAAGTTACTTGTCAGGATTTTTATGGCAGTCTGGGCTCAGAAATGCATGATTTTAGGCAGTGGAATACTTCCACTGAAAGGAGCAACAGAGGTGTTCTTATTTTAGACATCTACAAGCTGAATAGCAACTGAGCAAGATGATGCAGGACTGTGCTTTGTATGAACACAGAAGGAGCACATATATTTTACTGGAGGTTCAGTTGCTTTCTAAAGAAAGCTGGATTAAATTAAGATAGAAAGCTGATCTGTTCCTGAGTAGAGAAGTGAGTACTATTTGGTTAGTCTGCTGTTATCTATGTATCAAGGGAGTAAAAATAGCTAAAAGCTGGAGAAGCCTTAACTGGTAGCCTCAGAGATAATGGAAGATCTGGCTTGCATAATTTATCAGGATAAATGAATAATTAATAAATGTTGCAGACAGCATTCTGGACCCTTTTAAGCTTGGACTTTCTTTCTGAAGAGGCAGGAAAGGTGACCAACAAAAATTATTGTGTTTTTGTGACAAAGGGATTTGACTATTCCTTGGAGTGGTAGAACATCAGCACTGGATATTCCATCTGGGCTTGGGTAAAACAGATTTAAAAAAAAAAAAGAAAAAAGAAAAGGCCTGTGTTACATGATGGACTCATTGAGGTCCATATACATGGCCTTAGGAAAGGAATTTTGAACAATGTGTGGAGTATCTAAGCCCTCCCCTTAAAGCAAGGGGAAATATGAACATCTCCTTTAATTAGCTTGAGTTTCTACAAAGCAAACACCTAATGGCACACTGAGCAAAAATTCTGCATCCTGTGATATTTTTTGCAAGGATAGAGATGCATTAATTAGTTCTCAGTGACATATTTGGACATAGAAGGGTGGTGTGTAATTCAGGAAGTTTTTAGATATGAGTAAAGTAGCATCTGCAATGCTGTGGAGGTCTTAAGGTTGTCCTAAAATAGACATTTAGATTGTGCATCAGTCAGGAGACTCAGAAGAAAAAGGTGAACATTTGCCTGTGATGAGGAAAAAAGTAGGTCTTCTACCACTCACAATTTCTTCTAGTTCTAAAATAAAAACTCTGCAAAATCTCATCTTCATTTGGATATTTACACTTCTGAAATGTATAATTACTCCAAAATCTCTGTTTAAGATGTCACCAAGACACAAATGCATCTAAGTGCACTTTGAACCAATACAATTATTATTTCTTCCTCTCCTCTCTTCATATTGCTGCTACATTAAAATATGTTAATACAGGCTGTAGAAAATGAGCTAATACGCTCTACCAATGGTCTCCGGAGAAATATTAAAGTGACTATCAGATTCCAGCACAGATGTTACCTATTACAGTCTCCTCTGGCCTATATCTTAGTCTGATTAAAATATAAATATTTACTGGATACAATCTGTAATGATATAAATTTCATTATGATGAAATTTTTTTTATGTCAAGTCATTGGGCAGATTCATTAACGAAAACATTTGCTGAGAGAATGTATTGTGTTGTTTAGTATTTGTGCATGTGATGATAATAACACATACTGATGTTCAGATTTCCTGGAAAACCATAAATTAATACTGTTTCGATGGTGTGAGTAAGATTTAGTACTGTCAAATTTTAAAATGAGAGGTCATTGACAGTATATAATTATCTTTATTCAAAAGTAAGTAATGGGAATTCATTATGATAGCTGTAATTTGTTGCAAGATTTTTTAAATTAATATCTATGCAAATATAGATGTGTGTGTGATAAAAGCAGACACACAAAAGCAGTGGCACATAAATCCTAGTGATGATTTTTTTCTTGATGATTTGTGTGAGTCTGTATGTTACAAGGTAGAATAAATCACCTATAACAGTCACCTGTATCTGTTCTGCATTGTGAACTATGATGTTCACAGGTATTTTCTTGTTTTGCATATTTCAGCAGTCTTTGTGGATGTATTTCTTATTAGCCATTATAGGGACTGGGTTTGTTACTTTTTCAGTTTATCATTGCATGTCACATATAATAGATATCCAAAAACTCTCATGTGGCATAAGGGAACAGGCACAGGCACAGACAATTGCACAAAATGTAATAAATTTTTGAGTTTGTTACATTATGTTTAAAATTGCCTTATGAGCTTTATAATGGGAGAGTTGACAGAAGAAATTTCAGGTTGATTGCTGTCTGAATGCCAAAAATGCAACATGAATATCTCAATAACATAACAAACTTGTGTTTTAGTGAGAACAGGTTCTGAAAGCTGGTGATTTTTAAATATCCTTGGATGTTTGCCTCTTGCATTATGTGAATTACTCCTCAGAATGAAATCCCTTTCTCCATGGTTAACGGTTAGAAACACTGCTGTGAACTGATGTGATTCCTTCGTAAATCAGCAAAACAGCTTCTATGTATTTTCTTGTGGAGAAGGCAAAAGGAGAACTAACACCTGCCAGTTTCTCCCCGTAAATTATTCCCTGGAGAAAGAGAGCAATTTTCATGTAGCCAGTTATGATTCTAACCCTTTCATTTCAAAAGATGGAACACTTCTTTTTTTGGAAGTGTTTCCATTTCTTTTTGGAAAGCACATCTAATTCAAAAGGCTTAGCAGCACTGCATTACAGCACTCCTACTACAGCAATCATACACTCCAAAGTTCTGACACAACATGTATAAGTTTTCACAAAACATAAAATCTATTAGTAGTACATGGCAATTTCCCTTTCCCAATGAGCAGTGTACTTCCTTTTCTTCATCTGTGTTACTGAGAAAAGGTATCATATAAATGTCAGAGCTATATTCTTTTATTCTCCTCAGCTGGCTCTGGAGCCATACACGCCCTTCACTGTGGTTCCATACTTCAAAAGGGACTTGAAGCAAACTTCAAGATGCAGTCTTCTCTTTTGGTGTGGCCTTTCATCTCTCTGTGTTGAGATGAATACATTTTTTTGCTTCTGATAAAAAACAATGCA
This sequence comes from Dicaeum eximium, assembly GCA_013396995.1. Taxonomy (NCBI): domain Eukaryota; kingdom Metazoa; phylum Chordata; class Aves; order Passeriformes; family Dicaeidae; genus Dicaeum; species Dicaeum eximium. The sequence continues at coordinate 2,394,545 of VWZP01010904.1, read as the reverse complement.
GATATTCCACAGGCAAGAAAGCAAGTTTCTTCATAATAGCTTCTGCAGATTGAATCATAGTTTATCTGCTAAGGTATAGGGAAAAGATGATTTTATATGTGCATTTCCAGTGTGATTGTGATCTGAAGTGATGAACAATGTTATTTTTATAACTGACATACCTATATGGGCATATATATGCATAAGTATATTTATAATGAATATGTTTGTAGTACCATAACAGAAATACAGTGCCACTACTACCTCAGCATTTGCATATGCACTTATTCCTCATGTATTTCTGGTTTTTTTCAGGAATTCTTCTGAATTACCTACTATACTACAGTTCACTCTAGTGCCCCATTAATGTGTGTAAGACCTCTGTGTTACTCTGTGTCTATATGTCTATTTATACAGTGACAGAATAAAATCTCCTGATGTGACAGACTACGCTTAGTACCCTTTGGGAAAAAGAACTTATAGTCAAGAAGAAATGTTATATTTTAAATGGTCCCAAATAGCTGTACTTTTGGGTACAGTAAAGTATCCAAAAGACCCCACAAAATAAAGAAATAGAATCATATTTTAAGACCATTAAGCTGTGAGGGATGAGCAAAGTGGCTGATAGACCACATAATCAGCTTGTGTGAAAGGCATGGTTGGCATCTTTCTGTATCTTAGCCCTGTCCAGCAGACAAAATCATCAAATAGAAGTCTGCAAAATCATTAGCCAGCTATGCTCTGACATCATAAAGCTGAAGTACTAAACTGAACATTCTTACTTGCTCTTCCACAGATATTTTGAGGAAGAAAGCAAGGCTAAAATCCTTTTAATTAAATCTAGGATTTTTGGGCCATAAATGAATTTCGCAATCTGGACATTTAAGATTATTAATATTATCAGATACTTCAAGGCTCATGATAAAACAAAGGGAAGAGGGCTATTTCCAAGGGCAGTACAGTAGGATTTGTTCAGACATGGTAGCACTGTAGCTAGCCCATGTTTTCTTTGCTAAGGTCATCTGCACTTCTTTCATACAGTATTTATGGGGACCTCCTCAAAGTTCAGATGCCTGGTTTAACTGAAGACAAAACACTTCACTACACATTTATTTATCTGTTATCAGGTACAGGATCCCTTTTTCACACAGGATCAGGACCTTAACTTGAAATAGATAATTTTGATACATTGGATTTAAATACCAAATTTTACACAGTAAAAGGGGTAACCACATATGTATAATTACAAATATAACCTTCTCTTCAAAGAGTACTTATAGTATCCACCTTGTTTAGGAATCTAGACCAGCAATTCAGTACGAGGAATTAAAACAGAGGTAAATAGAAGAATACATGGGAAGGGAGCCACTCTATTTTCTCCAAAGGAACATTGCATTTCTGGTAACAAACAGGATTGTTTGCTTTCAAAAACCTCTTAAAATACTGAATACTCTATTACTTTCAAACTTGAGGTAGAATAAGGAGTGATGAAGCCGTATTTTTTTTTACCACATTACAATTTAAGGTAAATGCTTTTGATTTTCAGTTGAGATCTGCAAGAATAACTTCCCTGTCTCAAATCTGTTCAAGATTCAGTTTTGATCCTAATTATGAATGAAATATTTATAGTGTCTCTCAAAGTCAGTTTTATCTTTTTTTTTTTTTTTTTTAAAGCTAATGAATAGCTAAACCACCAAACTAGCATTTGAGCAGCAAAAGCTTCATGGTCATCTCCACTGGAATTTAAATTTCTGTGCTCAGTTTTGTAGTTACAGTATTTGGGTGTGATTTGTGAATTTTTTTCAATTCTCAATTATTAGATAGATTTTCTTTGCTACTGTGTTATCTGATATGGGAGACAGAAAATCAGAATGAAAGAGCCACACCTGTAACATATTAAAGAGGTTGCTTGAAAATTACCAAGGAAAAACCCACGTTATATGGGTATCTTACAAACATCTGAAAAAGACATTTTCCTTTATTCACAAAAATACACACCGGTGCTGATTGGCTTTGGACTTTTGTTTGTTAGGTTGCAAATCATGTTCTAGTTGTTGGTTGCTAGCTTTATTTTCCAGCCTCTCTGTCCTGTTTTATTTTCCTTTCAGCTATTTTCAGGTTCTCTCTCTCAAAGTTTTTGTCTTCCAAAACTCCCAATTGATTCCTGTCCTTTTTAATTTTCTCCTTCCTGTTTGTCCTTTGCTGAAGCACAATGCTGAGTCACCTGCTGCCATGCTGAATTGCTGCTTCAAAAGTCCCTGCTTCCACATTCAAGAATACTTACTGCATTAAAAATGAAGGAGGGAAGTAGATGACAGTACTATACATGGGCCTTACTTCTGTGTAGAGCATTTTTTTTGGAAATCTGATTTTGTGTCATGTCTATGACCATAAAAGAGTAAAAAGAAAAATCGGTTTGAAGTGTTTAATAGTTTTCTAATATGCTCAAATCAATGAATGCATAGGTTATTAGGGTGCAGGACTTGCTTTTACTTTAAGCAGTTTTGAGTGTGGTTGTGATCTGTTCCTGTAGCAATCCAGGTAGTCAGCACCTGGCTTTGTGTTGACACAATCCTGCATTACTAGAATCTGGCCTTGCTGATTTTATTGGAGGTTTTATGCTTAGTTTTGTTTGGTCCCCTATGAAAGATAGGGGTTACAGTTGTTACAATTGAATGACTAATGATTTTGTTGCCTTGATATTTGAATAATTTGTCCTTGAATAGGAAATACAACTTTTAGCTTTTATGGAAAGGTGGTGATTCAGTTTTGGTAGTGAAACACTGCATATGAGGAGGAACTAGAAATTAGACAGCTAGAAAAATTTCAAAGAATTCTCCAGTAAACAGCAATTATTAGATGCTTCAAGTCTTCTTTGAAGGCCTCACTTCATGGAACTGTTCCTGGCAAATGGACTTGGGTCTCTTGCAGAACCAGTAGCAATTGGCAAATTACTCAGTGCATGGAAGTCTACTTATCAGGGCCAACCGAACAGAAATAATAATAATAACAACAACAATAACAATAATAAAGATAACAAAAATATAACAATAATAGTAATTAATAATAAAGTAAACAGAAACACACAAAGTCAAAATCTTTGCATTTAGTAATATAAAGAAAACCAGGAAACTAATGGACATTTAAGATATAGTTTTGCAAATGTGCACATAGGCAACTTTATACTCCTGGGAAGCTGTTGAGCTGTATGGAAGTACAGAAAGGGGAAGTTCAATAACGCATTTGAATTACTTTTTAACATGTAAATAACATAGTTATAATGTTGTGCTCTGTTTAGTTACTTCTGTAAATAATTTATTTTGTTGTATTTCTATTAGAAAAATTACTTTCACAAGGTACAAGTTTTGTGTCATAGTATTGTAGGAAGATCTTTATCTTCTTGGTTCACTGTATAAGAGGAAGTAGGTAAGTGATAAGCTTAAAGAATTACTTTGTGTGTAATTAATTGCATTTATTATGTATGTCAATTTTTTTCTTGTTCTTTATTTCTATTCTTACAGCATGGGCAAGAAAACCACACAAAGCATAGTGTCCTAGAAAGCTAGAACTTATGTTAAAACAAACAAACAAAAAACCACCAAGGAAACAGCATGAAAACCCAGAGGCCCTGGGCAATAGTATTTAGTAACATGTTCAGTAACTTCAATATTAAAAAGAGCAGTGAGACATTTCAGGTCCAGCAGACATCAGAGGCAGCAGGTTCTGCTGCAGCTGTGCTGCAGCACCATCTAGTGCTGCAGGAGCTGCCCAGCTGCTGCCCGTGCTGCTGAGGAGGGAAAAAAGAAATAGTGAGGGATGGGAAATGTTTACTATCACACACACAGAACTTTGGAGCATTACCAATAGTAATTTGCAAGTTTTTGAAAATATTTATCTGAAAAAAATTATCTTTGCTAATGTGTCAAGTTTAGCATACTTGCAAAATAAAATGCTTGATCTTGTAGGGGTAAAGCTGACATAGAACCCTCAGAGAAAAATGTGTGCATTTATGTACATTTTTATATATATATATATATATGTATCTACTCTTGCTACCTTGAAACATTCAATATCTACAGGGAATTTCTGCTATTTCTCTATGTCAGAAAAATACCAGCTTGGTAATACCACTAGCAGGAGACAGTGTTTAAATTAAGGGTGTCCCTGAAGATGGAGATACCTATAACCCAAGACCTTTCTGCTTGGATACAAAATTAAAGATTTTTCTAGGCTTGCATGGGTCACTGGGTAACTTAATATTTTGGTTGGTTTTGCCTGCTGTTTTGAAGCTGTTTACACGGCACACTCACTGTATATTTGACATAGTGCAGACCATACAGGCACAATGTGGCTTGTACAATGTCCAAAATAAACTGGCAGCAAAATCAGCAGTAAGAGCAGGTTATGGCAGTTCAACCCATCCATGAGACCACTGCTGTTATCAGTCCCTCACCCTCCCAGGCAGCCCCTAAGGCGAGCTCTCTCTCTCTAACAGCATGGTTCTCTTACTGTTTTACTTACAGTTCACAATTTATTTAAATCAAAATGAGCCCTTATATTTTGTGGTAAGTGTTATTACAAAATCAGTTTTCTGGAAGAGGTGCAGACACCAATTTAGCAACATCCTGGAAACATAATGTACTCAGCATGATAAAATTTTAGCATGGGAAATGTCCTTATGCATTAAGGAGAGTAATGGATTTTGTTTAACTTCCTTCGATGAGTTTAGGACCATCTAAATATCTATTATCTAAATATGTTTCTAAATAGCAACATGATAAACTCCTTTTATCCAAATGTACTCATCCTTAACTAAAAAAAACAAAACAATCCAAACAAAACCAGTGAAAAATATGTAAGATAGGCTGAATTTGAGGTAGCTTATTATGAGAGCTGGCATTTATCTTCAAAAGTATCTATGCTCTGTCAAAAATCTCTGTGTGAGATTTTTTCTTCCTTTCTTTCCGTCTATGAAGTTCTGTAAGAATTCTTCACACATAGCACATACAGCTGTGCACATCAAATGCTAATAAGAAGTAATGTGAAATATGCAGCAAAATACTGTACTGATTTTGTGTGTGGGAGGAATAAGGGGCTTCCAGTCCATTGAAGCAGTGATAAGACCAAGATTTTTTGTAGGTTTTGTTTTCTTTCTGTTGCTTTGGAACAATATGGGCATTCATTTAACTATGGAATAAAACTATTTGGTCTTTTGCACAGTTTCATTTCACTGCAACTCACATGGTCTGAAAGAACAGCTGAATAACTTGATATGGAAAACTTATAGGTCATGAATATTGGATGTAACAGCTGTTTTTTTTTAAAAAAAAGAATGATGTAATCCCATTGCTTAGAAATGTCTAGAATGTGACAATCAATTACTTGGAATAGGAGATGGAAAACCGGTTTTAGCCAGCCTTTCATGTCCTAGGAAAGACCATATTTAGAGTTTTTCATTATTAAATCCTTCAGAGCAAAATCTAAAACTGGTTTTGAATTATGAACTCAACATTTTTTATATAAAAGACTAAAAGTGCAATCCTTGATCAACCTATTTATTCTGTTTGTTCTCTGTGAAGTTTTAGAAATGCAACTTAGAGAAAGTGTTCCTCTGCAGTAACCTTACTTATCTTTTGGTTCATCAGGAGGATGATGAAATGATGAATTATAACAGAGAAGTCTGACTCCACTTAGAGTCTCTGAAATGCAGTATATGTCTTTAAATATGTCAGCTCATACTTTGTAATGATAATGCATCGGGGATTTTTAAAATAGGATACTAAGCTTGAATTGTGTGAGTGAAATGTGCAGCTCAACTGTTTCCAGTTCAGCTGTTTGATAGAATAACAAGGGAGTCAATGTGTGCGCTCCAAGCAGGGCCATTTAATTCCTTGTTTCCTGAAATAAAGATTTTGAAAGTGTAGGGAGGAACAGATTAAACCTTCACTCTTGCTGGGTGCTAATGGAAGATAGGCTGCAGCAAAGGGGTACCTAACAGGTATGCAGGAAAAAAGTGATTCTCAATGATACTCCCTTTAAATTACAGTAATGGAAATGCCAAAGGTGGTATTCACTGATGTTTCCTATATTGAAAGGAGGGGTTATTATCTGCTACCTCTCTTTGCCTCACATAGGTGCATCTCTTCCTGTAGTTATTCTGAAGATATTAAATAAATGCAAATATGGGCAATTGGACAAGCACTTGAGAGAGACCTGCATAAATAAAAATTCATTTTTAATTATGGAGGTAGACTGCAAAAACTGTTCATCTGCTTTGCTTTTCATCTATTTGTTGTTTGTAACTGAAATGTTTTCCATTTCTGCTTATAATGACTTGGTGGGGTGCTTAGGGAAAATTTTAGGGGAAATAATAAAACTATCCATTAATTGAATCTTAATTAAATTTGAACATTCCCACATCTGTATTTAGACTTGGCTATATTACCTGCAAGAGAATCAAACCACCCTATTCTGGTATTTTGAAATCTACAAATTTAATTTTATCTTAAAAATTTTAGAAGAAGAAAAGATCATGCATCCAACACTTTTCTTGGTACCCACCTTGAATTATTGTACGTAGGTCTGAGATGTACTCCAGGCATAGCTACACTTGTGTGAATCAGTAAATACCAAATAGAAAAGAGATATGAGTTTTGGTTTCTTTTATTGCCATTGAGAATCACAGGAACGTAATAGGCTGTAAAACAATTTTTTAAAATCATACATACTTGAGTCACCTATACAAAGTAGATATCATAGAGAGAAAGTCTATTCTGCTTTTAAAAAGCTTTTCTAGTCAAAAAATTCTTTACAAAAGAATTTTGATTTAAATTAATAGATTTTTTTTTTCCAGTGAAGATTAATTTAACTGGAAAATTTGAAACTAGCTTAACTCTTCTTATCCAGGTCAGTTTGCTATACTCATAAAAGATCAAGTTGGTTGCAAACCAAGGAGTGCAAGGACTGCATTTTTAGTCTTTTATATAAAAAATGTTGAGTTCATAATAGAAGTTTTGTAGGCTGTCTGGTTGGTAAATGTTAGCTCAAGGAGAAAAGCATAGGAATTAAACCTCGAGCAAAAGTATGTAATTGAAAAAAGTTACAGTGATGTTACAAGTTTGAAATTAGAAGCCTGAATTTTTTTTCCTGTAAAATAACTGCCAAACCCCTCATTATTAACACATAAATATATAAATAAATAAAAATAATAATACACACACCCCCCTCAGTAATTCTATTTAGACTGTATAAGTCAACACAAGTGATGAAATTGTGGGCATCGCTTCATTGAGCATTTTACCTAACCCATCCAAAAGTATTTGTATTTCAGGGAAAACATATGACTCATTCATTAATGCCAACCTCAGATGTTTTCCCTTCTGGCCTCCTCTTTTACATCTCCAGAATAACTCGCTGAAAATGTGTCCCATTTTGTAGAGTTAGCAATGAAGATCTTTCGAAACACTTATGATGAAGCCTTGTAGCTCTGCTGAATTGTCTTCCTACTATGCAGTGTTTCATTATTAAAGTCAGCTCATGTATATTTTCTTTCTTATATTCTTATATATTTTCTTATATTTATTTCACCAAGGTTTGATTTTATGATTTTTATAGTTTTCCTAATTAAGATGGTAGTCCATTTCCAACTCCTCAGTATACTCTGTGCCTTTCTCACCCAACTTGACTCATCTACTGCTCCCTCATGGAACAGGGATTGCAACCAACAAATAAAAAACGACCTGGTAATGCAAACAACATTCTGAGATGTTTTTCTTGGAGTTACCTTATATTAAAAAAATGGATTTCCTGCTATTAGGCAGATATGAATCAAGTTTCAAAGAGAGAACTGAGCACTCAGCCTCACTTATTCTTCTCAGTATTTTACAATTTAAGCTCCAAACCAGAGGAGACCCTTGTAGAATCATAGCATCTCAACGTGTCATGCTATTTTTCTTATAAATAAAATTACAATTTTAATTAACTTAGAAAATCTATTTCACATTGCAAAAAGGATACAATCTACTGTAGCCTATGTAGCTATCTGTTTAAATACTAGAAGCTGACAAAAACTGACATTTTTCCTAGGAAAGATACAATATTTCTAAAGCCAGAATTATTTGAATCTGAAACTGAAGAAAAATTTAACTGAAATTGTTTGAAATAATTTTGAGCAGTGATTTTTTTTTTTTTAGTTTAGTCAGGAATGTTCATATAATACTGTTCAAATGACTTGAGTAAAATAGGTAATGCAGTGTAGGATATCATCTTTGAGCATAGAGCAAGCAACTGTGGCCAAACCTGGAAACACTGCTACAGTCAAATTTTTCTCCCCTCTACTCCGAAATCAATAGTCCTAATCTGCTTTTTTACTAAGCACTGGAAAAAAATTGCCTTACTGGTGATTTCACTGCCATTTTTCAATCAAATTCTCTTATCCTTATTTTTTAAGACTTCTGCTTGCTTCTACGAGGTCAACCTATTTATATGTTCAGGAATAGATTTTAAATGGAAAAGATATTTAAATGAATTTTTAAAATATCTTAAAAAAGATATTTATTTAAATGCAGATTTTGTTGTTCCCAAGTTTTAAAAAAGAGGATGTCTGAGCAAGGAAAAAAATTCTTTTTCTTAACTTCCTTAGAGTTTTTACTGACTGGGGCTATGCTGCAGTAGCAAGCCAATGCTTTCATGATGTCTTCAAATTGTTCTCTCTAAGAAATGTTCTGTCATTAAAGTTACTCTTCTGAAGGAAGGTAGTTATGTAATAATGACAATAATGTTTCTGTCTTTATGCTCAGAGTTCAGTGTGTATGCATTCAGGTGCTGTATACTATGTGGGGGGACTACAGTATCCTTCTGAGAGTTAACCCTCTCAAAAGTATATGGATGGTCAGTTCATTCAAAAACTCCAGCTCTTGATCTTGTGATATATTTGAAGACTTTGCCTGCTGCCTGTATTGTATTTTGAATTTTGCTATTTGGGATATCTTTAATGGTTAGCTTGTTGCTAATTGTTTTAAATGCCATTTCAAGTTTGTATGTAACTCAGGATACCTTTGGTATTTTAAAAGGACAACAGGAGTTTATGTTGTTTCCACCATTGTTTTCTTAATATTCTTAATTCTTGAAAGTACATTTTGCCTCCGGTTGATTTTGTTACAACAATCAAAGGAGCAGTTTCATTGTGATAAGTGATGTCTAGAAGTTACAAATTAGTTTGCAAAAGCAGGAACTTTTTTGGATTTTATTTGGCTGGTTGGTTTTGTGATTTGTTTCTTCTTCCCTTCGTTTACTTTCCATTAAACGAAGCTCTCTCATTTAATTGTGTTTCTGACTGCAGTGCTTGCAGAAAAGCTTCCACTGGGTGTGTGTGCACACAGATGGACTGGCAGAGCAGTGTAGCCCTGACCTGTACAGTCAGATGAGCTGTTTGTCGTGGTTCCCTGTGCGAGGTTAGCTCTGCCACTACTGCAAGTATGAGGATGGGTGGGAACAAGAAACCTGATCCATGAATTAAAAAAAAAGAAAGAAGGGGGGAGGGATGGGGGAAATGGGGAGGAATGAGAATGAACAGCAAATGAGGGTGTGGAGATATGAATGAGCCTTTAAGCATGACTTAGAAATAGTTAGACAGCCAGAGAATTCCAGAGGAATCCAGGGCAAACCAAAATCCAGGGTCACCAAAGGCTTGTACAGAAGAGGGAGCCCTTTTCAAAATAACCAAGGGGAAATTAAAAGGTATTGTTATAGAGTCTAGCTGTAATAAGTTCAAAAACTCTAAATTATTTTCTTCTCCCATTTAGAATGTAATAGTTAATTATTACAAATGTGAACATTGCAAAAGTAACAGTCTCTGTTTTGTAAGTACTGAATTTCTCCATTAGGGAAGTAATAACTTCCTATTAATACATTTGTTCCAAGCATATGATCTACCAGATCCTAAAATAAGTTCTAAGCTTCCTAATATTAACCAAGTAGATATTTCCACTCTTTTCAAAGCTTAAAAACAAAACCCAAAGTAAATTTGGGGTCAGATATTCGATTTTATGCTGTGAATTAGAGGGTCTGGCCTCCAAGATCAGCTTTACTGGGTTACCAAGTGACTGATATGATACTGGATTCCTTCCTGTCATAATGCCATAAACATTCTGCTGGAACTTAGGTCAGTGCTTAAAATAACCTTGCTAATTGCAAGTCTCCAAGTGTCGGCTGAAATTTCAGTGAGCTGCCCCACAGCAGATCTGGGTGCTGAGAAATCACTACTGTAGCTCAGAACGTGCAGGGGAAGAGCAGACAGGCCTAAACTTGATCTGCACAACAACACAGGTAGAGGCAGCAGACAATTCTCTGTATTTAATGTAAAACCAAAGCTGTTGACTCTGCACTGAAGATGGATTTGGTTACAGATCGTCTATGGCTTACTTGTCTGTCTTTTAAACAGACATATGTTTTTTGAATTGCTGGTTGCATATGTAACTCCTTTAGCTGAGGAAAGGAGATGGGACAGTCCTTTTTTTTGCAAAGCTGATAACTGAAAACTCTCCTTCCACTATAAATGAGGTAAGACACTGTTAAGCTGAAATATTTTACAAAATGCTAAAAAGGTGTTAAGCAATAAATTTTCAGTTTTATTTTTTTGTAAATTCAAGCATTTTTAATAAATCTGTTGGGTATCAAATTCTTCAGAAGTATTGCATGACCTAAATGTGTTTGGTTTGAATCAATACATTGTGTTTCCTGTGCACTGTGAATCTAACTTGCAAAATAGACAGATTTTTTTTCTCTGTAGATGTAGATTTCTGAATTCTTCAGTCTCTTTCACTTCGCTCTCTTTCACTGTTCAATACACTGTAAAGTTTCTGCAATCACAATCTTAGGCTTAAACAATTAAAAACTTTCACTTCTGAAGGTAAAAAATACGTTTGTCATGTGTAAAGTTCTTGGTCCCCTGTTTCCATGTGGAGATTTTAGCTTTTTACTGGGTGTTGAGGTGAAACCTAATGCTCAGTCTTCTCTATTCTCTTAGACATTACTCAGCTAACTTTTTATAGGTCACAGTATAATTAGAAATAGACACTTCAAGATTCTAATTGCATTACTTTGGCTACAATTTTGACCTATATTGTGAAAAGAAGTTTTTAGTAAAGGCTTAGGAAACCATCAGACTGAAAATAATGTAAGTAACAGAAAACAAGGAACTTCCTCATTATATGCAGATTTTACTAATTCTATCAGAACCTTAATACATTCTTTAGCTTTTCATAAGGAGACTGAATCTCCTGAGGGTTGTATGCTTCCCAAATGCCCTTTGTTTTAGTTTTATTCTCAGCTCACAAAATTCTCTATGTGCCATACCCTGAGTAATATGCTCAGACTGCTCAAAAGCATCTGTTCTCTCTGCAGAATTATTCATTCTTTTGAAATTGTGTCTACAGAAAAAGTTCAGGAATTTTTTGGTTAGCCAAGGCTGTTTTCTTCAAAGATTTGCATGGACCTAAGATGACAAAGCTTTTTGACATCTCTGAAGCAAAAGTTGGCACTGGATAGAGAATTGTTAACATGTAGATTCTACAAGGTGCCAGACAAATGGGAAATCAGCCATAGATTATGGCAGCAGTTGCATCTGTTATTTGGATAGGAATTTTTCATTGACTTTTAAAAGGTTTTTATTTTTGCTCTTCAGCTGCCCATGCATCAGTGGCCAATTGCTCTTGTTTAGACTTTGCTGGCTAAACAAGTTAATAGTTTCATCTCTGTAATGGCAGTTGCCATATTCTTCTCCAAAGTGCTATTTGTGAAAATTTCATTTAAAGCTCAGAAAGAAGGAGTGGAAAATTCTGCTACAGCTTTATGTGCTTAATACTAGACTAAGTGTAGTAGGTGGCTATTATTGCTTCATTTCATATCCTTTTCTGATTGCTGCTTCATCTATTGAGATGTATCAATAAAGCAGGAGTCTGAATTCGTTCTATTCCATATAAGAAAAACCAGAGAGGTGTTTTTGCTCTTATGTGGATATGTCTATATATCCATTTTATTTTGGATTGGGAGTGTGATTTTGAAGTGGATGTGCTGTTTATCCCTGTTCAGCACTCCTGGGTTCATGGTGGAGAGCAGTCCTTCCACGTGCAAACTACATGCCATTGCTCACAGTCTTTGCCATGTAGAGGTTTCCTTTTAAAATTTGCTTACTCAATTCCTTTGTCTCTACTTATGTGTCATTTATTGTCACAGCTGTAGTGATATTTTCTTTTGCCTTCTTCTGACTTGATAACTTTCTGTGCAAACAGATTTTGCGTTTAATGTTGATGTGAGTGCCTTGAATGAGATACATAGTTGGTATGGTAACTGCCTCTTCCATATCTATTGTCTCTACTGAAAAGTGAAGAAACTTTCTCAGGAATGAATACTTCTCCTGGTTTACTTTGGTTTTGCAGTATGTTTACCTCAGACACAAAATCATAAAGTGTAGAGTCAAGTTCAATTCTGATTATTACCTGAATTTCATTTTAAGTCTGCAAAATTATTTTCATTAATTATAAACATTTCAACTGAAATTTATGAATTATTTCGATGATTCTGATCACATCTGATATTACAAAAGACATAATGAAATATAAACAGTAATGGTAAATTTTAGAAATTCTTCATACTTTGAAATTCAAAGGATTGTAGGATTAATGTTTCAGGAAAGGCTCATTACAACGAGCAGTTGTAATGTTCTGCCATCCTTCATGCTTCAATCTTGGAGTGTGATACACCTCTATGAAGAACTATGACCTCCCTTGACCCTTATTAAAAGAGCTAAACAGTTGCTATGGGTTTTCTTGCTAGAAGTTAATTTATACTAATGGCTGAGAGGAATCACAATGTTCTACATAACATATTAATATCTGACTAATGTAGGACATTTTTGATTAATGTTGGGCAGGATATTGAATTATAGTCAGTGGTAGAATTTTAAGAGAATGGATGTAGAGGGGGTATATAAATATATTAGGTTTGAGAGACTTGCTGTTGTCAATACTATTTCAAGCATTTCTCAGCTGACCAAGCTTCCCATTGGCTCAGAGCGACTCAGTGTCTCACAAAATTCTTGATGAAGCGGTGAAAATGTCTGTGAAAAGGCCTCAATATTTAGGAGCTGTAAGAGAAATAAATTTAAATTAATAGATTTGAGCAGTGATGCTCTTATGTGGATATGTCTATATATCCATTTTATTTTTCTCAAACTTGCCAAGACTGACTGATCTGACTGTGGCTTGTCGAGAAAAGGAAAATATTTTTTGTTTTTCTATAGCCTTATGGATGTCATCTTTTGGTAGAAGATGACCTGCGCAGAAATATATCGTATTTCTGAAATGTGTTGAAAATACAAAATGTTCTCTTCAAGACTGCTGTACAGTGAAGCCTGTGAGAATGAGGCAGTGTGCAGGGGTGTGTGTTCCCTGTGCAGAGGGGAGGCAGTGGGCAGGGCTGCTGGCTGCAGGGTGCCCAGCAGGGTTACTGTATTCCCGGGCTCACGGCCAGCCCAGCCTGGCACGGCCACCCCAGCTCAGGGCACAGCTCTGACCCAGCCACGGCTCCGCAGAGCCAGCCCAGCTGCTACAAGAGTATGGAAATATGAACACTGGCAATTATGTGCCACTCACCTTTCCTATTCCCTGTCTGTACTTCAGTTCAGGGACCCAATGCCATTTATTGTGAATCTTATTATCAGAGGAAGAGAAAGGATTTGACTTTGTCTAAATTTAGGATTCGGTTCAAGGTTAAATTGATGATAACTGTTTTTGCAGGAAATACAAATTTTTACATGGCTTAAATGCACAAACACACATTAGAAGCTTGAAGCTTAATGAACTTAGGTTCATTAACTTGTGCACAGACAAGTTTGGCTATTGAATTTCAAAGGGTTGCTTTACAAGCCCAGGCATGGAAACAACCTTTCTCCTTCTCATTGAGCCTGCACAGTGGCAAGAGTTACACTCATCACTGAAAGCTACAGTCTAGACAAAGATAATTTATAACTTATCTCTTTAGCTTGAAAATAAAATGACATATAAAAAAGCCTGTTCAGAGATAAAACTGTTTACTGTCAGCAAAAGAAACAGTTTATCTCACAGGCCATGCTGCCTTGCTTTCCTGAAGATGGAAATGACACTGACTATGAAGTGCTTTATAAACCAAGGATCTTATTCCAGTTAGCAACCTGTAATAAATATATTTTCCTATATATACACACATATGTATACATAAAAAAGAATAAATATTTAGATAAACGCTGCTCATTTCCTCCTTCTTTCAAGGCACTTCAGTGCTACTATGTAGTACACAAGTACTTTCTCAGCAACATCTTAACAGCCATGAAGTGTCAGTGCTTTACACCAGAAAATTCTCTTGTAAAGCCAAAAATCAGCACCTTTAGAATTATCCTAACAGAGCACGAGCTGTCTTCACAGAACTGTCACACTGGAACATGCCTTGTAGGAATGTTGTTGGAATGTGGTCTCCGATGTTGTAACAGTTCTAAATTACAAGTACAGTGTACTTGAATAGTTCTAACTAAAATACTATGTCTAATTTAAATATTTAGACCCAACTCTAGTATTAAAATGCTAATGTCTGTCATACTTATATTTATAAGCAGCCAGAAAAAGCAACCATTATTGACAGAGAATTTAATTTTCTTTAGAAACAATTTGATTGTAAAGAAGTGCTTTATATTGTGGATACAACAATTTTTACTAGTTTATCTTAGAAGTATTTCTGACCAATTTTCTGCAAATCTGGTGCAAAATCTGAGTTTTTGATCACTTGCTACTTATACAGCACACTTTTTACATCTAAATCAAAAATTCAAGGATACTATGGACATGATTTTTTGGAAAAGAAGATACTATACACAGACTTTAAATATACATCTGTATTAACATTATAGACATGCAGGATGACAGTAAGATTTGGAAATTATCAGAGAGCATGGAAATCTAGTTAATATATGTTAGTTGCTTTTGTATGTCAAGTCCCAGGTAAGCATGTGGTTTGAATGGTTCAGATAGCTTTGATTGTCATGCCAGTCCCATAAGTACAGATTTCCAATTTAATCACCTTTGTATTCCTTGTAAAAAAGCCTGTAAAAACCCCTACCCTATTTTTCCTTTTGTGGATGTAAACTTGGGGAGGAGGGGTTGTTTAGTTTTGTCTTTATTGCATTTCAGGTCAAAAACTACAGGAACATTCTCTGTGACATATGTTATACATATCAGAAACTAACGAGGAACCATTTTAAAAATATCATCTAATCAGGAATCATAAAAATCATAACCATCAGGAACTGTAGTGACAGGACAAGGGGAAATGGCTTCAAATTGAAAGAGAGTAGGTTTAGGTTAGATATGAGGAAGGAATTCTTTACTGGGGAGGCACTGGAACAGGTTGCCCAGAGAAGCTGTGGATGCCCCATCCCTGGCAGTGTCCAAGGCCAGGTTGGATGGGGCTCTGAGCAACCTGATCTAGTGGGAGATGTCCCTGCCCATGGCAGCAGGGTTGGAACAAGATGATCTTTAAGGCCCCTTTCAACCCAAACCATTCTCTGATTCTGTGATAAGGGACTTGATTAGTCTGCCCAAAGAGTTCTTTCCATAATTACATAAATAAATTTCATATGCAATTACAGAATTGAAACTGGAATAAAAATATTATACATTTTAGATGCCTTTAAGACATATAAGTATTTTTTTCCTAAAAGTAGTTTCCTTTTTTTTTTTTTTTTAATAACTTAAGATGTTAAGTATGTAAAATAGCTTTCTTCCAGTCTTTCAAATAGTTCTTCCTCAATATAGCAAATTTAGGGAGTTTGTTGTTGTTGTTGGTTTTTTTGGGTGTGTGTGTTTATTTTTATGTGGTATGTTTTATGTGGTATTTATTTATTTATTTTAATTTTTTTCTAGCACAGCTTTATACATTCTAACCCTCTTACAACACAGTAAGTGATATCCAGAATGGAAGAAGCCTCCTGGCATGCTGGGTAGGTGGTAGCTGTTTCAGACTACAGGAAGTGCCTCCAGATGCTCTGAGTGCTTTGTAATTGTTACTCACTCATTGGGACATCTACAAGGGCTTTCCAACTGACTCGAATATTTGTCCTTCAGGAGGGAGGGCAGGAAGGTCACAAACATCAAGCAGTATGCAAGATGGACTCTAAGGCTTCTTTTCCATATTTCTAAACTAAGCAAAAAATTCTCAGTAATTCCCATAGAATTGCAGTGATTAAATGCTGTCTTTTCCAATCAAAATGATTCTATGATTCATTGAACGACATAAAAGAGAACCACAGTGCCAATAAAGTGAAGTCTGGTAATAAAGACCAAGAGAGATTCTGTCCCTTTTGCTGTCCTAAATAATGACTGATGGAAAATAACTTCAAAAACATGTCACAGAAGCTCTTGGAGGCTTAGCTGCAGTGATATAAACAGCCACTTATCTTGAAAACTTCCTATCATGCTATCAATTTTCATTATAGAAGACCTGGCACAGATGGTAGTTCTTCGCTTCTGACTCTTCATATCTCATTGGAAACCATCCTTTTTCAAATTCTGTTATAGTCACTAAGCTTCAGTCAAAGAGAGTGAATGGGGTTAGTATTCTTTGGCTTAAGCAAGTCAAAATATTTTGGTTAAAATTTTTCTGTTATGTTCTGCATGCCTCTGCAGAAGGCCTGAATTTTTCTCCTGTGTGAACTTGAAATTCCTTTTATTCAGTAGTTCAATGCTGAGCAAAAGACTTTGTGCTATTTATGTAGGGATACATTTTGTTTGTAATTTAAAACTTCAAGACTTTTTTCCAAGAAGCTTTTTCTCTTTTACCTAAAGTCTCCTCTTGAGAGCAGCTGTTCTCCAAGACCCTAATTAAATCTATTGAATTTAATAAAAACCTGAGTCTTTCTAAAGAAATCTGTAAACTGAAAAAATAAGATAGATGCATTTATTTTGATTGTCTCACCAGAAAATAGAGCTCAGACAATGAAGATCCCATGGCCCTGCAGAAAGCTTAAACACTTGTTGAAATTTTCTTATTCCATGTCAAGAGTAATTATAAATTTTCTTCAAACTGAAAATTAGGAGAGAACAAGAGTGGGATATATTCAAAGCTGAACTCTCAGGGTTAATAGTTTGCTAGCATAGATGTTTTCTACTCACTGTTTTCAAAAGGATAACCAGTTTTTCTGGAAAATTACTATTCATGCAATAGCATTGAATTCTCCTAGCTACTTCATGTTGTAGATAAAATTATAGAAGTAATGATCAAATAATAGGAGTGGTCTTTCTGATTCTTCATATAGCTGACATGATTTTTTATAGCATTAAGTTTTGTATGTCTTGCATGAAATGGTAGTAGGGATTTCCTCACAGCCAGTGAACTCCTCTCTTCACTAAGCTTGGAATCTGCCTGGTCCTGGCCAGGCTACCAAGAACTGACTGGCTCAGCTACTGCAGAGTGTAAATGCTCACTGTGAGGAAAATGTACTTCCATTTGCATCCTTGATTTTTATTTCTGTGTGTTTATAATTAAAAAGAGTTAGAAATGCTTTTAAATTACCCTTAGTATGTATGTTATACAGAAAGCAAGAAAGTGCTGAGGAAAGAGAGTAAAAAAAGTAAGAATCAAAGGAAGTTATCAAGAGAGTTGGAAAATATATCCTACATTCTTCTATTATGGTAGAAGAAGTAGAGTTATATGAAGAGGACTACAAGGTATTTGAAGGCTGTTTTAATAAGTCTGTCTTCCATTTCACAAATATGAATAGATATTCCATTTAGAGATGTGAATATATAATACATGATGAGTGTGCTTAGTATAAAGCCAACTCATACTTTTTTCTTATTTCTTTGTGATCTTAAATAATCAGTGTAATTTAGAAAAAAAAAAAATGTAATTACTATATCCAGTGAACAGGCATTTGAAGAATGCAATTTTGTTCCCCCAACTTACCTCTACTACCACTTGTTTGAATAGGTTTTCATAAGAGTTTGGTATTTTTCCCCTTTTGTCAGAAGTAGCTAGAAACAAAACCTGCTGCTGTATTGCACAGTTCAGCACACTTTATCTTCTTGTGTGAAGAGCTGTTCTAGAGTAGCTCTGCAATGATGCCTTCCAGAGTGTAGTACAAAACCAGACTTCCAGCAGCACAAATATGACATTTTATATCGTTTTAATTATTTTAAAATTTTCAAAATTAGGCCTTGATAAAAATCAGTTTGCTTCCTCATGAATAAAGTAAAATAAATGAAAATTTATACAGTTATGCATAGAACAAATGTTGTACAATGATAACTTTATTAGGAAAATTCTCTAAACACTGTGGGCTTGGAAATACAAGAACATTTCTTTTGAAGCTTTCAAAGGGTTTTTAGATGGTATCTTTGGGCACATTGCACAGTAGAACCAGTGGAAGTTCAGGAATATGAAAACAATATTTAGTTGCAGAGGTTGCATTACTTCCCACAGCAAATTTTGCTTCATTCGCCTTGGACTTGCAGTTTCTTTCACAAATGTAATTCACACATCAATGTTACTGTTGTCAGGAATACCCAGAAGTGGCCACCCCAGGCCTGTCTACACAACAATCTTTCAATGCCCTTCTGATGTGCCTCATTTTACTGCCATAACTTCTCCTGTGACTTTCCAGTTCCAGCACAGGCCTTAGAGTGATTTTGTGCAGCTATTTGACCATTCCTGGGTGAACCAAATGCTTCCTTGGAGTTAGGAATGTGGCCTGTGGTGAATGCTGTGTTCAGAAAGTCTTTTTCCATTAAATTACTGATTAAATTTAGTAGGGGAAATAAACATTTGATAGCAGCCTCTCTTCCCTGCAGCCATTCCCTCCTGCAGAAAAAGTACAGGCTGCCCTAGGTTTGTAAGACACTGCAGCTGGTCCTGGCAAGTGATCTGGAATAACTTCCAGCAGCAACTGCCCTGTTTCTGGACAAAAGGATCCTTCTGCATGTTCCCAGTATGTTTGCTCCTTGGCCCCAGCAATGGTCCATATGGCAAAACAAATGCAAATTGCTGGAATCCCGAGACAGGAGTTTCACCATTGACATTTCAGGCATTTTTCCTCAGCCTGAAGTGCTTGGTGTGTGGTATCATATCTTACTTCTTCCTTTCTTCTTGCTCACTTTCCTTGCTGAAAAGTAGTCAACCAATATACTTACACAACAAACAAACTAATAAAACATATAAACAACTAATAAATTATCTAATAACTAATTACAGAGCAACTCTGTGTTTGTTACAACTACATAGAAACCATTAGAATTTTAGCAGCTCTGTCAAAGAACTGATTTGACGTATTTTTCACATTATTTCTAAGTACAGGGATATAAGAATGTAACTCACCAATTCCTGAGACAAAAAACCACAGTAGAAACATGCCTACTTAGAGTTCACCAAAACAAATATTTATTTTCAAAATTTTGTTGAGAATTTTTCAATAGGAATATTTGTACAGTAGAAAGAGGATCATCTTAGGTCCACTTACTGGAATTTTGCAATAATTAAAATGTTCCTCACTTAAAATAATGAGAGTAAATTAATCAAACTAAAAGCCAAGCTGGAAAAGAGAATAATCTGGAAAATGATGGTGGGCCAGGAAAAGAAGCTATCAGTAGTTTGTTTAGTATCATGAGGTAAGGGCAGAGAAGCTTTGAGGACCAAGGTATTTCCAAGTGTCAGTGTCAGCAGGAGACAAGGGTCAGTGATCTCAGAACCCTCCTGGTAGCTGCTTTCCTTTGCATTCTTCACCCAGTGTAAAGTGAAGTGTAAGTACCTGCAAAAAAATTATGTGTAGCATTTGCTCTTAAGGCTTCACCAGTAATAGAACAGTTTTATCTCTCTTGTAACACTGAATGTACAGTAGGTAGGGATGGGAAAAATGAGAAACTATTTCTTTGAGAAATCACTGTGCATTTTAAAGGAAAAATACCATTCTAAAAGATGTTCAGAAATGAAAATATGTCTCTTTTCCTTTTTTATAGATGCATAAGCATAAAAGGGTAGTGCAGAGAGTTGGTTTAATTTATAATTTTCAAGTTCAATTAAAGTAACAGATCTAAAAATTATATGGCATATATTAAAATTTTCTGAAGAGAAGAATTTGTACATTCTGATTGGAATATTTGTCATCTGAGGAATTAAAAAGCACTTTAAAGGAAAGACTAAATATATAGACCTTTTCTTAAATCATAGATTATATTTGCATGTACAGCAGTTGTGAGATGCAGTAGCAATCTGTTTTTCCTGCTGAGGTTTTACTGCAAGATCAAAGAACAAAATCTCCAGTGTAACTTCTCTGTCACTGATACAAATTCTAAAGCAACATATTCCAACCTTTCATCTTTCAGTAGTTTTATGTACGTCTTAACACAATTTCTTAGGGACCAGAGAGAAAATACTTTTAAAAGTCAACATAAAGGCGGTTTTCATTGACTCATTGATGCTTGTTTATGCTCTTTTTCTTCATCTACTGCAGTGTTTGCAATTCAGGCTATTTTAGTTGACATGGAGGGCTATGAGCAGGCTGAAGGATTCAGCAGCTGCAAATTACAGGATCAGCTGTCTGGAAGACTGAGTGAAGTGGGCAGTTGGCAGCCAAATGGGGTGCAACCCCTGTAGCCTGAGAAATTCCACAGCCAATGCTGCAGGAAAGCCCATGAGAGGATGACAAAATCTTTACCTTAATATTGCTATGAAACGGTGTAAAAATAAAAAAACCGAGCTGACATGTGAGATTATTGGTTATAAAAATTGTTTTGGCAATGGTGCTTTCTAAAAATCAGATTATAATATCTTCCATATGATAGGAAACTATATACTATTAAAATGGGGAAGATTTTGCTGACATGTATGTATAGGCTTTATAATTACCATTGGCCTGGAACTATGCTTATTTACAAACAGATGCCAATAGATTATTACTTAAAAGTGCATAATTTATTTTATCTACCTGCCACTTCTGGTAAGAGAAACTGGCACTCATGACAGCATTTAGGTACTATCTTGTGGCACTGCTGTTCTTTATTTATAAATGCAAAGTGTAAAAAGTATTTGTGCAGCTTGAAAATATTAAAGACTTGTTTTGGAGTCTGGCATATCCTTAAGCTCGTTCACATAAATAGTCCAAATGCAGATATATTAAGTACTTCTCTGTAGACTGTGTCTAATTTACAAAATTACAGTTACTGGACACAATCTATTTTTTTAATCACTGAAATGAAAATTAAACTGTATTATGGCCAAGAGGCAAAAAGCATTAACAATCTTGGAGAAGTAAATGCAATTTGAGTTAAACTAATTAATTAGAAATATTCTTTAAAGCATTTGAAACAACACAGAATTACAGCTGTGCTTTCCTGTCGTGTATCAGTTCTAGTTGGCTACATGGATGATACGATCTTTTTTCCAAAGCTCAGAGAGTTTTAGCTCTGTCTGCATGTTTGTAGCATTAGCTGAGCGCACTAATCTGGGAACTAGGAGTGTCCACTTGCTCACCTGGAAGTGTGTGGGTATTGGAAGCCCTGAGCACTTGCAGCACTGCATGTTCAGGTGAGGCTGTGAGTGTTGTGCTTGCCAAGAGATGCTGCTTGGTACAGCTGCAAGGGGACTGAGGGTACAGGGGCAGAGATCCTGCCTTTCTCTCACTGCATCTGCAATGATCTGCTCATTGAAACTCCAAAGTTTTGTGCTCATCTGGCATTTCTGAGACCTACTCCTGCAGAGGACCTGATGTAACTTGATTTTATTAAAATGAGTCCCTACCTATAGCACCTGATAACAGCTAATATTCTCTACTATCTGTTGTACAAAATGATTTAATATTATCTAGAGATTCGATTTTCGTTTAATTTGTTACATATGTGCAATTACATATTAAATACTTTGTCTTTACTTTCATATTGAAGATGCCAAATCTGAACTTAAGGAAAGTATTGTACTGTTATTAATTTAGAAATAATCAGGTTTACTGATTTTCCTGTTATGTTACTGTTGTACAAAACCCCAATCATCAGAGACATAAGATTTCATTGTAATTGTCTGATAAAATTGTTTCAATAACAAATTTGAAATGCAAAATTATGATTATTTTCACTTTTATTTATATATATATATAGGAGATTTCAGAAGGTTTGAATTACATTCTTTTTTTAAAATAAATAGGTCTTGGATTTAAGTATGCTATTAAGTCACCTTAATCTTAGTCACCTTAAGTCACTGCCAGAGACATTGGAAAAAAACTTCTAAGGTTCAGTGCAATTTTTTTCAGTGTTTTAGTCACATGTCCTTACTTGTATTTAACATGCTTTTACACATAATTTTCAAACAGAAGTGTTACAGAGTGTTTGCTCAATAGCATATGCCTAAATGTTCTTTAGTATTGTGATTTGTCCTTTCACAGGGAAAATGAAGAGTAGATGGAAATGATTTTATTCTGTATGCAGAAAAACCTTAATAATCTCTAACAATAATTTTAAATTTGGAGGATACCATCCCATCAAAAGTTTAGCTTTATAACCTGGTAATCCATATTTTCTTTTTCCTTTCTCAATACAGCTGTTTCCAGCTTCTCTGTTTTCCCTCTTTCTCCTTTCCCCCTCCATCCTCTGTTCAGCTTTGTTCCCAAAGCAAGACCATGCAAAAATCAGTGCCCTGTCACCACCACAGACAGCAGTGGGTAGCAGAAATAGCTGATTCCCATTGAGTCTGTCCCAGACTTTTGTCCTTCCTGGTTATAGAAGTTAGATTTAAATCCTGTCCAAATGAATTTTTTGATGACGGCACAGACCAGATTCTTTGCATTTTAACTGGTGGGTATGTGTGTGTGTGTGTAGCAGAGAGAGAGATAGCTCCAGGCAATCTTATCACTTTCATTCCTATTGCTGTCTTCTAGGATGTCTCTTTATGGTGTTAGTTTTCTGCTTGTGATTCATGTGATCTTGTTGTGCCATCCTTCTTTATTGTATGCTGTCTCTGCACTCACTGAGCAGTGCTGCCAAACAGGACAGCTGCTGGTTCAGTTGCTGTAGCATTGCCATGAATAAAAAAAAGAAAAAAGTCTGGTTGTATTAATTACAGTATATTTCCTCTATGAAAAAAATCTATTCTGCATTTAATTAAAGTACATGAGAAGTAGATCTGATCCATGAAAGGACCATGCCTGTAGCTAAATATCTACTTTATTTTTCCATTACAGGATATTTGTGAAGATATATCTGATCATGTTGAACAAATTCATGCTCTGCTAGAGACTGAGTTTTCCCTGAAGCTTCTGTCTTACTCTGTCAATGTGATAGTGGATATCCATACAGTGCAACTGCTCTGGCACCAGCTCCGTGTTTCTGTCCTGGTTCTGAGGGAGCGCATTCTCCAGGGACTACAGGACGCCAATGGGAACTACACCAGGCAGACTGATATTCTGCAAGCATTTTCTGAAGAGACTAAGGAGGTACGGTAACTAAATCCAATTTGAAGGGTTTTATCTGTGTTTGAAGCAGCTCATCCCTCTTGCACATGTAAAATTGCTAGGGATGACAGTTTTAGGGATGACGTACTTCTAGATAGTTTGCTATTTTTTTTTTTAAATTTTCAGCTGATACCTGTTCTGTTGAACCAAATTAGTCCAAATTAAGATCAACTTTCAGAAATGTCATACTACTGGCAATGTTTTCTAGCAATGTTTTCTCTTGACTGAAATATTTTTTGGAAAGGATTTGAAAGACTTACAGAGGTGCAGCTGTTCCAAAGTTGTTCATTTGGTCACTTGGGTATTTAAGGCTTACAGCCAATTCAAAAGTTAATTTCAGTGTGCAGTGATTTCTTCAGTGAAAGTTTGGACATTTCCTTTCTGCATACACAAATGCAAAACTTACGAATTGTTCCCAAAACTTTCCAGCCTAGGTCAAAATTCCTTAAAGCAAGATGATGGGCTTTGAGTGGCAATTCTGCATTATGCCTTTAAACAGTCATGCATTTTTTCTGAGAAACAACAATGCAAGAATTGCACACTGTTTACTCTGTCTCTAAATTCACACACCTGTAAATGGTTTGTAAACTTGGATTCATTTAACTAAAACACCTTTTCCTTTGAATTTATCATTACTAAATTAAATTAGCTAGAAGGACACTACTGGTCTACTTTTTTAAAATTAAAGATGGACAAAGTTATGGTAATTAATGGTTAATAGATAGCATGTCAAAGATTTTTCACTTGATGGTCCTAAGATTAAGATAAAATGCTTTTGTAATGATTAGGTGCATTTACAGAAAAAGGTCTCTAGATCAGTGAAGTGAATTCTGTGACCTGTGTTACAGAGGAAGTCAGAAGTCCCCATGACATATCCTGAATTTCATATGACTCAAGTTCAAAGAGAATGTGAATATTTCTCTGCTCCATGTTGGGTTTTATATTTTTCTTTGGCACAACAGAGGGGGTGGTCCAGAAATCAATGCTCAGAGATGGCCAGGCTCACCTTCCACAGCCCCTCTTCCTGGTGTGTACATACCTGGCTCTTTCAGATTCAGTTCCTGCTTTACCCTTGCTGGTAAACTGCTGGCAGGTCTGAAGGAAATCTACTCTTGTCTTTATACCCAGGTTTGTGAAGTAGTGGGAAGTCCCTGTTTTATGACAAGGACATGATAATTTCAAGACATAAAGGAGGTGCATATTCAGATACTCAGAAACAGGAAATGTTCCATCTGGGTCTGATTACAATTGCTGTAAAACACATCCCTGCTCTAGAGAGAAGTGACTGGGGAAGGAAAGGTTATTTTTCAGTAGGTAAAACACATGTTGCCAGATAGGCTTACATGGTACTATGAAAGGCAAAATATACAGATATTATTTTCTTTATCCACCCCAATTAAAACATAAATAATATTTGATAAATTTAATGGCTAGCAATAGCAGGGACATGAAGTTGATATCAAGTTTCTGCCCCATTGCTTGAATAGGTCCACAGAAATTGCTCTGCAGTTTATAACCTTCAGCTATTCAAACTTTTTATGAGGTATAATGATACTGGCTTTAGTTTATGAACATAAAAAATAAATAAAATATAATGTAGGGACAATTGTGTCTACTCTTATGCATTTTTTTTTAGTGTTTGGATCTTTAAAGGAAGTATTACTACACAAAAAGGGAAAAATAAATTAACTGGGTCATTCCTATTGGTGGCCATACAAACAATTAAATTTTATATTTTTCTGAGATAAAAACAATAAAAACATGGTAATACTGGCATTAAATAAAACTCATCTGAAGCACACATTTCAGAGGCTGCTTGGAAAATGGCCAAGTAAGATGGTTTAGTGCATATGATTGTAAATTTTATTAACGTAAATAAACACATTTTTAAGAGACAAAGGAATGGAGATCATTATTCAGAAAAAAAGTAAAGGCCTCTAGGGCCTTGGTAAGGTTTTGATTTATATATGGTTTTACAGTTTCTAATCATTTCCTGAGATTAGAAGGACAATGCAGCTTGTTTAGTCACTATTTTCCTTAACAAATGCAGCTCCAGTATATGAATTTGACAGATTTATAGAAAATTCCCCTTTTAATTCTGAGCTGTTGACAATGCCAAATTTGTGGCATGGGATCTACATCTGGATAGAATTTACTAAAGAAGAGATACATTCAGTATCTAAGACTATGGCTGATAAATACCCTTCCAGTAATTTTTTTCTATAAATAGTTTTAGCTGGAGGATTTAATTCTATTTTTACTTTAAGTAGGGGTGGGGGTGGATGGAGTACAGGGCTCAGATATTGTATGTTTTTATCTTTATGGGCACTGGCAAACAATAGCCTTCTTTATCAAGATAATTCCCGTTCAGACTGAATCCATGGAGTTTATTGTGAGATGGAGAGATTACGTGGTCACTGCACCTTCTTCAAGCATGATGCTTGCTAAGGGTCTTTAAACGATGGATTTGGGCAGTGTAGTGAGAGACAAGTAGTTACAGAGAACAACTCAGATATAAAACTATTGTGGATACTCAGGAGTTTGCTTAAAAAAACTATTTTGAGAACAAACCTGGAAAGAAAGACCAGTATACTAATTTAGGCATGTAAAATTAGAATCCTAGAACATTAATGTCCCCTTTGTGATATTTTTTAAAGTAGTCTCTATAAGCAAAAGTCCTATATATGTATTAGAAGATCTACTGAAAATATGTTTACACTGTATACAAAATATAATTTTGCTGTGAATGTTATTTATCATGAAGTTTTGGATCTTAATCTGATCAGAATTTTTTTACTGCCCTTCAAACAAGACCAAAATATTTATAAGTGTTAATTTGACTTGGATCTTAAAACCTCATTTTCCACCTGAGATGGTCTCCTCTGGTATGTCCATGTTTCTGAGATTGAAGAGGACTTCCATTGAGAAAATAATGACAAGGGAGCATGTCAGGCTGGAGGCTTAACAATATGGTTTCTTTTCCTTGTGCCATTCTTCATTTGTGCTCTATATATCTGGCAAATAAATTTACAGGTGATAATGCTACAAAAAACTGAAATGTAGTTAGCAATCTCTGTCTTATAATTCTGGGAACAAATGTCCATCATTGCTGCATGATGCTTGGAAAAAAACACTCCGCCAGTCAAGTGAAAGATGGTAGAACAGCATGGATTTTTGAGAAAACAAGATTAACAAGGAGACTGGTAGACTCAGCAGCCCCTAAGATACCTTCCCTCCTGTTTGATGTTAACACAGGAAATATTTCAAGTCTGCTGTATAGAATTTCTGAGTCCCCACCTACACAGTAAGTAAAACTAAAAGCAGAATTAAATGAGGAAAATAGCAATAAAAAAGTGAGTTGCTGTTTTAGGTAACTTACAGAACCAGACTGAAATGAAGCAGTTTTCAGCTTACTGCCATTTTTGATTCCCAAATACTTCAGAATGGTTAGCTTATCCACAGGGTACTGCAAAAAGAGACAGGTCAGTGATGAGCCCTTCTCTAGATGTCAGGCAGTGAAACACAGGATTTGTTTTTTGTTTTGTTACTTCATGTGTTCTGTGTATGAAAATTAATATTTCAAAAAATACCATTTCTTTGTGTATTTCAGGATCGTCTTGACTCTTTAACTGAAGTTGATGATTCTGGACAGTTAACTATCAAATGTTCTCAAAATTACTTGTCCCTGGATTGTGGTATTACTGCATTTGAACTGTCTGACTACAGTCCTAGTGAGGATTTGCTTGGTGCTCTGGATGATATGACCTCCAGTCAAGGGAAAGCAAAATCATTTGAATCCTGGAACTACAGTGAGATGGATAAGGAATTCCCAGGACTTATCAGAAGTGTGGGTTTACTTGCAGTAGCAACAGATTCCATTGCTTCCCAGTGTAATGAAGCTTTGAAGGAGAAAGAAAACCATGTACCTCTTTCAGCAGAAGATGGAGGAGAAAGCAAAGACAAGAAAGCATCACATGATCTCTCACTAGCATCTCCTTCTGGAAATTCCTCTCTTTCTAAAGGACCTTCCTCTGAAAATGGTGTTTTACCTACTGACAGCAAAGCAGTTTCCACATCAAAGAATCCAGAGTGCAATCTTCCACAGCACACTGGTGAAAATATCAAACATTCTCACTGTGAAAATTCAACACCTAAGAGGTCCATAAGAGACTGCTTTAACTATAATGAAGACTCTCCTACGCAGCCCACATTGCCAAAAAGAGGCCTCTTCCTGAAAGATGATGTGTTTAAAGAGTTCATGGAAGCCAATGATTTAAAGAGGCAAATCTCTCAAATAGTTAAAAATGAAATGAGTAGAAGTACACCCTCATTGTTAGACCCACCAGACAGGTCCAAGCTTTGCCTCGCTTTACAGCCACCCTATACTAGCAGTCCATCTGCAGTTAGTCAGTCATACGATTGCTTAAATACAATAAGTGATAAAAATCTTGAGTACACAATAAATAATCATTTCAAAGACAGTCCCATAATTCTAGGAAAGTGTACTTTCTACACCTGTAAAGAAAAATCAAAGCACAAGAAGTCTCATGATTCTCCAGAGAAAGTGAAAACTGACAGAACATCTGGAAGTATGTGTAAAACGGCTCCATCAACACAGGTCAACAAAAGAGGGTGTTCTCTGCAGAATGGAATTGCTTCTCATAGCTCTAAGTCTCTGGAGGAGACAGAAACAGATTCTTCTGCATCGTCAGGTTCTTGTAACCAGAGAGATCCAAATGGGCAATCACAAGGAAAAATGGAGCCCCTCAGTCCACCAACACGTAGCCAAAAGAGTGCTTCTTCAGCTGGTTCTGAGCTTTCCAACTCATCCCCTCCTCTACTGAGAAAAAAGAAAAATAAAAGCTTATCCTCATCACCAAGCTATACTCAAAAAACCAGTAAGGACAATGAGGTGTGGTATGGATCTGATGAATATTTAGCACTTCCTTCACATCTCAAACAGACTGAAGTATTAGCTTTAAAACTAGAAAATTTGACAAAGTTGTTGCCCCAAAAGCCCAGAAGAGAAACCATTCAAAACATTGATGACTGGGAGCTGTCAGAAATGAACTCAGATTCAGAAATGTATCCGACATACCAGACAAAAAAGCACAAAAAAAGGGGTAGAATTTCACCAAGTTCTTCAAGTGATATAGTATCCTCTGTAGGTGACAGTATTGA
Source organism: Dicaeum eximium (assembly GCA_013396995.1). Lineage (NCBI taxonomy): Eukaryota > Metazoa > Chordata > Aves > Passeriformes > Dicaeidae > Dicaeum > Dicaeum eximium. The sequence continues at coordinate 2,365,867 of VWZP01010904.1, read as the reverse complement.
ATCTGGGCCTCTCAGTGATATTCTCTCTGATGAAGATCTTTGTATGCCTGTATCTTGCATTAAAAAATACATTGAAGAGAAGTCAGAAAGGACTGCTGCCACTCAGCCCACTGGGAATGAGACTTCTCCTTCAAATAGATCAGCTTTAATTCATCAGCTGATGCAAGATATACAACATCAAGAGAATTATGAAACCATATGGGAAAAAATTGAGGTAAGGCAATAATCCTGTATTCTTTTGCTATGTTCTTGAGAAGCCTGCATGTGGAGATGGAGCTGCTGGCAGGGACAGGGTTGCTTTTTTGTTTTCTTCTAATGCTGAAAATCATCTTAACTATTGACTGCTGGAAGTAGAGAAGAGCAGCAACTATTGTAATTATAATGGACTGAAGTTAACTTTAACTAACTATACAGAATTTGCCTGTAGTATTTTACTTACATCAATGCCTTTAAACTCGGTAAAACATTATTTTACCAACAGCACTTCTCTTTGCCACGATTGGGTACATGACAAGTTATTTTTTGTAGGAAGGGTAAAAAAAACATTAGAGACTCAGGGATCTTTGCTGTATTTGTATGAAGTTATACTTGATATCGTCTACTTATTTTGTTCAGTAAAAAGATTTGCTTTAGTCCAAGAATAAGAATCTTGATCCATGTCAAATTAAGTATAATAGCAACACTTCTTTTTAATTAGTTCTCTTCCCTTGCAGTGATAAATTTCCCTCCTGTGTTGGTGAAACGAAGCATCACTTTTTTTTATAAACTTAAATGATCCTTCTTAAATAACAGCAATGTATTAGTGCAATAAGCTAGAGCATTAATTATATACTATTCCATTGAACTTCAGATGAGATGGAACTTCATTGAGAGGTCTTTTTGAGAAAAAAGATAAACTTTGGAAAGGGAGGTGAATTGGAATGAATAATCAAATAAAGACCTAGCCATCTCACTAATATAATTCTTAGATTACATTCACAGTAAATGTTTCTTTCAGTTTTCTGATGCATGTGTCTTCCTGGCCTTTGCAGAGAGCTCTTCACCTCAGAAAATTTCATGTCCATCCTCAATAGCATTTAAGTTTTCAGAAAAGAAAGCTCTGTCTCTATTAGATTTCAAAATGCTTTAAAATTCATAACACATGTGTTAAAGGCTTATGTTGGCATCTAAATGCTACATCTAATATCTACAATATCTTCTGTCTTATCAGGTTGTGCATGAGCTGAGAAAAAAGGGCTAGTTTTATATGGCCACAAAGTCCTTCTTACCAAGCACAATTTCTGAAACTTTTGAAGGCATGAGAAGTATTATGACTAGTAGGGAAGTAGTTGAGCTAGAGATATTTGAATATAAAGTTGTGGTAGAAAATACAGAAAGAAATTTCCTCTTAAACAAATGAGGGTGCAGCAGCTGTCAGCTCTAAAGGGCAGCATGTATTGGTGCAAACTTCTCCCTCTGTCTTCATGGGTGGGGCTCATCTTCCAGACTTGATGAAAGAATTGTCTTAGTACGTGAAAATTGTTTCTGTTCTTGAGTCTATGTAGTGTTGAAAATGGGTCCAGCTGAAGCTGACAGATACAGAGCCCTTCATCCTGTGAAAGCAACAAAGCCCACCAAAGCTGCTTGTGAATACAGAAGATGCTGTCATTCAAATGACACTGCAACAGCCTGTTAAAGAATGGAATTGTTGAGTGTCTAGGGAGCAATGCCTTCCTATAGATGTTGGCTTCCTTTTGGCATGAAACAGATGGCAGAGAAACTTCTTGTATCATACTCTCAAATAATCATATTTGTTTTTATCAAACTTTTTGAAAAGGTAATTCTCTTTTGAGGGGCCATCTGTCTTTGTGTGATTCCTTGCAGCTGTGGTTCAATCCTAGCAGAATGGAGGAGTAAGAATCAGCTGTAACAACTGGCTGCAGCTGTAAACACCCTCTTCCTCTCCATCCTTTCCTCACCTCCTCTGGAGAGTGGATTGAGCTTGTGACTGCAATTAAAAGTAGTTAGCTGTTCTGTGGCCAGACTAAACCCTTCTAGCCACTGACTCCAGCTGCTGCTCTTGTCCTTGAGGAACTTGACTGTTGCTGGCACTGCACTTTCTACAATTTCTCAGTGTTTCTGGTTGTGATAAATGTTTGGAAAATTTTAATGTGGAGTTGGAAAACAATCTTATGAAGTATGTTTGGCTCATAGTAAAAGAAGGGCTTTGAACATAAATTTGATATCGATTGATCTCATATTTTCAGTTCATCACATTTCATAAACTTGTCCTGAACTCCATTGGCTCCATATTTTGTCTGTGTAGCCCAGTCAGTCTTGGCTACCCACCATCTTCATGTGATAAGGAGATAAAATAATGCTGCTCCCTGAGTTTGTCAGCTACAGCATGCCCCAGGGATCCTACAACAAAGAGATGGATAAAAAATGTTACTGCCTTCCAGGACCCAGGCAGGGAACCCCTCACCCTTCTGTAACCATTTATCCCAGCTGAACCCAGGATGCCATAGGAGAGCAGAGATCTAAGATCCCTGTTTTAAATTGGAATAACGGGAATAACTTCCCTGCTAAGGAGGAGCTAAGGATCAGTGCAGCCTGCAGAGGAGACTGCAATATCATATCTAAACTTGTTACTGTGACAAATAGCTGGTCTGTTGGGGTGGGAAAGGTTTGCATTTTTAGAGAATAGTCATAAAAAGTAACAAAATGGTAGACTTCTGCAAGTGCTTAATGGACTTGGTAGAGCAAGTTTGTGTTGGAGATGTGGCTGGAAGTCCATTTGAGTAGTGGAGAGCCAGTTATAAAATGGTTGGAGAGCTGACACAAAGGGGGAATAATTTGTTTAGATTAAAAGAGGACAAAGTTGCTTCTGGACAGAGAGTGGACTGAAAACACACCAATATAGCTAAGGTAGAAGCTGGATTGCTTCAGGGGAAGTTTACTTGTGTTTGGAGGTGATTTTCATCATTAGAGGGAAAAGCTTGCACAGAGGTCAAATGCACTTTGAACTGTGGGGCTAAGGTAGTGAAAAACTAGGAACTGATAACTCTGATGAAGCTTGGTAACAAAGAAAAACATGGAACTGGAATCAATAATGTCAGAACAGGAGGAAAAAAGCAAACATAATCAACATAGCACAGACCTGGCTTTTTTTGAATTACCAGATAAAGGGTTTTTGAAGTTTTGTTGTGCTCCTCTTATATCTCTTGCATTCAATAACTTAGTGCTTCTAATATTTGCACTTTTAAAATAAATGGATTTCATAGTTTTGCTAACAGATAGTGTGCTTGCCAAAATCTGTTTATTTCTGAATCTTACTTACACTGCTTCATACAATTTAGATTGAAATACTGCATTTGGCTGATGACTAGTTTGTAAAAAACAATAAGTGAAAGAGGTATCAGATCCAGAAATTCCTTGGCAGCTCTGCAGTTTTCTCAGCAGTCTTGCTGCTTGGTGCAGCATAATTGGAAATGTCACTTCACATTTTGTACTGAGAGACAAGTTTGTGCTTTGCTGTTTTGAGTCTGATGATGCTCCCCTGCTTCAAAAGCCCATCCCTCAGCTTTCAAACTGGTTAAACCATTATTAAGCAATAATGTTGTATACATATGGAACTCTCACATTTAGGCAGACAAATAGAGCTTTACTAGAAGATATTGAAAACAGTGAGCTCTCTGTTCCTCCAAAACACTTAGCTCCTAACAGTTTGCTGGAATTTTAAACAGCTCCTCCAAGTACATTCACTTTTCTTTGGCATTTGCTTTACCAAAATAGTTTGAGTGAGTTTGAAACCAGCAATTTCCAAAAAATGGCAGCTACTATCTAAGCTGTGCAAATTCTGCATTTTTAAATCTACAGCTGACTGCAGGAATTATGCTTCCTTAATGAAACACATCTATTGTGAAGCATATGCTTGTTCAGAAGGGTTTGAATTTCCACTGTAAAGACCTCAGAATGATTTGGCAGTGAGTAGTTTTGGATCAGGGATTTTTTTACATTTAGGATTTGGCAAGTCATTCTAAATTATTTGTGGTGGGAGGAAGGGAAGGGAGGGGAAGAGAGAGGGAGAGAAAGAAATAGAAAGAAATCTACTCCCAAATAATTTTAGTGGCATTGCTTTGAGGATATGTCTTCACTAGCATTTAGAACTGGTGGTAGTGGATAGGCCTATAGCCCATGTTTGGCTCACATCTGATGTTAGACCTTTGGCTGAAAAGAGCCTCATAATCCTGTCCTTTTTTGTACATATTTAGATACCACAGAGATGGCTATGAACAGCTTAGATGAACCAAGGAGCAGCTGCTTTTGCATAAATGCTCGTGAGCCCTCCGTTTCCATTCTTACACAGTCACTCAGATCAGCTTTACGTGACCATTGGCTTTATGACCTAGATCATGTCTTAATCCTCTGTGCCACAGCATGGCCACAAGCTAGAATCAGAGCCATCCACATTATTTATTTGTGAACTGGAAACTTTCTTGATATGGGTTGAGGATCTGTGGATCTCTGCTATTAGGCTAAAGGGTGTAAAAGGGTTGAAGGTGGAGAGACAGAAGAGTGAGACTGCAAGAGGTGGACTTCTTGCTCTCACTGTAGCCAAGGATAGGCAGGAAGGTGGGCAGTGGGTGCCAGGTGACTTACCTGGATGGCCAACAGAGGCTCCAGATTCAACAGGGACACAGCTGTATTTTGGACAGTGAATCACTGGTGGCTTCAAGGTGATCTTATGACATACTTGTTTCTATCAGTGCAGAGATGCTCTGTTGTCTGTGGTTGTTTGGTGCATTCAATTTGCTCATGAAGAAAACCACTCATGAAAGAAACCTTCTCGTGAAGGAAAACCACTCAAAAATCACTCAGACACAACTGAAGTAGGTTTGGAAGCTTTCAAAACACAGGGTGAAATTGCTATTGGGAATTTACTTCAGTGTGAATGTGGTGGTTTAAGAAGGACCTTCTGCTATTTAGGATTGAATCATCTGTAACTGCTGAATTGTAGGTGCTGGGGAGAAGGTTGGTTCATTGGGAAGAGTTTGAGATAACTTCAGAGCTGTCCTGTGAATTACTTACTGTATTGATTTTATGGCTTCTTGAAGTGCCTCCATTATTAAACAGAAAACTATTACATCTGAAATTACTGTTACTAATATTCCCTTAAAAATGGTAAATACAAAGGGGTGAGAGAGAATGCTCACTGCCTTTTACATTCCAAGGGATATGCCTTTCACAATGTTTTAAGGTCTAGCTGTTCTGTTACATAATATACTTTGTCTCTGGGCTACTCATGTTTTATGTATCTTCTGTCAGGAAGTACAGGATATTCCAGAAAGATACAGTATACCAAAATCACCATGCTCTAGTCTAAATATTTAATTTTTTAAATAATGAATTGCTACTAATTTTCACCTAAATCAAATTCCAGTCTATGTACTGTTAACACATCATTGCCTTAAAATGTGTACATGTTAGAGATGAGTCAGAGCAAGACAAATGAGCAAGGGTCTTGAGAGGATTAACCTGAAAGGAAAGATCAAATCCACTTATATAAGATTATTGTGTAACTTCTCAAAATCTCTTCATATCTTGTTCTTCTTGTTTGTCTTTATATATTTTGACAGCAACTAGTTTTCTTTCCTTCATCCTTTCCAGTATCTTATGAGCAGGAATGAACCATTAAATCATGCTGACTTTCAAATAATAGTTGTCATCATTAGGCATCAGAGTGAATATAATTTGTGGTAAATATGGTCAGGAAACTGTCTCTCAGAGGCTTGTTTCAGACTGTCTGTCTGCTTATGCAGTTTTTCTTTATTTATTTTGAAAATAACCAAAAGGGCAAAAAATCGTTGTCTTTGCTTCAGATTTTGGAGCAGAGATGATAAACCTCACAAAGAGCTGAGGTATTCTTCATGTATCAAATTGGAGTTGTATCTGAATTTTCCTAAATTGTTAATAAAGACTTATTTTGATCACTGACTTACTTTCAGGTCAAGTAAGGTTTTCCCAAGCGAGAGCTGGATTTGCCTCTGGTTTCCTTTGGCTGGTGTTTGGAGTCTCTCCAGGCTAACACTGGGAGAGCCACCAAGCAGACAGATTTTTGGTAGCAGACAGTGGAGATGTTCAAGGCACAGTAACTTAATATTACTAAGTGCTTTTGCTCTGCTGATGCCGGCATGTGACTACATGAATGTTTCCTCACTGAGCTATATATGACTAAAGACACTCAGGGTAATTTAAAATCATCTGTTGCACCATTAGCTGTGAGAGAATTATAGCAGCCAACATAAAAATGTCTCTGGTAAGTCCAAACTAGGGTTATGTATTGCAGTTCAAATCTCTTGCAGCTTTGTTGAGATAGAGAAAGCCGGGGGGGGAAAAGTGAATATGCAAAAACCAGAAAAGCTTCTGCAATTAAAAATAAAGAAGACAAAAGGAAACAAGTCCCAAGATTGTTTTTAAATGTTGTTCTGTAAATATGTCCGAATCTGGGTATAAAAAATGTTCAGAATTAGGGTCTAAAGAGGGTGTAGAATAAGGCCCCCTAGGGACCACTAAAAAAAGAAGCTATCTAAAATGGAAAGTTGATGAATTAGGAAGCAAATGCAAAGAAGTTAATGGAGGAACTAATAGTGACAGGATTTCTTTGGAGACTGCAGGTGAACAGGAACTGAGTGCATAACAGGAGGCTAAATGAGGAAACTAGAGGAATAATAATGGAGTAAAGAGAAGAGGTGGTGAATCTTAATCTCTCCTTACTGTTGCAATATTTAGCAAAGAGTGGCAATCACCATTTCCCCTTTTTAAAATTCAGAAATCTTAACTGCAAAACAAGTTCATGGGTCAAAGAATTACAATATCTCTTGTGAGGTGACAGACTTAACCTCTTCTAACCAATTAGCCTTGAAAAATAGGAAATGCTGAATTAAACGTTCTGATATTGAGAAGGAATGGTGGTCATTATATCTTAAGTCATGTCAGTGATACGCAGAGGTCAATACATTTAGCACTTGCCCACGGCAAACCGCGTCTGTTCTATTTTACCAAAAAGTGATTTTTTTCCTTCTTTTGCGAGAACTTTTCAGAGGTGGTGATATATTGCCCCCTTGAGGCCAAAGCTGCTTACTGCACTTGTTTTACAGCTTTTTATTTCCTTCGCAAATGAATGAGCCCCGCACAATTTTACAAACGTGGTTGTTACAAACTCGGAGAATAAATAAATAAATCATAAGCTAGAACATTTCCTCCTTGTTAACATATTTTTTTCTCTAGTGTAGTCTCCAAGAAATTTTTTGCTATGTATTTTATCCCAACAAATTTAATGTTGAAATAGAGAACTAGAGTAATATTATCTAAATAAACAGTGTTTGCCCTTGCTTTGTGATCATCAGGTCAAGAATATAGTGTCTTTCTTTCTTTATCTGTCACTTACTAGCTAACTTACTAAAAATTTTATGTAAAAATAATGAACATAACTTTTATTCAAAAGGCACTGAAAATCCCATGGGATTGATTTTGTGCTATGGTGCAAGGGTGTAAAATCCGGCTAATTTCATTCTTTTAATGTGATTTATTCTTTGTTAGGGAAAACGTAGCATGTTGGGAACTTCACAAAGCGTTGTGCAATTGACATCATTCCGCTCAGACTTCAGGCTACAGGCACAACACGGTGTGTGTATACCATGTGTACCTTTCAAGGAATTAAATGCTTGGGGAATGAGGTTCATTTCTAGCAACTATGAGATCAAAGAGGAAAGAAATGTTGGGACCAGTTAGGGGAGGTGCCACCACGGTGCAAATTGAGTGTCCTCCAGTGCCAGGTAGCAGCTGACCCTCAGCTGGGAGTAGCAGCTGCACAGGGGCGTTCCACCCCCAGTCCTCTCTCTGACACCCAAACACTCAGGGTATGCAACCCAAGGAATGATGGTCATCCATAACTGCCTATTTTTCAGAGCAGAACAAAACTCTATATAAATCTATTACATAAAGGACATAATATGGGAAAAAGTTGTAAATGGAGATTAGTTGGTCTTTTGAATGCAGTTCATCTCATAATCAATATACATTAGCTGTAAAAAAAATCGAAAAATAAATTATGTTGTCAACACAACATTTAAAATAATTACACAAAGAGGAAATGCAGTACTTCCAAGTACCCTTACATCACTGTAAGTTCCTTCAACATCCATAGTTATATTGGCAGCACTTTTAGACAAAGCGCATCAGACTAAGTCCTAAATTTGCTGAAAATTAAGATCATATTTAGAGACTTCTGTTATCATTAGAGTTTGGATCAAGGTTGCTGAGTAACAAACACTTGCAATTGAAAGAAAGGGAACAGTGCTTATCAGGAGACTTGATTTTAGGTTTACCTGTAGAATAAATAATAAATTTGTACTTTTAAGCAAGAGGTCCTGAAGAGGTCCTGAACTAACTTCTACATTTTCTATTCTAGTTTAGAGTGCACACAGACAAAAAAAAAAAAAAAAAAAAAAAAAGGGAATTTGGTACTGTGAAGTAGAAGTGAATTTACTACAGCTTTGTGCCACTATCCTTTATAGAGTACCTAACAGCTCATTTTGGTGTCTGGCATTTTTACCAAAGACAGGCCCCTCTGCTGTGCTGTGCTCATGGTCCCTTCAGAATCCAGACACTCCTTCCAGCTGCAGCTGCTGCAGTCCCCGTTTCTGGGAATTACTGGCATCATCTTTTGTGGCTCAGGCAGATTTATTTGCTGTTCTCATCCTTTTATCCTTTTCTTGATACATCCTTGGCTACAAATTTCTGGAGACATTCTTCCTCCCTGGTTTACTGAGTGCAACAAGAATATATGACCTAAAAACATTCACATGTCTTAGCTGATCTCTAGATATGGTAAGTCTTTGACTTAGGGTTGCATAAAAAGTATCAGCTAAAAAGGCTTTAATATATTTGATGCTGTGATACATAAGACAAAACTTATCCTGTATTAGATGCTTTGGGCATCTTTGTTTCCTAGCTGCTGCTTAGACCTCCTGAATTTTATGTAGAAAAGAAATTACTCAGGAAAAATGTTATTTTTAGAGCAGGGAGAGTTTCTGTGAGACATGACCAATAAAAGCCATTGCTCTTTGTAAATAAATATATTTTCAGAAACTATATGTCAATCCTAGTAGTACGATGAACTTCGAAGACCAGACTTATATGACACTTCAGAAGTTTGTACGTGTCTCAGATTATTCAATCTCATGACTTCTGACTGTTCCACTTTTAACCCTCTGCCTGCCTGTTTTATTGCCAAAGGCCCAAAGAACGTGACACTTCCTTTATTTTTTAAACGAACTACAAATAGCTGTCTTTCCTTTTCCTTATATTTCGTCCTCAATTTTCCTCCCTGCATATGACCCATTTCCTTATAGTCTGTTCATTCTGTTTCTGTCTCATTTTCAGCGCTCTTGGTATCCTTCAACTCATGGGTTTCTCCTTTCTGCTGCTGATACTATTCACTCCATAGTTTCAATACTGTTTCCTAAGGAATCTTTTTCCAGTCAACCCCAACAATTTCTCCCAGACTCAGAAAGCTGAATCAGTTGAGTGCTAGAAGCATTTTAATACAGATCCACAATGTAATGGTTTTCTGATAAAAGCCAGTGCTGATTAGAACAGTGGAAAATATTTGCTTCTTTAGCTGATACCTGTGTGCCTGCATAAGCCAGTGGGGCTGAAGCTTGCCTGTGTACAGGGATGTGTTTTGGTCGGTGTCTCCACCAGAGGGCTCATACCCACTGCCCCACTTTGAAAATAACTGGAATTCACAGTGGTGGGCATGATAACTTAGGATGCAGATAAGCAAAGTTACTGTCTGTCGTCCAGAATGTGAATGCATATGTAGGATATTTCCATGCCAAGAATGATGTACTCATTTATTTACTCAGTCCCTGGGAGTGCTTTGAACCTCACGCTGCTTTTGAGGTACAGCACCCATATTTTCTCAGCATGACCTCAGTCCTCACTTGAATGAATGCAGGAGGCCTAAAACTTTGTCTGTCTCTGTTCCTGTTAACATTACATCTCAGGTGGGACACATGGCAACGTCAGCATGAGGAGAGGCCAGCAGCCATGGCCATCAGAGCAGATGGCATCTCTGGAGGTTTGCAACCAGCCCATACTGCTGTTCAGTTCATACCAGAGGGTTCTTTAAACAATGGAAAAATCGGATGTTCTTGTCTTTCTGCTTCCTGCTCTCTGCCAGCCCCCCCTGCTCTTCAACCCATGCAAAGTCACAATGACACTGGCTTTTCCTGTGCTGCTGTACTGCATTCCTATGCACAGCTCTCTTGGCCTCATGGCTACATGCTTCTCACCAGCACTGTCCTTCCAGGCCATGTATTTTGGTTCTGTGGTTCTGAGTGTCTAATGATCCTATAAAAGGCTGGGGGAATGTTACCGGTGGTGTTGTAAGCTTCTCTGCTTATCTAAGAATTAGAACAGGGTTCTCAGGAAGCATTAGCTTTGTTTTCCCTATGTCTTTGCTCCACAGTGAATCTGCTGGTACTGAGAACCCCTGTTTTAGATCTTGCAAGTTTCCAACAGCAGTGAAGGCCTTATGATAGTACTTTTAAAGAGAAAGTAGATCTTCATCCTGAGCCAAAGGTAAGACAAGGCATAGGGTAAAGAAACATTATGTTTGTAGCATCATGGAAAAGTTTAAGTACCTACAGAGATACATTAAAGAGTGACTTTTAATATTCAGGTTACCATAACTTGCTTTTTGTCTAAAAGCAGAAACAAAGTCAGCAGTCCCATTAGGGCAGTGAACTTTCTGTTGCACAACTGGATGCACTGTCTTCAAATATAGCTGTTTATAATGGATTAAAAAGTAACACTTCAGATGTTTCTCTTCACTTTTCCTGCTTCTAAAGGAAATCCTACCTTTGTGGTTGTGGCTCTTTTATGTAAAAGGCTTTAGGAAACGCAGAAATTAAAAATCTTTTTTGCTATTCCTGCTCTAGTCAGAATACAGTATGGAAAAACAGCTTGGACTCTAAACCCAGGAAAAGTAATGAGCCAGTGACCATCCATGTTGTGGTTATGGAACAGGAAGTTCCATAACCATATAATTCATGGCCTATTAAATAGATGCCCATTAAGGAAAATGCATTTAATAATAATTTCTGTGTGTGTTGGTTGGGCACAAAGCCTAGAGGTGGCACTCATGAAAGATTTGTTTAATTTAACAGTCTTTAAAATGCTTAACTAGACAGTACATAGTAGAAGTTGTTATGTCTTTACATGGATGTCCACTAAGAAAAGTATTTGATCTTTATCTTTACCCAGTTTGGAGGGATCATTTAAGATACACATTCTCATAAACTGGGGTTATTGAGTAAATGTGGCACTTTAGGAGAAAGCCTCCAAGTTGTATTTCTGAATTGTTTGTGAATATATCCTGAACTGCATGTTAAGTATTTCCATCCTACTGATGTGTTTGGTCAGTTTTATGTTTCTGTGAGGTCACTGCCTGTCACAGAATCTTGACAATACCACACAAAGAACATTTTCCATTGTGGCATCTTTGTTCCTTTGGGATCCCTAACATCTGTATTGCTAATGGTTTTATTGTTGCCTCTGGCTCTACCTCCAATTAAATTGACCGTGGCAGTTTGTTGCAGCCTCATCCTCTTGAGTACCTGGATTTCTTTGACTTACCTTTGCCTATGAAGAAAGCACACTTTTATCCTTTTGAAAATAAAGTCCATGGGCAGTAATGTGTTCCTCCTGAGACTAATATGCAAGTCCTTTTGTGGTTAGACAAAGGGTTTTCTTAATGTATTCTGTGATAGAAGTGCCCTAAGAGCCAGCCCATCCTTGTACACAGACACCTCTGTGAGCTCAGTCTTTTTGTAAATTGGGAACAAACTTTACAACACTGTCTGCTTGCAACAAAATTGGGCATTCATTTTTAAGCACACAGCCTCATAACCAATTCTTTTAAGAAGAGACCTCCCTTTGTGTAATAAAAGGGAAGGTAGAAAGAAAAAAGGTCTGGGCTAGTGATTTAACAAGCACTGTTGTCTGGTGCTTCCACACTGAGGCTTGTGGAACAGAGTAAACCTTCCACCATCATACTTAGCTATCACGGCAGATAATTTTAGTATGTTTGCATTCAATGGTTTGGAGTGTTGATTTTATTCTGATTTTAATTTTATTTTAGGTCATTAGAAGGTCATTGTACTTTTAGAAAAGCAATGACCAAAAGTGTCTTAGGTATATGCCAGCATACATGTAAAATGAAAATGTAAAACTAATAAATTGAGTGGTGTTAGAATTGCATAGCTTGAAATTACAAGCCAAAAAGTATTGAAATAAATTTTCTACCCATGCCATGTAGGCACAATAAATCTGGGATTTTTTTTCCTCAAAATGGAATCCCAAAATTTGATCTATGATCAGTGCTGTAAAACTTTTCATAATGATGCTAGTTAGATGCAGTTTATTCCTCTGTTTTATGGCTTAGTTTTGGCAATATTAATTTCAGTATATGTACCTCCTTCCTTGTGTATCTTCAAATTCCCCAAAGGAATCCCATATAAAAAATCTACTAAAGCCATCTAAAATACTGCTGCTTTTAGTATAACAACAATAAAAAAAAGTTGTGTGTTTCTACATTCTGTTTTTTGGTAACCCTAAATGTGCTTTTGGACTAAAGCTCAAAACTACAGAACTGGGCTTTGGTTTACTTCCATTCTAGATGGGGTCCAATAAAAGCTGGACTTGGAAAGTGATAACTGCAGCTGAGATAGAAACTTCCTCTTTTCCCATTCCATTCAATTAATGAAAGCTGAACTTCAAAGTCTAAATGAGATCATTTGAAGTGCTAAAATTATTGAACACCAGAACTGTTTACTTTCCTATCTGACAAAAAAAAAAAAAAAAAAAAAAAAAGGAGAGAGAGAACTTGTAATGTAAAAGTAAAATTAAACCACTGCAATGAAGTTAGGAAACTTTAAAAGTTCGAGTGTAAGAAGTGGTGTTAACCTAGCTGAGAGGCATTTGTGCATAGCTTTAAGTGACTCAATAGTCAACTCATTTTTTTCATGACTGCTATAGTAAAACTTTTCTGGGAGGTTTTAGTTGTGTGCTGCTCAGAAAATTGCAACCCAGTGAGAAGATGTCTGAGCAACATCCCTGACAAGCATGAGAATATGCAAAGATATCATCAGGGGCCGGAGCCTTTCTATAATCTCATAAGCACTTAAGTAGTTATTACTAAATTTCTGGTTGTTATCAGAAGTGTTTTAGTTAGGTCAACTCCTTGTTACTTTGCTGGCAGCCCATAATATTTCTCCTGGGCTCTACTTTGTCCTTTTAAACCAGGAGCATTGGCTGTGCCACCAACTCCAGAAGCATAGCTACGACCAGCAGATACCAAAACTTATTTGATTGACTCATTTGGCAGCATTAACATTGTTGCTGGGTCTGCTACTGCAAACTAGGAAGTAGAAAGTGAATGGAGATATATTTCTAAAAGAGGATGGATGGTCTTTGGCCAGAGATGGGGTGAGCTTCTGAAATTCAGTGGAGAAGCATAGGAGGGGACTGTGGAAGTTGAAGAAATAGAGGGAGTGAGGAAATCCTGGTCCATACCAGAGGCAGTAGTGGGGTGCAGGTAGTGAGCAGTGAGGTGGCTGAACAGTCATCCTCATTACAGAGGAGTATCCAAACAGAATCCATCAAACAGGAGGAAGGGATGGAGTCAGGCACAAACTGCTTGGTTGCCAAAGACTACCTATTTCTGTGTTCATTGAAAGTATTCAGTTTCTATGGTGTACATTTGGGATAGAACACACATAGTCCTACTAAACATAACAAATTGTGTGTGCAACTTGTTCATCTGTGCACCTCTGCTGGCCTCGCCCCCACACTCCAGGGTTTCTTGCACTGGTGGCACAGCACTGCAGCTGCTCTCCTGCTCTCTTATCCCACGTGCCAGACAAACCCAGGCTGCCTAAACCAAGATCCTTTGTGCAGCTGTCCTGGGTGTAGAGAGCCCTGTGCAGCAGGTGGGGCATCTGTACCTTCCGTGTGCCCTTGTGTTTAACAGAACAGGATAGGAGGCACATTGCCAGGCACATCCTTCCTCAGCACAATATCCATGCATGCCTTTGGCCTCTGAGCAAGCCTTTGCATGACTCAGCAAGTGAATTATCATTCTTGTGATTCAAAAAATTTGAGTGCTCTGGTCATTAATAAGGAAGTCTCAAGATATTCTGTCAAATCCCATCAAATTTATATTTAATACTTAAGTTAAATAATTAATTCCTTAATTGTGCAGAACAATTAAATTAAGTATATTTTCATTTTATAAGATAATTAAGCAGACACACTGAGTTAAGCTTCCTTCCCCCCACCCCCAAATACTTAGAATTGTCTTTTTCATTCTTATCCATCCAGAGAAAATAGAATTAGACCACAAAAAACCCCAACTTTGTATGTGCTAAATTTCAAATGAAGCCGGTTTTGCTCTAGCTTTATTTCAGGGGTGTGTGAGCAGGACTTTCTTCCTGCCCCTTGGAGAATTTGTAAAATTGTCATGAAACAAAATGGAAAGCTGAAGGTTTCAAAGGTCAACGTTTAAATATTTCCCATGTGGGGTATGGCTTTATCATTATCTTCAAACTTTACTACAGAAGCAGCTACAAATCATCCAATAACAACCAGAAACATTTGTTTCTCTACTAAACAGTGTAGACTAAGAATACATGCTGTAGCAGCTCAAGTTTTTATGTCTAGCTTGCTAGCACAGTGCAAAACTATTGTATTTGCAAAACTGAACCAGCTGGTCTAAAGGCAGAGACTGGATTGTATTGGTGCATCTTTTGTTTCTGTTCTGTTCCCTTCTTTTCTCTCTGAGGAATTGTACAGTAATTTTTAGATTCAAGGTAGCCAGCTGTGAGTTTTCAACTTCCAATAAATGTTGGTGGAAAATACAATATTTTAATTTCCTGTTAAATTCTACCAAAGTACAAGCTGGGTAGATTTGACAGTATTTTCTTTATAGTTCGATGCTGTGTAGATCAGACCCTTACACAGGAAAAACCAGCATACCTTCACTGAAGTTTGTACCTGTTGGAACTTTTTCCTTTTTCCCATCTTAAACATGATGAAGGAAAATATATAAAGAAAAACACAATCTCAATTTAAAAAGGCAGAAAGGTAAGAAGTGTCTAGAAAGGGATGTAAAGTATTTTCATGAATATCTTATTAAATGAAGAGGACAAAAAATCTCCTGTATTAATTAAAGTTTGTCATCCTATGCATTTATTTTTCACTGAGTATTCCTGGATTGGGATTCAGGATTGCCTATTTAGGATTACCTATCCTTTGTTTTAATATAATCTATCTTTTAATCTGTTTTTAAAAGTATCTCTGTGAGAGAGTCACAATAGATTTTCTGTATTGTAAGACAATGTTTTTTACATTATTTTTTAGAACTGGTTCTGTCTTCACCTGTTATTTAAAACGTATATCCTGGAAAACATTTGAGATGGTAAGAAGAGGAACTACTCTAACGCTGTTCGTGTCCCTGACGACACGTACATCGTTAATTGTACTCTAGTTAACTAGGCTGCCTTGATGGCACAGAAATGGCTCCGTGGTGGTCACTCTGCGCAGGGGCAGTGGCCCTGCAGTCAGGGATAAGTTATGTTTTGGGCTGCCACTCTGTTATGAGCCTTAAGGGGATTAAAGATCCGGATCTATAGCTGTGACAGGGCTACACGGACCCCCGATACCGCTCCTTCCCTAGGTGTGGGGGAGCAGGCGGCGTTTGTTCCTGCCTTTGGCTGCCCAGCCGGGCCCTCCGGGCACGGTCCTTCTGCCAGAGCTCGGCTACAGCCGGCGGCGAGCACTGGCCTCAGCCCCAGAGCCCGTGGGAACGAGTCGAAGGCGAGCAAGGGCCGCTCAGCGGCCGGCCGGCTCCGTGCCTCTGGAGCGGCTGCGCTCGGGGCTCAACCTCGGAGCCGGAGCTGCTCCCTCCCGGGCACAGGAGCCGCGGAGCTGGCGGCTGGCTGATAAAGGCGGCTCCTTCCTTCCCCACTGGCAGCAGGCTATTCAAATAAATTGGATGGAATCCTGGGCACCGCTGTGAGAAAGAAAACCCGGGGGCATTGTTTTGATCACTAACTCAGGGCGAATGAAGTGGGACCCGCATTGCTGAGATTTAATCTCACGTGCAATTTGCGATACAAATAATTTTCTATTTCGCGCGCTCTCCCTAGCAGCTGACAGCGGCCCGTCGGTGATTTGTGCCCCGGTGTGCGCGGAGGGGTGTCCCTTCGGGGGCCGCTGTCGCCGGTGTCGCGGCGCTGCCGTCCCCGCGGTGCCGCTGCCCCGGCGCCGGGAGGTGGCGCTGTGGGCCCGGGCACGGCGCGCGGCGCTCCCTCAGCTGGCGGCCGGCGCGGCCCGTCCCGCCCTGGCCTGCCCGCGGCCCGCGCTCCGCCGCGCTCGGCTGCTACAGATGCGCGCTTGTGAATGGTTTCAATAAAATTTTATAGCCGTCATTTGAAAAATGGTAGGATTATTGTGATTTGTGCAGCCCGGCAGAAGAGAGCCCGCCGGGGCTGGCCGCGGCCGCTGCTCCCCCTGCCGCGGGCTCCCCTCGGGCACGGCGTCCCCCGCCGCGGTCCCAACGTGCCAGGCGGCACTGGCGTTTCCACCCTTTTTCTCTTTNTTTTTCTTTTTCACCCTTTTTCTCTTTTTTTTTTTCTTTTTCTTTTTCTTTTTCTTTTTCTTTTTCTTTTTCTTTTTCTTTTTCTTTTTCTTTTTCTTTTTCTTTTTCTTTTTCTTTTTCTTTTTCTTTTTCTTTTTCTTTTTCTTTTTCTTTTTCTTTTTCTCTTTCCCCTCATTCCTCACCGCGCACCTGGCCTGGCGGTGAGGGGACACACGAAGCTGCTGGGGCTGGATGCTTGCGGGTGTCTGAGCACCAGCGCGGAGTAGCAGACCTTGCAACACAGGCAGGTTTGTGAGAGGACAGGAGTAACTCCGTGCCTAATAGTGAGAGCCTTTTTTTTTTTTTTTTCCTTTTTGCTTACCATATCACCTTGTCTCTCAAGGACAGCACATTGCTAAAATGCAGGCAGAGATTTATTGGAGGGACAAGAAGGACTTTACTCCTCCTGCTCTTCTCCTCCTCAGCTCACGTCTCCTACTCCTCTGCCAGTCTGGCATCTCATGCTCTACCGTGAGCTGGAAGAAAGTAAGCAATGGAGCAAGGAGAACATCTTGCCCCTGCCCTTTTCTGTTGACTGACATGGGGAACATAGCCCCTGTGGTATGATAGCCTGCTGTTGAGAGACAGCAGATGTAGTTGCCTTCATTACTTGCCCCAAAATAAAGGCATGTTCTCTCAGTCACCAGAGCCACTGGGTTGCTTTCCCTGTCATTCTTCCTCCTTTCTGGAATGTCCTGGAAAATAGCCTACAATGAAACCTGCACAATACCAGTTTTTTCCTTACAATGGTTTGATATACAGTGCACTCCATTAATAGAGACAGCAATAGTCTCCTTATCCTGAGGTCTTGTGGGGACTCACATAAAAAAAATTAAAGTCCTCAGAGTGCTGAAGTGGGTGCTGTCATGCCTGCAGTATGCACTGCATCTTCCTGCCAGACTCTAGCTTTGGTTTAGAAGCACTGCGGCTTCACCTGGGAGCCAAGAGTTGGTTGCTGGACCCTGATTCTTGGCAGTGCTGGACCAAAATTACTCTTCTACCTTGAATTTTGAGGGCAGTGTGGTTCTGCTTGGACTGGGTTATTACCATTGCACTTCAAATTACACAGCTCTGCACCTACTGCTCAGAGTCCTTTTTCTGTCTTGTATAGAATTCCAGTTTCATGTGTAACTTTGGAGAAGACAGTTTGGGCTCCTGAGACACTCCAGAATGTTTAAGAGTTCTGTGCTTAGTTTGCTTTTAGCTATCTGGATGGACTAATAATTAGCAGAAATCATTTAATAAATAGAGTGGTGAGACTGAGGTACTGAGTGTATATACTAAGTTGTTACCCAACTGGAAATTAAAATTCTCACTATGCTGGAAATTCATAGCTAATGACTAATAATATAACCAGTATTAGTATTGCTAACTTAATCTAGTCTTACAACACTTGTAATAGATGCACATTCCTCTTCAGAATTAATTTTCAGAGTGCTTATAAACATCACGGTCAGTTTATTCCATTTACTTTCTTGCTTTGTGGTAGATAAGACTTCGGTAAAATTATCTGTACTCAGTATGTGCCTATAGAATCATCCAATCATGTAAATTCAGGGGCACTATTTTTAATCAGACAATATAATTGGTACTAATCTTGAAATAAATGGTGCTCCTGAGAAGCAGGAGCTCCTGTCTTCTCCGGAGCACCATCTGTGTGGCTCAAATGCAATCAGCAATATTTATATTAAATGCTGTATATTCTGCCTCATCTACTGTTTGATTTCCTCTCTCTGAGTCTCATGCTATGAACCAAAACAGGAATCACAACACCCAAGTTCTGACAAGTAATTTCTTCCCTCGGTCTGCTGTGTATACCTTGTTAATACAGCTTTGTTCAGTCCTTTTGTCAACATTCAGTGCTCATAGTACATCCAGTCTGCCCAGTGCGAGGTCTTAAGCTCAATTTTCATTATAATTTCTGTTAAGCTTTTTATATATCTCCCTCATATTCTCTAAAACTTTGCTGTTTTCTCTTTTTCATCACAGTCACATGGATCCCACATTGTCTTGTCCCAAAATATCACATTGGATTATTCCCAGAAACACTGTTCTGCTACTCACTTACCAGAAGACCATTTTAATTGTTTTGTTTGTTTGTTTGCTTGTTTTAGGTTGTAGGAGATAAAATTGTACTCTTTTGGCTAAAAAAAAAAAACAAAAAAAAAAAACATTTGAGCATACATTTTTCACGTTGCCATTTTGCTAACAAATACTTTACTTGTTCTTTCTTTTTTTCTTACATGGTAAGGGGTTTGTAAGCAAGCTGGATGAATTCATTCACTGGTTAAATGAAGCCATGGAAACAACAGAGAACTGGACTCCTCCTAAAGCGGAGACAGACAGCCTTAAACTGTACCTGGAGACACACTTGGTAGGACAAGATTATACTATGATTGCTATCAGTAATTGAAGTGTTCTGCTGTGCTTTTTATTTGATTATTATTTTTTAATTACTAGTGTGTGTCTATATTTTAATGTAAGATTTGCAGAATTGCAGTTTATTTTAATGAAAATACCAACAAATTATTTTCTGTACTTGAAACACGTACTGATAACTTTGTAAAAATTAAATTAAAAGGCAGAATCGCATTACAATTCAGAATTTATATCCAAACTGAAAGAAAAGACAATAACAAGAGGAGAAAAGGTATTTTTTCTGCTGATCTTTCTAGGATTTTTACTACATTGTAGCATTGATGAAAGTGTTATTAGTGAGGAACTCTTATTTTCTCTCCTACACTTTTAGCATAGCACAGTGTGATTTGAATATAATATTTGAAAAAGTTACTTCAATTATTTTACTTGATGTGCATTTCTGTCATTTAATTAATATGGATTTTATACTGTAGGCAGAAAATAGAGCTCAGTGTATGCTGTTCAATGGGTAGGTTTCTTAATAGGTAAACTACTCAAGCTGGTAAAAAGAAAAAAAAAGTACAGAAAATTAAACTAAGAAATTTCCTCTCTTTCTGCCAAAATCTTAGGCTCTTACCAGTATGGAATGGAAGAAAACATGGTGATAGCACTACTCTGAACCAATGACCTAGACATCCCAGCTATATGAAACAGTACATTAGCTGAGCCCACATCAGTTCATCAACCCCCAAAGCTCAGCCTCATTTCCAGTCTCTGATAATTTTATGGTAGAAAATTATTTGACAGTCCCAGGAAGTCACATGATGTGTTACAGGAAAAAATGTCATCTTAATCCCTACCGTAATACTGGAGTGACCATTATTAAATTAATTAAGTGTACATCAACTACATATACAGTTAAAACCAAACTGAAAACTGTCCTCGGGATTTCAGCTTTAAAGAAAGTTCTTGTGTCTTTTGCTCTTAAACATTGTAGTAGTGCCTATGGGCAGCCACTGGATTAAGTGCCCATTGTGGTAGTCTATCAAATGCAGTATGAAGACACTTCATTTTTCCTTATGTTGGGGATTTTGTGTTTTGTGGCAGAGTTCAGATTTTTGCCTTGCCTTCTGCACACACTCACTCCCATGATTCCCATTGTGTTTACAGGTGCTCTGAAGGCACAGAGCACATCGTGAAATCAGACCTCAGAAAAGGCATTGGTCACTTCAATTTGTTTTCTTTGTACTCTGCAATATGAAACGTTTGATGAGAAGCTTTTATGAGTAGAATCACAATTTTCACTCTTGACTCTGTAAAAAGAAACATTATTGCAGGTAACAGGGCGATTACCAGGCTGAGTAACTCTCACAGTCAGTTTCTTTTCCTCTTTCTTCCATGGGGAGGAGCACAGTAGGTAATTTGCTGACAAATTACTTCCAACTTTGCCATATGTTTCTTGGGGAGGTGAGGCCAAACCCATGTATATCAGACTGGAATGTGGAATAGTAGCTCAGAGGCAGCTCCATCATTACTAGGGGTAGTCCAAAAAAATGAGCATGTGGGCACCTGTACATGCTCATTTTCCCCTGTCAGTAGTTAGGCTCCCAGCTTCCCTCTCTGTATCTGGGGTAAGAAAATCCTCATATGCTTCAGGATCATTATGTTATGAAACAAGTTGGGGATTTTTTTACTTCACTGCAGAGGTAAAATATCTAAAGAATGGTTCAGTTCCTATTTGATAATATTATAATTATTTTATGGCATCCATATACAGTGAAATAACCTGAAAAATATCCACTGAATAACCTGAAAAAACTTACCTGAGTTTTGTTTCCTGGATTTCAGAAAATGTATACTATCATACTTTCTACACAGCAGAAAATACAGAGCATTTTGTAGCGTGGAAGATAGTTATTTGTATTAACTACATTGTCAGCTTTTCAGTGGCTTTTATCTGTCAGACAGCCTAATCTGTGTTTAAACAGAAGTATATGAACTTCAATTCATGTTAAGCTCACTGTTGAAATTTCCCTTAGTTGAGCATTGTAAGGCCATGGTGATCATGGTTTGTGTTAGGGACTTATACTTCTCATTTTCTTCTTTTGCTAGTCAGGTTATACATGTCAGACTCATCTAAGATATGCTGAAGTAAAGGACTTAGAGCTTTACAAGATCAGGTTCCAGACTTATGAGTTTATAATACAAACACTGGTAGTAAAATAGCTGGGAAAACAAAGAAAATGTCATGGTTGTTTCCTATGTGGTGCATCTACACCAGCATATCTCATAACTGTTTCCTCACTGGTGCAGGTTTTCTCATCACAGAATGGGGAAAAACTCGATGTAGTAGATTTTATCAGTAGAGATGTATCCTTAGCCTTTGGCACAAGTTATCAATTCCATGAACTGTGATACTGTTTTCTTTGAAATACATTTGTTGTGATGACAAAATTAGTGCCATGAAGGGGGAATATTTTGCATTTTTGAATGAAATCTCTTCTGCCACAATTTAAGAAAATAAAATAACAGGAGCAAGAAAACACAAAAAATGCACTTGTTCTCTTTGGCATTGGTTGGGAAAAGTTCTGCAGAGGTGACAAGGAGAAGGCTGTGAACATCTTCCAAATTTGTCGGTATGTAAGATTGTAGGCTGTCACTTTGGATTCCAATGTAAACTGTTGATAAAGGTTTGAATTTTAAAATCTCTCCCCACTCAGCCTTGCTTTTCTTCATCTTTGACATTTCAAGAAATGATGCGGCACAGACACATAAATAGAGTGTGTTTAAAAAAAAAAAGGCATCATAAGAAAACTACAACATCAACTTATGAAAATCTTTGCATAAAGTAATGCTCACGTGAGGAGTCAAATCTCTTGAACAGGACGGCAATGCAAGTCTCTTAAAGAGTCATGACATGGCATCAGCTTAAATTGGTAGAATTCCCCTGACAATTGTTCTTGTTAATTCTTATACCTGGCCTGGCAGTACTGTCCACAAGGATGTTAATCAGCACTTTGAAGCACACAAGGAGTGTTTGTCTATTGCTTTTGGCTCAGCAAGAGCTGCCTGCAGAGGCATCTCTGTAAGTATCTGAAGGTCCTGCCTGGATAGCTCCTGAAACAGTGAAGCCCATTGTGATGAACGTGGAAGGCAGCCACTGCTCAGTTTGGTCTGTTTTTTCCAGTTATCTCATCTGCACAGAGACTAGCTGGGGAGTTCCTGGGCCATCAAGGGAATTCACAACTAAATGCCCCGTGTGTGCAGGCCTGATACCCCAGTTACAACTATTAACTGTAAGACCTATTGGAATTTCATTCTTAAATGACAGTTACAACTTAAACTCCATAGATTTTGCCATGATGAGAAACCATACATTTTGCTAAAGAGTATAATTTTTTTTCTACAAATTGAAAGGTTGTCTACATCTTGAATGTGTGCTGTAATAGACAATATTCAGGTTAGAGGACAGTTTTCTTGCAAATTTTAAAACTGAGCTCCCTGATATTCTGCAGAACAAAAGTTGCTATATGCTTCATTTTAGATAACATCAAGGCACAAATCTATAAATGAAAATGCTCTCAGAGATCCCTGGAATAGTGACTGAAATTATTCTTTCAATTTTACAGGTCTTCACAACTCAGTAATGTTGGTTAAACTGATTTGGGAGCTGTGTGCTTCCCATTCATATGGAAGAGCTGACATGGAGCAGCCACCCCTTGAACATCTGGCACTCTGCAGGCAGCCACCCAAGCCAGCAGATGTCGAAAACACTAATATGTTTTCATAAAACAGGCGTGTTTTTCAGCAGAAATCTACTTTTCCACAAAGGTCTCAGTCAATCCTACTAGAGAAAAAATGAAGCAGGTTTTGAATTTTTTGAACAATTAGGTTAAAATCAGTTTCTAATGAAAAGATAGCTTCATTTACCTTACCAAAAAGAAACTTCTCAAAATGGTATCTGATTCACTTTATCTTTTATATCTCTCCTTTTCTGTTTGCCGATTGTTGCCCATTGGCACCCTGATCAAAATCAGCTGCTAGCAGACTCTAAGCATGGACGTGGTAGTATGCAAATCAGTTTTCATCAAAAACAGTGTCCTGGAGGCAGCTTATGAGCTAAAAGCATCTGTCTAGGTGGTACTGGTGTGCTTGTGAAACCAAGCAAACTTTCTAACCAGCTTGACAAATAAGAATACACCATGTATCTCTTGACCATTTTAGTTGTCTAAAAAAGACATTTAACTTTATCCATGGCCTGGTAAGATATGTTGTTTTAGCACAGTAAAGAAGTAAGCTAGCTGCTGTGAAGAACCACCAAAGAAAATGTTTAGACAAAAGGTACTATATATATTTGCTGTGGCTTGGAACTTTTAATTCTGTAGTTTTAACTTTTTCCTTTGTTAACAGAGTACTTTGTTTTCTTGTTGCTGCATGACCCCTCCTTGCGCACTGTAGTGTGGTATGCTCTTATGTCATTGTACTAAGCCATTTCTGTGTCTGGAGTCACACTTAGGGCTAGGGAACACAAGAATTTTAAATGGGATCCTGCAAATGAAAAATACCATCTTTTGCACTTATTTAGGTACAACTTTTTAAATACTTCTTGCACTATTAGTAGATGTCAGCAAACAGTATTTTTTCAGTAGAGATAAAACTAATTAAGGTAAAGTCTTCTTAGAAATTTGGAATTAGTAGTCAAGCATTTTTGTCCATTTTTGTCCAGTAAGACTGTCCTTGCCTCTAGCAAAATATATATTCTAGCAAAAATATATGTTCTGTTTAGTTGAAACTAGAATAGCAAGTATTGTTCTGTAAAAATCACAAGTGGTGAGGATTGCATGTAGTTATTGCAGTACAAAGTATGGTTTAGATATGCTGATAATTTCCATGAACAGTAATATTTTAGTTTTCTTTTCAGATTCCTGTCAGTAATATTTTCTCCAATTTAGTCACAAGCTTTGTGCCACATTAAAATCCTTTTTAGCCCAGAATCAGTTCATTATATTAACCTTCTCAGTCACCATATTTACTTTTTAGAGCCTTAAAAGTATCATAGAGCAAGCATCATTAGTATTTCAAAACAAATTAAACAAGTTGATTCACACTAGCATTTCCTTTCCCTCTGTACATAAGGTTAAGATGTCATCTCCATTCAGAACCAAATTCTTCTTAAGATGTAGAGGCTCTCTTTATTACCCAAAGAGAAATGAAATGAGAATTTTTCTGTCTCTGTTATAAATGTTTCTGGCCTCATCATGGCTCAGCAATTTCTGAGCCGAAAACAGCAAACAACTTCATACAGAAAATAGATTGTATTTTCACATTTAAGAAGTTGTGTTGGCGAAGTAATGATGCTGCAGTGATATTTCATGATATCTGATTGTCTATTTGTAACAAAACTGCTATGTCTGAAAAAAAGATCATTCTCATCTCCCTGGAAAATCTCATTTTCTGAAAACTGTCAGTTAAGAGAGGTATTAAATATCTATTCTTATTGAAAATAAGGTTAAATACACATGCCTTGGGCTAATCTACTGACTGTCTTTGTAGTAGCAGTGGTAATGGTAATTTTACTAAAGGTATTAAAGCCTCTGAAATAGCAAAGTTATGTATTGTACTTTTGCTGTATGGGAATTTCCAGTGTGCATGGCAGCTAATTTAGACAATTTCCTCAAAATATAGAATTTTAGAATTGCAGGATGACAGCACTAAAGAGTGTGCACCATGAGTGGCCTAATATTTTGTTTCTCTAAGGATTTTGATTTGAATTTGTTTAGCCTATTGTTAGTTTGAATTTTTAAATTTCATGGCTCTTTTTTATCTTGAAAGGCATTTTAAGTGTGCATGGGTTCCTGAATGTATGTCCTTTTCCATGGAAGCAGTCTGTAGAATATACTAATTAGAGATGTAGACTAAACTCAGCAGATTTCACAGGCAAATAAAACAATTTAATAGGAAGTAAGACAGCAAACTTAAACAAACAGAATACATGTATATTGTCAGTTTTGACTATTATTCAGCTTTTAAAATCTGTAAACCAAATAACCTCTATGTAAACTGTTCTGTTTCTTGAGTTAAAGCGTAGGAAATGTTGCTGTCATTTTTATACATTTGGATCTACCTGTGTTATAGTCTGAACCCAGGGAATGTAATTTGCTGGCTGTGGGAAAAATAGATGTTTCTGAACAGTTTGGACTGTTATTCAAATTTAAAGAACATTTTTGGTGACTAAGGAAGAGTAAAAGCAGTATATAAGAAAGAAAATCCAGGTGTATTACCCTTCTAACAACAGCACTGCTGTCCTGACCAATACAAAAATACTGCACTTGATCTAAAGATGATTCCCATACAGTGATGCAATGAAGAAAATCTGACACAAATCTTTGTAAGGAGAAAGAGTGGGCCATGGTTATGGTCCTAGGAGCACAGAAGTGATCTATCATGATTTGGATCAGTTATTACTCTATATATTTTTAATGAAGGAAGAGAATGTCCATTTACTGTCTTCCTGTACACATAGTCCAGTTCCAGAGGTTTATTTTGTGCAAGCTTGTAGTATAAGAAATAGTTTCTTTGTAATTTTGCTAGAGACTTAATACCCTTAAGAGTAGTACTTTTTTCCTATCCTGTCTTTCAAATTTGTAGATACCTACCCTTGTGCAGGTACCTTTTAAGCTGCAAATTAAAAGAATATTGCATTTACTTTGTTTTTTGATTGGTTCGAACCATCCCAGGGCAGCCTTTGCTACCCCCCAGATTTACATAGTTTTGCACAGGAAGGGGGTAGGGCCCCATAATAAAATGTAGCTCTGCTGGGCCTGCCTGTAACATACTGGTTGTTAACTAGCTTCATGGAGAACTGTACCAGCTTTTCTAGGTCCGAGAGCCACAGTCACCTCTGGACAGAGGAGGCATTAAACCAGAGGCAGAGCATATTAGGATGTCATCCTAAAATAGCTTTGCTTCTTCTACTAAAGGAAAAGGGAAATTGTAATGTTCAAAATCTGAACTCTCACTTGTAAGCATTTTGAAGTCTTGTATTTTACATGAATGAAAGTATAGTGTATGATCTGTGCCTCAAGAACAAATGTAGTGCTCTGTTATTTTGGTTTTTTTTTTAAATGCATTATGTTTGAGGTTTAAAAAGTTAGAATTCAGACTTTGGGGAATTTTTAAATTCATTTACACTTGTTGGTAAAGCTGAGCAAGGCAGGGTAACTTGATTTGGCAGTGTTGCAAATGTTCACTCCCTCTCAATTCTCACGAACCAAAACTGTAAAACTTTTAGGTCCTGAGGTATCCCAAAATGGAGGTACTGTAAGTCTGAGTGGTAAAAGGGATTCCACTGGGTCTGCTGTGTATTTAGCCTGCAGAATACATTATTTGCATACAGGAGATTCAGTGACTGTAATAATACAATGAAATCAAATCACCTTTATGAAATACTAGGCACTAATCTAGTAAGAAAATTTCAGTGAAATGTATTTCACATAAGTTGTAACTTAGAAGATTTGGAGCTTTATATATGACAACCTGATCCTGCTTTTTACAAATTTATCATTGTAACAACTTTTGAAACATCTTTAAAATTATTTGAAATTAATGTTTATTTTATAAATAAGCTGCATCTTATGCAGGAACTCTGTTAATTGTAATTTTTTGTCTATTAAAATGGATGCTATTGCCTGATATTTTAGTTGTTATGCTGGTATTATCAATATAGATGTCATCATTACTTTGTTTTTGGAAATGAAATGAAATTTATTTTTATAAAATTTGGAGGTAGTAAATCATTAAAAAATTATAATGCCAGCATCTCAAAGGACAAACAAGCACACTTTCAGCAACGTTTAAATTTGCTTTTACTGACCTGCCAAGAGCTCTTGACCACTCCCATGGTTCTGTGCTATGTTACTCAGAGGCATAATATCATTCACATTTTAAGTACTCAAAGTAGCACAATTGCTGTCTGTGTTTTGGTGTTTGCAATACCAAAGCATTCAGGAGAAATACAGAAAATCCAGGAAATTAATGGAGGTTTTGATTGGTAAATATTTTTATTTGCATCTGCTATGATACTTTTTCCCCTTTCTTAATTCTGCAAATGAATTGGGTTAATAATCTGTGATCTTAATTTATTAGCTATATTTTGCTGAGAAGGAATCTTAGTTCACCCTCAAATTGTACAAAACCTTTTGTCTTTACATCTTCTTCATATTCCCCTGAAACTAAAATCTTTCAAGAATTGTTTCAAAACTACATAGCGTAATTTAATGCCAGAGAGTTCATTTTGGTCTGATAGTAAGTAAATTTAAATAAGATTTAAATAATATACATGTATAAGTTGTTTTCCCGTTGGTAACTCCATATTTGCCAAGGCTGCTATGCCCCATGAATTCATCTTTGGTTTGGAAAGCTGTTATCTCTTGGTTGGCTTTTTTTCTCCATGTGGGAGTACAATACAACTTGGACATATTTTGATTAAATAGTTTTTGGGCATGGTGTGTCTCCAGGTGGAACAGATGTACCTAGACATATGTAAGATAAGACAGAACAAGAATTCAGAAAACTGTGGCTTCTGCAGATTATTTTCTGAGTATCTCAAGAAGGCAAGAAATTATTAAGGGCAATTGTATACAGTGGGCTGTGTGTGCAATTCACCATGATTATGGCAACTTAGCAATTGTTTCACTGTATAGCAATTTTACCCACGCCATTTCCTGCCTGTGTTCTTCCATCGTTGTCTCTTGATAATAGACAAACGAAGATTTAATTTAGGAAGCCTCAGGTGAACTTTTTTTTGACAATGAAAAATGTTTGGACAGACGCAATCAAAGAGAAATTTGCATAGTGAAACACAGAAAGTAAATTAGAGCTGGCAGCGGAAGAATTTATGTGAGTTTGAAATAAAAAATATCTGCAAAAATAGCCTCTATGTCTTCTAAATCTACCAAATAGGCATCCTGGAGAGTAGGGCTAACTATCCTTTTTCTCCACATCTAAAATTGTGCATTCAAAACTTGGCTAAATTACCTAAAAGATGGCAAACACAATGAGGAGTGAGAAACAGAAAGTGAGGGACCTAGAGCATTCGATGTGAAGAAGATCGGGTTATTCACGTTTAAGACGTAACAAAGGGAAAAAACCCATTGATTGTTTAATACTGGTATGGCAGAAGCTGTGACAGAGAAGAAAGGGGTGAGCTGATTTTACGGAAGTATGAATTACTATGGGACTGCTGGAGGAGACCCCACCCTTTGTATTTAGAAACTCAAAAAATGTTATCTTTTAAAGTCTTCTCATTGTTGCAGAGGATAGAAGACCAAATTTGCTTTCCACTAACTATTCACTCTAAAAAAAAAATCTAAGTTTCCACTGGTTACAGAAGAAAATGTGCGGTTCATCTAAGGCAAATTATGGCCATGTTGTGTTAAGCATTAAATGTTTGTTTAGCATTTGGTGATAATTGGCCCCTTGGTCATCATTGCTATAGGGAGGGCACGTTCTTAGTTTCAGAAAGAGAAGGAAAAACACATAGCGAGTGCTGCTGCTTCAGAGGAAACACTCTCTCCTTAAAAAGCAAAGGTAAAATCCCTGCTATTGTAAGACTCAGCCTTGGCTATGGAGCTGCATAAAGCATTTCCATAGTGCTTGTTTTCTGTTCAGCAGGTGGAGTGACAGTCAGATGAAAATACAGCTTAAAAGAAAATAAGAAAAGAAATTTTTTTTGTAGACACCTAGATTTTATGGAAAACATAAACAAAGGAGACATTGACTGAAACCATTTCACATGTAATATTTAGTTCCCAGAAAAACATATCCTAGTGGTGCTTCTTAAATACTAAGTAAGCTTAATTAATAAAGTGAGGCTTTACAAGAAGCTAAATGTATAACCATTTCCATGTTAATATAAGACAACTTATATTGTAGTTCTTTTTTTGATTTACTGAATGTCATTGGTAGGTAGTATTCAGAAATCTGAAAACACCACTAGGTTATTAGAAGGCTTATTCGATTATTAACTTAAATCATTAACTTAAATTATTAACTCAAATTCTTAAATAATAGGCACTGTCCAAACAGAGACTTTCTGTGTCATCAAAATGCTCAATGAAAATTTCTTTTAATACATTGTCTTAATCTGACAATAGGTGTAAACTGCTGTGTCATCCAAATTAACCTGTACTTATGTGTGCACTGTAGGTTCACATGATACCTAGTTGCTGATTTGTTTTTCAGGGACAGTACACTAGAAACAATCAACTGATACATTATAACTTGAAAAAAACCCATGCTTATAGTAAGTTTCTGTGCCTCTGGAAACAAGCAACAAAAAATTTCTAGTTGACTGTCCTTACTGCAGATATGAATAGGTACAGACCAAGGTGTTTTACCAAATTATAAAGATTTTCTAAGAACAGAGAGGGAAATCTTGCATATCAGAGCTCATTGTGTTTACACAGTGTAGGATACCTACACAGTAGAAGCTTCCTAAATTTAAGAAGCTACAACCATAAAATAAATCCTATGAGGAACTTAAATTTTTTTTTTTCACACAATTTTTTCTTATCCTCACTTGTACAGAAAAGTAAGATATGAGGGAGAGATTATTATATTCTGGGAAAGCACTCTTTTATTTTTAGTGTGTTCAAAGTCCAGCATAGATCAGGAGGTGCTGCTTTTTTAACCCATGGGTGTTCTGCACTATTGTAATCTTCTGGATCAATAAGTTTCCTGAAAGTCAGGGGACACCTTCATTTTGTGAAGGATGGGCTCCTCTGTCTCATGCCATCAGCAGAAGATAGCACTCCTGGTGCCTTGTATTTACACTGTTGGAGTTTTAATTCCATTTATTATGGTCCTGTAGCTTTTTCAAAACTGCATGATTCCTGCCTCACGTTTCCTTTCTTGCTAAATAAGAGCAGTTGATAGTTATATATAGGCACATGGTGATCACAAAAAGTGAAGAGAACTTTGTAAGGAAATTTTGCTTGTTGCAGCTTGTAAACTACATTTTATGCACTGTAGTTCTAGGGATGACATTAATGTGTTGTTTAAAAAGCTGCTGTCAGGCCAATGCACATGCATTTTCCATAATGTGTATGTGCTCCTGTGTGATATTTAGACTGCTCTATAGCTGCAAATGTGCCTGGAAAAATGGCTTTGATTAATTGACTTCCCTCCTCTTCTTTCCTCTCTTCACATGCAAAGGCTCCATTCATTATCAGGAAAGATCAGAGGAGGAGGGGAGCAGAGTACCTGGGTCACACGCTGTTAGAGTTACAATTTTACAAATGCCATAAGTAAACAGTAGGGAACAGGAAATATCCAGGATGGGAGAGAACCTCTATATTTGAAGGTCTTCCTTCATTCCAAATATTTGGTCTGATTTTATCTTTAGCTGTGCAAATTTGCATTTCTCCATTGTATATACATATAATACTTGTTACATCTTTCACTCTTGTCTTTTTTGTGTGTCACATTTTCAGCTCCTCAGGTATGAGAAACCTTGAGCACTGATTGAGGGCTATTCCTTCCATTGTTCCTTGTTCAGTTCTTTTTTCCTTAGGAAATTACTAGAAATTATATATACATATATAATTCTAAATTCAAAACCCATACTGCACTAAATCAACAACATTTGCTTCTGTTTATTTATATTTATATTTATATAAATGGTTCTTTCCTTTTAATGTGTGGTGATTTTGGCTGGGATGGAGTTAATTTCCTTCATAGTAGGTGGTATGGGGTCATGTTATAGATTTGTGTTGATAATACAGGGATGTTTCAGTTACTGCTGAGCAGTGCTTGCACAGAGCCAAGGCTTTATCTTCTCCTTGTACCACACCACCAGCAAGTAGGCTGGGGGTGCACAAGGAGTTGGATACAGACACAGCTGACCCTGAGTGACCAAAGAGGTATTCCATACCATATGACATCGTGCTCAGTACCTAAATTTGGGGGAAGAAGGAGGAAGGGGGGGGGATGTTTGGAGTTACAGTATTCGTCTTCCCAAGTCACCATTATGTGTGATGAAGCCCTGCTTTCCTGGGGATGGCTGAACATCTGCCTGCTCATGGGAAGTGATGAATGAATTTCTTATTTTGCTTTGCCTGTGTGCACAGCTTTTGCTTTTCCTATAAAACTGTTTTTTATCTTAACCCACAATTTTTCTTGCTTTTACCCTTCTAATTCTTTTCCCAGTCCCACTGAGTGGGGAGTAAGTGACATGCTGTGTGTGGTGCTTAGTTTCTGGCTAGGGTTAAACCATGACATACTTCCTCTCTGCTGAGAAAAGTTTATTTCTGCTAAATTTCATGCATGTTCATGACATTTGTGCCACTCATAATTTATCCATAAAATAAGAATTTTTCACAAGGAGAGTATTGCTAGTCAGAAACCAAAAGTTTGGCCCCATCTTTATTCATCTTATTTTGCTTCTTCAGTTTAACATTATTACTGGTTAATAGGTGCACCTGAAAATCAAGCTGTATTGTAGTATCTGGTGCGTTATGTTAAATGAATCTTTTCTAGGACAGCAAGTCTCTTTTTTTTTCCTAATGAAAGAGAATACCTCATCTTTTCCAATTTTCCTATCAAACACATCCACATCATCTTGAGACACTGCCACATCCAGCTGCATCTATACTCAACTTCAATTATATGAAATTACACAACCTACTCTCAGGTCCTTTAGGTTCTCTTTGCTGTGTGAGGCACACGCATAGTGCATTTCCTGTGAAGTGCATGATTACAAACTATTCAGTACAAGCCTGTTTTAAGTAAACAGTAAATTAAATATTGTCAGTGCTTGTTCAGACACGCTCTTACGAAAGAAAAAGAACTTGTCGATTTGGGTTCATAAAACTCTAGGTTTAAGAAAGGGACAGACATAATCTAGGCATCTTTTTTCCTTTTTAACTTCTCTTGACTGGCCCAGTTGTTCAGGAGCTGGTACAAAACAGTGTATTCAGATGTCCCTACAAGGAGAACTGGGCTAGTCAAAATGCTAAAGGTAGCAAAATTTTTGTTTATAACTCTTTATTGAAATTGAAAATTCTCAAAACATTCTGTCACTGTTGGGTACAATGCTGCCTGAAAGACTGTTAAGACTCTGTCTGAGCAATGTGCCTTTTTCAACCATGAAAAATAACAGTAGAAGTACCATTTTTTATTACTGTTCTGGCAGTATTATTTTTTGCTATGCCAATCAACCTGACTCCAAGGGTTAGGACAGAAGGAAAATGGTTGCTTCCTTAAGAATGGAGGGCTTTTGAGTATTCTGTGGTACCTATCACTATTTCTAGCATGGTTACTACCATTTGAAGAAGTATAAAATTTTATCAAAACCAGAAGCTATGAATGTGCACTTGCAAAGTCTCCTTTCATCTCTGCCAGTTAACTTATTCCCAAGAGAAGGAAAAGCTCTTTTTTTCCAAGTGGTCAAATATTGTTTCCATTTATTCCATAGACATTTCAAAGAGAAAATGTGTTGCCTGTATGCGTTTAGGTCTGCACACAATTTATGATTAAATACAGCAAGTATCCCTTTCTCTATTGTATTTTGTTTCTTTTTCTTACAGGCAAGTATAGTGAGAAGGTCTGGAAAATTATTAAAAAAATTATCTGAGTTATCATTGGTATATTAAATGGCATAACATATAGTAGATCATGTTTCCAGTTCCTTTATTACTAGCTCTTAATGCAATTTGTAAAAATAAAATAATAATAAAAAAAGAAATAAAAAATTTATTGACTGTTGAAACAGAGATCCTTTGCAGACTACCAGAAATATTAGAAAAAAAAAGGTTGAAAAATAGTTGCTTTACATATTAAGAATGCAGAGATCTAAAGCAGACTGATTTGTTCTTTGAAAATGGATATGAGAGTTAACTCAGGAGCACAATATTAATAGATTTGTATAAGTGCACATAAGGCCAATATATTCAATGCTGTAATTTTTTTATGGTTTCATAAATAGTGCTATCACCAACATTTCAAAGAACTCTGAAAAAAACAGGGCTCATATGTGGTGGCATAAATTTAGTGTATTTTATAGAACACTGTTACTCCAGATATAGCCTACGGGTTGTGACTTTTCATAAAACCTAATGAATGTCTAGATTTGTCAGCTGTTTCAACACAGATGCACTTTGCTGATCTAATGGAAACATTTTGAGCCCAGATCCAAAATATCAATAGCTTTTAGTATCACAAATTAGTTTGGCTATTGGGTGAATTGGGATGTGGTTCTTGATAAAAACCAGCAAATAATTTTGTATGTGTGTTTTTGATAACTGCCTCTCTAATGTTTGACGCTAAGGTTTTTCCCCCCCCCCCTCTCTATTTTTTTCCTTTTCTTTTTGCAGAGTTTTAAGTTGAATGTAGATAGCCACTGTGCATTGAAAGAAGCAGTGGTAGAGGAAGGACGCCAACTTCTTGAGCTTATTGTATCTCACAAATCAGGTAAATCCTTCTGAAATATTGCAAGTCTTTATGTCTCCAGACTATTAAAGAATGAAGAAGCATTGCTGTAAATTACTGCATATATTCACTTCCTTATGTATTATTAATATTTACATTATCAGATTGACCTTCAAGATTTATAAATGTTTCATATACTGCATACAATGCAGTGATACTTATAAAATGAAATACTGCCTGCAAATAGTCTGTTCATTTTATTTTGGTCTTGCTGTTCGACTGAGTTTCAATTGAAATCACATCACTGAAAACTTCACACTGACATATTCTTTGATGTAGGTGCTATGGAAATAACATTAAGATAATGAACTAGGATTTCAAATATATATATATATATATATATATATATATATATGTATGTATTTACATACTCTGCATGAGTAATTGCATTGGTAAAGCTTTATTTTACCACTTAAACTAATTCTTACATTGATTTAAATATATTTATGAGGACTAGATTAAAATTAAAAATACCTCTTTCCTTTGGTTAGGCTTGTCTTTTTCTTCAGAGGCCTTGAATTGAGGGAGAGAGATATTCTGATTTCCCTTTATCCCTACCACCTCCTATATTTTTAGATATTTGCGTGACTTGTCTGCTAATAGGGTTTTAATCAGCATATCCTAGTATGGAATGCCATCTTAATTTTGGCCTACTTAACATGCTTTTCATCCAGGTTGAAGTTATTCTTTGCTATACTGTTTTCTCATCATGTTATATGTGTGCCTCTATTGTTTCACAGCATCAGACATATCTGTATAACGTGAAAGCTATAGGAAATTACTGGCTTCTATGTATAGTTCCAAAAAGAAAGAGAAGCTAAGGAGGGCAGTGCATGTCATCATAGATGTAGGAAACAGTAATGTGTACATTACAGGAAATATTTAAAGGAGGTAAGGAGAATGTCTTTGGAGGATTACAAAATGTTTCAAGACAAACACTGGATATTAGAGGGAGAGATTTCTCTGCAGTGTTCCCTACTGCAGAGAAATGGCAATTTATGTGGAATTTTCCTCTTGAAATTGTCAGCTGAAACTCAATCAAAATTTAACATGATAGCTAAAAGAAATGTTTGTCTCTATGGCATTGTTTTGCAGGATGAACAATAGTAAAGCTTGGATTTATTGATGAGAAAACACATTAAAACTCTTGTTGCATTTATTATTTTAAATATCCTGCTAATTGTTTGAATAAAGGCTAATATTTAAAGATGCTGTTAAGTTTACAGCTTTTATTTTCCCCTCTTCATTTTGGAGAAGGACTGAAGGACATGCTGCAGATGATTGCAAGTCAATGGAAGGAACTACAGAGGCAAATCAAACGGCAACACAGCTGGATTCTTAGGGCTCTGGATATCATCAAAGCAGAGATACTGGCTACTGATGTGTCTGCAGAGAATGAGGAAGGGACTGGGAGCCCTAAGGTAAGTGGCTTGAAGTTTGCCTTATTTCCTCTTATTTCCGTCTTCTTTTGAACTAGGCACCACTGAAGTTTTCTTTCCACCCTAAGGCTTTTCATTTCTACTGGGTAAACTTTTTTTTTATAAACAAAATGAAATGCCTTACTGTGAAACAATAAAAAAATCTTCGAACTTTCAAGTTTTCCAGCAAGACCTGTCTTATTGTGTGTAGAGGGGCATGAGGGGGAACATAAAACATTTAGTAAACAAAACATAAAGCATCTTTAACATGAATAATCAGAATGCTTTTAAATTGTTTTGTTGCAACTATAAATCACTATAATCAGTGCAATCACTCAGCTCTGACATCCATTAGCCGCTTGGTTACAGCAAATTAACAAAGAAGAGAGAAAGTGATTCATTATCTCATTCCTGTTAATGACTATCAGATGCATTGCTTAATTAGGGGATGGCCATTGTAGTAGGAAGAAGGTCATATGCCTTTCCACAAATCTTTTCACTCCAAGTTTAAGTCGTCCATAATAGTGCTTGTGTTGAATACAACAAGTACTTTAAAAGTATGTTATTGACACCTGTCATAATTTTGTGGATATTAATTATTAAAGAGGGCTATATTAATTACCAGTTGCCAAACTTAGCGTTTGTAAGAGCATTTTAAATACAGGCCATGCTTATTCAAATTGATGCAAGCAGTGTAGGGATACTACACACAATAGAAACTTATGTTTTAGGGTCCATGACCTTTCATCACCATCAGTCGTAAGCAGAGTTGTTCTTAAGCGAAGAACATTCAGGAGAACAATCCAATAACTCAATATCTTGGCACACATCTGACTGAAGTGTTTAGAAAAATTCATGGCTTCTGTTTCTGGAAACAACAGAGATGGTTGTGCTGAGTGGATTTTCTGGTTCTGGTGCTAGACAATTCTTAGCATTGGTATGCACTGCTTCCAAGAGAGTAGTTTGTAGAGTGACTCATGGCTATGGTTACATGAAAAGTTCTGGTGATTTCTTATTCTAATTCTACATAGCAAGAATGGTCTTAGAGATGGAGGAAGAATCAAGGAGAAAAATGAAACAAAAATATAGGAAAACACATATATGCAGGAGAGAATTTGAACTGGTATCCCTAATCACTTGCAGGATGGAAAGTGTTCCTAGGCCATATAGATGCTCCTTTAGGAAGTAGATGGTGGAGCAACACTTGATTTCATCATGGGATCTGGTCAACTAAACAGACTAGCTCAAAGCTAAGTTCTTAGCCTGCCATTAAAATGATCCCATCTCTCTGAACATTTTGACACATCCGTCGCCAAACGTTTAACAGCTTAATCAAAATTGTCATGTAACAAATATTCTAAAATCCAGCTGGATTTTGTGATTAAAATTGTGGAATCCCTAGCTTGGAATGATTATATTCAAATATTTGCTTGAAAAGGGAGAAATGGAGGCAAGGTTTATATTGCAGTAAATTTCTCATATAGATAGGTGATAGCTCCTTGCCCTGTGCTTTTTATCATAGAGATAGGAAACTGAAGCAATGCTTTTTTTGTTTGTTTGGTTTGGTTTGGGTTTTTTGTTTGTTTGGTTGGTTTTGTTTGTGCCTACAGGTAAATTTAAAAAAAAGTAGACCAAAAAATTAGATCAAACTAAAAATATTTGCAGGTTATTTCAGTGATTCTTGTATGTATGTGCAATAGAGCGGTTGAATACCATCTACGTCTTCACACTAAAAGATTAACTAAAACTAAAATATAGCTAATAATAGAACTGCACATTTCAGTTTGCATTTCTTTCAAAAACCAAAAAGAACCTAAGAAGTGTAATAGAAAATTGAAAGATTATACCTAGAGGGTATTTTTACTTTTGCCTTTTTTGAGAAACTACAGGAACAGTGTTGGTGTTAGAAATCTGTAAAGAAATAGGAAAAGGAGGAATTTCAAAGACCCTAGGAAACTTTTCCCTTAGGACTTTTTAAAACATGCTTTCATAGCACTGTGGCATCTTTAATGAGAACAGTGAAGAGTGGGAGGGGGAAAGGGATGTTCTGAACTCTAGAAATATAGTCAATATCTGTAGTCAAGAATTCAGATTTTGCTTAGGAAATTTTTTTTTACTTTTTTCATATGTAAGTTTCATATTGGCTTATAGTAATTGACATAGAAGATTTAGGATTGATTTTAAACATTTCTGACACCTAAGCTCTTCTAATATATTGAGTTCTCTGTAAAATCTTAGGAAAACAGTGAGTTCTCTAAGTATTTACTTAGTATTTACATTTTTATAAATGAAGAATTGACTGTATTCCATTTAAATTGAAGGATATAAAGTTTTGCCTTCTTACTCCATTGAGAGGTGCCTTTAAAAATGACACATTCCTACGAGTACTGATCTAACAATATGAGTAATATATGACATGTAAAATATACCTGACTATCCTGCTGAATCTTGAGACACTTAGCTACAGTATGTGTTTTATTTTGATGGAAATCAAAATAATATTCTAAAATATCTGGAAAATAGGAGGAATGGTTTCATCTCTGTGTGTATTTTTCATCTTCACCTTCTGAAGATGTCTGAGACCACATGTTTTGTAAGTGATCTCTTAAATTGGGTCACTTCTCCATCACAAAAGGACTACTGGAACAGTATTGCTTTAAATAAACAGTAAAGAGTGGTACTGAAAAACAACACAATTTGCTTTCATATCTAGTGGCTGTGAGCGTAAATACTCAAATATTACCCTGATCTATTTAATTCATAGTTTGGTGGAAAAGTTCATTGCTTTCTGAAGAACCTGCAAATTAGTCTTGTAACTGATGTCCTTTAAAAGCGTACAAATCTTAATAGCATTTGCCCGTTGTACACATTCTCCTTCACTGAACATTGTATGGAATACTACTCTTAGTGTCAGTTGCAAGTTCTGCTCCCAGCATGCATTTGTACAGTTAGTTCATTACTATAATTTTTGAGATCTGGATATCTTTGTTCTGCAAGTAAATGTTTGAATTAAGTTTTGTGTGTTGTTTTGGTAACAGTTCAGAATATAACATCAGAACTTAAAGGTTGGTATTTCAAAAGAATAATGGTATACTCTGCAAATATATACACACATATATATATATATATAT
The DNA here is from genome assembly GCA_013396995.1 of Dicaeum eximium. Classification (NCBI taxonomy): domain Eukaryota; kingdom Metazoa; phylum Chordata; class Aves; order Passeriformes; family Dicaeidae; genus Dicaeum; species Dicaeum eximium. The sequence goes on along the minus strand of VWZP01010904.1, from coordinate 2,327,726 downwards.
ACACAGTTTGTACTTCTGGACATGTTTATTTCCAGAATAATTGCTTTATTACTGAAAAACACTTCTTATTGCCCATTCCAGCTTCAGAAAGCTAAGCATGTAACTGGTTAAGACACTGGACTTAATACATAGAACATTGAAATCTGACTCAGTTGTTCTAGGTAAAAAACAGTCTTGGGAAGAATGTGTTAACTGTAAAATGGACTTGTCAGTGGGTTAATGATAGAAGCAGTCAGGATTTGAAGAGTATTGGAGGAAGAGGTAAAAAACCACATTTAACAAAATAAACTGAAAGTCACAGAAATAGTAGGTGGCCCAGGAACTGAATTTGAAGTGGTTAAACAAACCTTTGTATAAAGGGAAAAACAAAACTGGTGTAATTTCCTCTTGATGTGTAATTAAACGTCACACACTTCCAGGATCATTTCCCACTCAGTTGCATGTAATTTTACAGCTTTTACAATCATTCTAAACAAACAGTCTTCAGTACACAGAAAAGTGATTTTCATTTAAAAATTGAGAACTTGGTGAAGCTGTTTAGTATCGATCACTATTTGCTATTCTGGGAATGCTGCTTCTTCACAGACAGTTTTATAGTGACACTGGTCTCAGACCTAGTGGGTGGATTAAACACCACAGCTCAGAACAATTATATCCTTCTCAGTCTTTTCATACAAAGATGAATTTGTGAAATGGGAAACAAGGCAGAGCACAGTTTAGAGAATGGTAACAGTCTTTTCTTTTTTACTTCAGACTTGTAACTTGTCCTGGCCATCTAATCAGGCTGCTATGACTACCACATTTAGATTAATACTTTGATGTAAAAGGAATATACAAATGAAGTGTTTTGACATCTTTGTGATTAGTGCAGAGAAATATCATACTTGTGAGTAGATAATTTTCTTTTCCTCAGTGTCTTCTATCAACTCCGTATTTAATGAGTGTGGTGCATGGGCTGTAATATTAAAAGCAACATACTAGTATTTTTTTTTTTCTGATGTCTTTCATTGTTTTAAAACAGGGCAAATTTATTACTGAGACATTTAAATATTATCAACAGATAACAGAGAACATGATTTCAGAATCGAATATTTTTACTTACATAACCCCTTTGAAAACTGTGTTTCTAGTGACCAATATATGGAATTGGAGTATTGCATGTTTTGTAGTGGGTAGTACTTTGAAGTTGTCAAATGGCATATGTAACTGGCCTTCATTCTCTTCTCCTTCACTTGCTTGTAGTGGAAGGGCAGAAATAACATGTGCTAGAAAGATCATTTGACTTAGCTTGCTGGAGTTAGATTGAATAGAAGAATTATAAAACTTTACATCTCAAACTGAATTTGTTTATTTAGCTTACAGTCTCTCTTTATTTTTCTACATGGAAAAAGTCAGGATCAGGCTTGTGGATTTAATCCTGTGTCTCATGTTCATAATACTGTGGAATAAGATGTCAAATAAATAGCCATTACTTATTCAGTAACAATTTGAAAAAATAATGAAATGGAAATAAGACTTTCATCTCTGATGTACAAACATATGGAAAGGGCTTTTCATCTGGTGATACACATGCCATTCTGGTCTATCATTGTTTCATGGCTTAATCAAGTCTTTTTTTTTTGGAAAAGAAATCTACAAGAAAAGTTGGTATTTGTGCTTTAGAAGAAGTAATTTTTTCCTCTAATGTGTCCATAATGAGCCACACTCCCATCTAAATATGAGAGAGTTTTATTTCATGAGTGCAACACCTCATAGATGAGACATTAAACTGAAGTTCTAACCACCTTTACCCAGGCTTACTTCCAGTATCAGTAATTACCATCTGCCACCTTAATTCTTTGCAGTTTCAGCTGAATGTGTTAGTCTCTTCTGTTCAGAACAACTGGATAGTCTTGGGCACAGTTAAATAAATAGTTGCTACCTTTCACTGGTGAAAACAATGTTTTTGTGCTGAAGAGTATTACAGCAAGTCCAAGTTCACCGTTCACTACTTCAAAGATGGTAATAGGGAAATGCTTTCCTGTAATTAGAACAGAAGGCTCTGATACGTTGCCATTGAGGCATAGTCTTATATTGTTGAATATTTAAAATGCTATCTGTACATAAATACTATTATTGTGCCTAACAGCTGAACCGTTTAAAAGCATTCATGTGACATTTCAATTCTTAATCTTTGGAAACTTTGGAAGTCTAGACTAAAGATACTATCATCTCACTCTTATGTACAAATGATGATGTTAATTCTGCTGTACTAGAAGAAATTAATTGCAGTTATTATTTTGCTTGGCTTTTGGTATTTAAGTATATGACATTACTTAGTCTTGATCTGTTGGCTTCTATGGTGGGGATTTGAACCATGTATAAGTTGGCCAATGAGATAAAAAGGGTAGTGGTATTTATAAAATCCTTCTGTAAATCAATAGACATAATTTTGGTTTTGCAAGGAATAAGCCTGTCTTTTAGTGCTTTTACTGGAGCATGTGAAATGTGACTGAATTCTTTTGATATTAATTGTTATCCAAATATAGGATTGAAAACATTCATTAAGAATTTCAAAGCTAATCAAAACAAGCTATGTTGATGTAACAATGAAACGAACGTAAAAAGGAAGGAAAGTTTGTGTCTTTTAGCACAGTTAGACACTTCAAGTTCCTCTGTTTTCTAGTTTTTAATACCTTGCTTTATAAGGTGTATAATTTTAATGCTACAGACATCATCTAGACTGTGCACAGACCCAGCTATTATTGTAACCAAAAGTATCTTCAGGAAGGATTTGAGAGATGACACCATAATTCTACACACCATTTTAGAGTGGAGGAATAAAAGGGAAGAGAAAGATGGTTTAAAATAAGTTTAGAAGAAGAAACTAGCATTGCTAAAATGAGAGTCTGTATATGGATTATTGAATGGGACTGACTTATAGTGAGTCTTTGTTGAAGAGACAAGAAGAAAGGGATCTACTGAAGGATATAAAAGACGTGACTGTGGCAACTGAGCAGAAAGGCTTTGTTGAATACTTTGTTTGAGTACTGTGTCAGACTCAGAATTAGCCGAAATATTTTCTGTGACAATTTAAGTACAGACAGAAAGAAAGCAGAGTTTTAGTACTGTTTAGTACCTTTCTGGTACAGGGGTTTTTATTGGCAAAATAAGTGCCTTGACAAGAATGTGTGACTCATCATATTTTGAAGCAAAATTTTCTTCAACTAAACAGAAGCTTTCAAAAACCCAGGCAAAGCCAAAGTAATCAGGTAATCTCTCATGTACAGAATGTTTCCTTTAAGCTTTTAAATGTATATAATCTTGAGTTGATGTTTCATACAGAATGATATTCATAAAACTGCCACGATTCTTCTGTCTTGTATTTTATATCTATCCTTGAGTAAAGGAATTATGTAGCTGAACAAATTCTTGCTTTGTTAAAATACTTTACCTGAGCTAGTAATTTTTGGGTGATTTTACATTTCCAAGCTTATAAAATATGAATTTTTGTGTCATTAGACCATGGCCTTGGTCAGCTCTTTTACAAGGGCTTACTCCTCAACACACCCCAAGAGAAGCAGGAGTCAGAACAATTGTTCCTTTTCCAGAGGGAGAATGTTGCATTTCATATGGCTGTTCATAAGGATTTACACAGACGAGATCTTCCAGGAAAGGCTGTAAATCAAATTATGTCATAGGTAGCCTCCTCTTTTGTCTCTGTGAGCCTTTTGTGGATTGTGGTGGTGGTTGGCTGCTTCACAGGGAAAGAGGATTCTCCCCAGATGCCTTCCTCCCGACTGGCTGGGAGTCACAGTCTGTATTACTGAGGCCACCTGGGATGAATCTAACCCAATGTTTTGAGGGTAAAATGTTGCAATAACTACTAAATTTTTTTTGCATTATAACGCCTGGCTAAATTGCAAGATTATGCAATTGGGCTTGTAAATGTAACACTAGACCACTGCTTTTGGAAGTAATTTTCAGTTGATAGAAGATTTTAAATGTTACATATCTACAGGAGCTCTATTTTGAAAATGATTCTTTTGTTCACATAGTCATAGGTTTTTTTTCAGAATGATTGAATCAAAAGCATCAAAGGTGCACAAAAGAAAACCCAAAAAAACCAACGGGCTGTTAGATGTGCTGACAGGTTCCACGTGGTAGATTCACTGTTATTTATTGGAAGCTGTTTCTCTTGATTTCCTAATTGTATGCTTTTTAGTGGGCAGGAGGAATGATTTTGTGTTTAATTCAGAACCTTCCTTCACAGAAAAATGAATGACTCTAAGCAGTCACTCTTTGGAATGCAATAAGACAAGACAAATGAATAACAGCTCCATCCTTAACTTCATCTTTCAGGTTACATGAGCCCTGGTAAAACTTCTCTATATCACAAGTTAACTAAATATTTTTCTAGTTTTTCAGGTAATGATGTCCCTAAAGTCTTGGTCAAGCAAATCTGAGTCCCATTTTAGCTCAGAGAGATTGTTTTCTCATATATCCATCAATCTCCTGCCAATTCTATATGACAGTATTGTTTTCATAGCATCTAAAATAATTTTAATAATTTTTAACAAGCCAAATTTCTAAAAAGTAGTGAAGATCCTTATTTTTTTTTCATTGAATCTGACAGTAATCTTATCCGTGGTTTATTTAGCTCACTACCAAGTTTAAAATTGAGAGAGCCGTACTTTTAAAATCTTATTTTTTTGCAGCTAAATTGTATCTACTATTAAGCACACTATTCAATCCTTTTATGAAACATAGGTGCTTTTAAAACCAGCATTTTATAAAATTTACTGCAAAAATATCAAAAGTCATATTTGAATTGAAGATGTGAACAAGTAGTCTGAGGTATCTGTGGTATTTGTAATATGCTTCTACAAGTTTTACACCTTGGTGATTCTAAATATTTTGTATTGATTATTTTTGGCAACTATTGCCTTTTTAACATCCACCTCTGTTAGTAGAAGCAATTATGCCTACATAGTTAGCAAAGAAATTATGATTTTTTTACTTCAGCAATAAGAAGGGCTACTTTCTATTAAAACATAGATCAAGTTCAGTTTGAAAGATATTTTAAATCTAAATCTCTCCTCTGAGAACAAGTGCAACTAAGAACTTGATGAGAACAGATATTTAAACCAGCATACACCCAAGGGGCTTATTTTATCATAATGCTATTTGAATTTGAATGTTATTACCTGGAATTCTGAAAGTATGTTAGGCTGTTGTTACTTCCCCTGTGTAAATGGACCAACTCTGACAAGTTTTATTTAGGCAAAAATCCCATTTGGGTTTGGCCTGTATTTGAAAATGAAAAAACAGAAGGACATTGAGTATGTATTCATATTAACACATTTTCTTTAAGTGGCATAAATGAAGTGTTAACCACTCAGGGGCCTTGATTTCCTATTTTGCCAGTATCTGTCCATTCTGCTCTCTTTACTCAATCATATTGTTGCACTTCTGTTCTTTTATTTTTTATAGAACATACTTTCAGAAGTGAATATTGTTAGAAGCTTTCACCAATTCATATCTGCCCATTGTTTCACATGCTTCTCAGATTTCTATAAAAATCCACATTTAATAACTTTTAGTAACATGTGCAGACAAATACAGATTTATTTTACTGAAAAATCAACATCTCCCAGTCTAAAGCAGAAATTTCTAGGATAGCCTGTCAGACTTTTCTACTTCTCTATAAGGGTTCAAAATCCCACGAGCTCAGTCAAGGGTTTAGAGCACAGCAGAAAGAGAGCTTTTTTAAAATTTATTTTTGAGTTTGAGTTCAGAAGTTGATGGAACACACTAAAATAATAAATAAGCAAGTGAAAATAAGGACTCCTAGCTGACTAAAAATGCCTTGGTAAAGCAAGTTTGTGGTTGAATTTAAAGACAGTGATCACTAACAAAGTAAATTAGTTGAAATTCAGATCTTTTCAGTTCAGTTTCTCATATCTTATTCCTGCTCCCTCTCCCTCCATGCCATCTGTTGCTCCTCAAAACAGCTCAGGATTTCAGCAGGATCACAAGTGAAATCTAGGACAGGAGTGTGTGGGGAGGCTCTCTCCCAGAGCTCAGTGCCGCGTCAGCCCCGATGGCAGCGCAGGGGACGGAAACTCTGGCGCTCCTCGCGCATCGTATCTGACCTCTGACAAACGTCAGTGGTGCTGGTCAGAGTGAATGGTAAAGCTTCAGTGTGTCTTCTGCCCATGTGTTGTTCACCAGTCATCACAATAATAAATATCTTGGCTTGATCAGACGATGTGGCATAAAATCTAGGTGTTGGACTTGCAAGGTTATCATCCTCTATCTCCATAGTCTATTTTTTTTCTAGCTCTGGTAATAGGAATGCAATATCAACTTATGCCTCTCATCCTAGTTACCTCTGGTAATGCAGGATTTAGCAACATAAACTAAGGTTGCCTTCTGTACTGAGGTGCTTTTTCTTTTTGTGCCAGACGGTTCCACCATGTTTTGCTTTAAAAAAAAAAAAAATCATGTTTGAAAATCTAATTTTTCCCTTTTGATATAGTCTCATAGAAATCTAGAAATAGGACAGCTCAATAGGGATGCTGTTGTCAATTGTCATCTCTAAAGATTGTTGCTTCTGTTAACAGCATTCTAACTTTGCCATTTTATTAAACTCGTATTACTGGTCTGAAAACAAAAATTACTGCTTTATTCCATTAAAGAGTGACTGGCACGGCACTCCTCTGATCTCTAAAAAGAAATTTTGCTTTCATTGTATTTGTGCATTAAATTAATGCTCCTATCTACAGAATAAACTAACTTCTTATAAATATTACTGTGCTTAATTATCAGTTAGGAATTTGAGTTTTTGCTGTTATGGTTGATGTCCAAGAGTGATTAAATGTGTAATAGAGAACAAAAGAAACATTGATGTGAACAAAGATACTATGAGATAAAGGTAAATTTTATTTTCTTCATGCTGTTATTCTTTTTAAATTATTTTAATTACTTCTATACTCAGCATGATTTGGTGGCATTTCCCTTTGTTTTTTTCCAATTCACTTCTTAGTTTAGTCTTTCAGAACATCTAGCAATGATTTAACTTGTAGTATCTTTCAGTTCTAGTCTCAGCTGTGTACTTTAAGCATCCATTCCTCAATAGGGTGGTCACAAAAGAGAAATCAGGTAAAAAAATGTTTGAAGGAAAAATCTACTTGGACGTCCTGCATTTTCAAACTGACTTATTCTTAAATATCTTGTGGCATAGTATACTTGACTACTAACTTTAAATGCAAAGTGATGGTAGAGAGTTTTCTAGTTTTTTAAGACAATCTATTAGAAGGCAACAGAATATCGTGCTGAGAATATATGTGTGACCTGACTTCTTCATGTGTATTTACAATGTGAAAAAACCAAATTTTTCAGTACAGCATTTAGTGAGGTGTAGACTAACATTAAAAGCCTGCAAGATGCTTATGTTAAAAGCATATGTACATTTGTATGTCAGGTCTAGTAACTTTTGGGCCTTTTTGTTTTTGGTTTTGTTTTGTTTTGTTTTGTTTTTCTGGGGTTTTTTAGTATTTTGCTTGGATTTTTAATTAAGCCTTTCTTAAAGTATCTCAGATGCTTTAAGATGCTCATTTATTCATAATTATACTTACCCAAAGTAGTGTAACAAATGTGGGAGATACAATGGGGACTGCATCACATTTAGCAATTTAAACTTGTTCCTTAAACACCTGGAAGTAACTGCAACAAAAATATGTGTGGTAGTAGTGTACTTTGCCATTCTCATGGGCAGCTGTAAATGTTAATTACAGTTAACCTAAGATGGCTTTAAATGCAAAATGGGTTTTCTGACCAGAAGACAGGTGGTCTGCCATATTCTTTTATAATCGCCCCATAGCATGCTTTATGAACCATCATCATGCCAGAGGGAAAGAACAGCTCATCTGGGCATGTACACTTCATTTCTTCATCCTATTTTTCCTCTTTGCAGTCATGTTATAGAAAGGAGACAGGCATTTAGCACAGAATGCCTTAATCCTTGAGCTTATGAGCCCTAAGAAAATCACCAGTATGGTTCATGCTGACAGTCTACATCATCCCTTACAAAATGAAGAAAAATGTTGAGAAAAGAGGAAGAAAACTGCAAAGGAAAAAGTTCAGGTCTGATTAAGAGCTCAGCACCATGTGTTCTGAAATACTTTGACTTAAAGCTATGATGCACAACAGAAGTTTAGAATGGTGCATTAAGATTACTTACAATCAAAGATTATCATTTCAGTTTGGAGGAAGGGGACAAAAAGAAGGTGACTGGGGTCAGGTCAGCTTGTCTTTTCTGTCCTTGCTGTTGATTTGGCAAATTTTCCTGGAGACTACAAGGTTATTGAGTACTTGTATTATTTTGTACAGTCTGCCCTTCCTATCTTAGATTTGAGATGCAAGCAGTTAGAGCATTCCATAACAACCAAGTATTAGTAGAACTGCAAAATATAAAGATAGATGAAAAAAATTTATCTTTTTAAAAATTCTATGCTTAGTAAGAGGAAAAATAGAACAGATGTATGTGCTCAATTTTTTCCTAAATATTACAATTAATGGGTTAGTGTGCAAATCTGTGTTTTTTTGATATTAATTAGGTCAAGAACAATAAGCTTTAAGAGTTCACACTTTTCTAACATAATAAAATGTTTTTAGACATTGGACAGGAAATATATTAAGGAAATAAACAGAATAAATTTAAGTTCATCTTTTTGCTAGTTCATTTATTTGGGCATTGATTCTTACTCTTCAGTATAGGTACTGTAAGAAGCATCCATATTTATCTCAGTAGACTTATTCCTGACATGTATAGCTACAAAGGCTTTTCTTTGTAAAGTATCAGCTAATTAAAATAAATCTATAATTAAACATGAAAAATGTTGATTTCCAATTCAGTGAATCCTAGCAATATTATAATAAGTTTGGTTTTAATTCCCGAAAAACATATTAAAATTAATTTTTTCCCATTTATGTAATGCATATAACTAAACTTCCTTCCTACTGTGAGACAGTTTCATTTATTGTTATTTGTAAACAGCTTAGTAAAGATGCATAGTGGATTGGTCTAGAAACTCCTTGAACAGTTTCTTTTGAAATAACACTACATACGTTAAGCTCAATTACACATCCAAACAGCCACAACACACTTTTGGTAATTTATTCATTGATTTAACATAGTACCCAGAAGAGTCATGCCTGCTGTCAATTTTGTAATATATTATGTTTTAAATATACTCATGCTCACCCATGCACGCCATTAAGGTGTGCATAAACCTGTGTTTTTCTCTCTTGACAGCTATAAATGTTTGTTATTATTACACAAAACATATGTTCATGTTGTTTTTGTCTAAATTATTCTATCTGGGGCTATAAAGTTTTAATGTTATTAGTTGCCCTTAGAATTTTAATGTTTCACTGCTGTAACCTTCTTAGGATTTCTCTGCAATTAAATAGAAACTATTTCACTACAGCCTGGAAGAACAATATATTTTATACAAATAAAAAAATCCTTCTTGCTCCATTTTCTTCCATTGTAGTAAACTGTCTAGCTGACAAGGCTCTATACACTGCATTGCTACCTGTAGTATTTTCCAGAACTGAATAGAATATTATACTTTCCTGTGGTATTCTCAGTAATAAAAGAACCTAGCTTAAGTTGTTTACAATAGAAGGCAAATCATAAGCAGTTTGCTTTCAAAGCCCTCTCCCTGTTGTTCTCTGTTGTCCCCTTATTCAGAAAATACAGAGGAATCTCAATCAATGTAACACTTATACTATGAAAAAAGCTGAGCCTTTAGGAGATGGAGTATTAATGTGAAAAACAATTTGGAAAAATTTCTCTTCTGTATTTTTTCTAAATAGCAGCAGTGTTCTCAATACAAAAATAGTTCCCCCCACCTTTCAGTTTTAGAGGCCTTTTTTCTAAGGACAGAGAGCAGATGGGAATTCATCCAGGACATTAAAAGATATTTACTGCTTTTAAGTAAGCAAAGGCCTCACTTAGGCTATTCTTTTCTGCATACTAGATTAAGGCATTATACAGACTTACCTTTTTCCTTGTGTTTTGGGCCAAAATAGAGGAAATAATGTACAACTGTGCCGTACAGTCTTTAAACAGCTGACATTTTAAAATCTTATCTCTAAATATAGCACACTGGTATTTCTACTAGATTCTTCAGGCTTTATTCCACAATCTGACCAAAACACATTCATGTGAAGAGATACAAGAGTGGTCACACTTCAAAATAAACAAATTAGATGCACACTCTCTTAAATTGGTTAGGCAAGATTTGTTTTAGGAAAAAGAAATAAGATATTTCTAAATGAATTTGTGCAAAATGCTTGAGATACTTCAGCCTGAGAATGTGAATTGGAAGGTGTTTCATGAATCTTATATCAAAAACTGAGGAAGAGGACATGCTTAATGGCATTAGTAACTATTAGTGCTTGCTATTTTTGAAGCACAGAATATGTAAACATCATACTGCCTTTTGAGAGAAAGCTAATTTTCAAAGAGAAATTAAGTGAGGCAGAGGGAGGAAGAGCCTTCCCCACAGCTACAGTGTGAGTTGTTAGGCCAGCTGGAACTGGAATTCAGCAGTTTCGTCTTCCAGGTTTGTGTTGAGCTCATTGAACCAGCAATTCACACCTCTACAGTAACATCCTTTAACATTTAATGCTTCAGGACTCTGCTGAAAAGATTTCTTTCTTTATGAAACTTAATTCTGTGCCCCCAGATTTAAGTTGTCTTGCCTGTTTTCCTTGCTCTTCCTTATTTGTTCTTCCATTCACTTTTTCCTTTAGCTTCCATTATGCTCCCAAATATTTCTGTCTTATTATAATTAATTCTTCTTTTTTCACCTTTTCCCACATGCTGTTAAAGAATTGCGTCTTTTCACCCCCAACAATATTTCTTGGCTTTGTTCCTCATTATCCCTCGGTATATCAAACCTGCCTTCAGAACTGCTCTGTTTTACAGGGCCACAGTTGCAGCTCACAAACATTATTTCATAGCACCCTAATTTTCAAGATTTTAATTATATCTGAAGTTTTGCCAATTATACGGTGAACTTCTGCATTGGAAAGAATAAGACCACAGCCTTCTATACTCAGAACTGAAAAGCCTACAATAGAAAAAAATGTACCATTTGTTGGAGAATAGAGATAACAGGGGGAAAGCAGTGTGTCAAGGTACTTGGTTAAACAATAATCTCTTACAGAGCACTCATTACTGCTAAATAATTGCCTGTGTTGGGAGAAAGGTTTCTATGTGAAGAGAGGTTCAAGAAGGTCAGTTATCTAGTGGTAATGACCGTAGCGGTCATTAAAGGGTATTAATGTTATTAAGAACAGAACTTTAACTTTTTATTGAAGTTTTTATTTAAATTATATTAACTTTGATTCAACTTTTAATTGAGGTGCAACCATCCAAATTCTATAGTCAGGAACCAAGAAGTAATGAACATAAAATTACATGTTCTTCTGATAGGCGGATGGGTCTTTAATATATTATAATTTCAGGAGTCTCTACAGAGCAGTTATTAGTATAAAACTATTCAGAGGTATTCTATTAAAATTAGGGCTGGGTGACTGATTCAGGAAAAAAATCCCATCTTGACCCTTAGAAAATGTGGACAGTACATTTTCTGAATCAAAAAGAGCTTCTTTTCATAAAAATAGTTGCATGCAATCTCAAAACACTTGCTAAGTTAAAGCAGTCCTCTGGTGCCTAAAATGATCTGGCTTATAAACCTGACGCATGGTGGCAGCAGCCCTGATTTCATTCTGAGATTTATAATTCCATACTAATTTCAGTGCTTGTTGTACAGAGAATCTCAGAGTCCATAGGGACAGTACTACTGTTGTCCTTCCAGCCACTACAAGAACCAGAGTCAGGGTTTGGCAGGGGCTCCCAGGAACCTGAAACATGAGCTGCTACATGTAAGGACTGAGTGAGAACTGAATAGCCCTCCTGGTCCAACTTCTTTTGTTGGCTTTTTCTCTAGGACGTTTCAGGAATAGGTACTGAGTAAGTCTAAAGGGCTGGAGCACTAGAGAAGAGATGTGAGATTTGAAAATTAACTCAGGGATCCAGAGGAGTATCGCTTGTCATACCAGCTTCTACTCTTGCAACAGAATTTTTGTCCTTGCCTTTAAAACCTGAGGATACAGTAACATGCTCTAAAATAAAAAAATCAAACCCATCATGCTACCAGAACAAAATACTAAACAGTGTTTCATTCACGTGGAGGAATGATAACCAAAAACATGGCTGATGTATGTTAGGAGTTAATCACATTGCCAAGTGCATGTCTGGGCAGGTGTTAAGAGACTTGGGTAAGAAAGGAGCAGCATGGCCTGCTGAGGATTGTGAGCTGAACAGAATCCTCCACGCTGTCATGGCAACTTTTCAAGGTACAGTTTCAGAGCCAAAAGCTATATTGTATTTATGAAAACCCATGACACTGAGAGAGATCTAGCAGTCTTATAAAGTTGCAAGGAGGAAACAATCTCAGGGTAAGGCATTTGTAACAAAGGAGAACACGCTATCCAAAAGATTTTTTGCTGCTTTTATGTTAATGCATTAGATAAAGCAAATGATGTCAACAGTAGTTATTTACTGCATTATTAACTGAAAGGTTTTTTTGCCAGTTGACCTTACTAGAGGAAAAAAAAGGTCTGGGTTTTGGAAATGTTCTGCATGTTTCCAAATTTCCACAACAATATTAAACTTTCAGTTCCATCATTGATTATATATTTCTGTAGTTTCAATATGTGGACTTATGTACCATTCTATGAATGCATCTTCTGCTTCTAAAATCCTTTGAACTTGTTTATAATAATTACAGACTTGGGGAATACTTTGTATTAAATTGGTCTACTGCCATTTTCTTGCAGAGAAATTTATCATAAGAACTGATAATGGCTGTTTTCCTCTTTTAAAAAAAAGTAAAGGGCTTTACATTTTTTGTCAGAAGCCAGGTTTGTGTCATTTAGACACGTCACATCATTATGAAAACATCATTCATCAAAACACAATATAACAATGAGATCTACTGAGCTGCTGACTCCTCTTGAAAAATTGGAAAGGGTTGTGTGCATATTTCCGTGCAAAGAACTACTTCAGTATTATAGAGCATTTTCCTGGGGCTGCCTGGTGGAGTGGTCTAATGTATTACCCTTGTAATTGGGAGAAGATAGGTTCTAAAAAGTGATGTGCAGGTCTTTGTGGTTCTAATTTATATGTACATGACACTTACAAAATATCATAGAAGAAAGTATTAATAGACATTCCGTAAGATCATTTAGTTCTCTGCCCTGCCCAATGCAAAAAAGTTAAAAAGCATCTGAACTGTTTCTGCTGTTTGGCTGGTTTTTTTACAATCAGCCAGTGGTGGGTATTCTGTGACATCGAAAACAATTTCTTCCAGTGCTTAGCAAACTTGGAAGCTTTTTCCTACTCTCTTGACTAAATTTACCTTACAGCACTTTATACACAGCTGCTCTTTTCCTATTCCCAGAAGACAGAGAGAATCATTATTTTATCCTGTGTGGCAAGCTCTGATGTATTTCAAGATCACCACCAGTTTGCTATTATATTTCACATTGTATGGGCTTTTGTCAAACTGTAATCAGAGTATAAAACTAATAATAAATTAAGGTCAAGATAAATAATTTCCATGGTAAACACACACAACAAAAAAAGTGTTATCCTCTGAGGTGTTTTAATACTTTGCTGTTCCAAACTCCTATTTTCTTTAGTAGACAAAACTTTCTGGCCAACCTCTTTATTAGGACAAAGTTTCTTTTCCTCTGAATATGTGGAAATATTCCTTGATTGTACAAGGAATGAACTCCTGCATTTAACTTGCTAGTAAAGAACAGTTTACTCAAGGAGCTGTACACTTTCTCTCCTACTCCTTTTGTTGATGCTTTAAATTCTCCTCGGTGTGTAATGTACCTTCTTCTGGACCTTACCTCCCATAGTAATATGTATGTTTAAAAACTACAGGCTAAGTCAGTTTTTAGTTTTTACTATTTCTTGACTAACCCCAATGTCAGTAACAGTTAATGTCTTTGGGATGCTTCATCCACAGGGTTCTCCTTTGAAGGAGACCTTAACAGAAGACAAATAGATGAGTAGTTAGGGAGGTGGAGCACTGGCCAGATAAAAGCAAAAATACTTTATAATATTCATCACTGAAGTATTAGCACATGTGTTATCTATGTTATGATCTTATTAAAGATAAAAACTAACATAATTAGCATAGAGCTAAGAAAGTTCTCAAGGGCTGCCTGTGATGTCTGTAGAAACTCACCATGATTAAGGATAACAAAGGTTGTTGGTGGTAGGAGTTCGGAGAAATGGGTGAAAAAAACAATAGAAGGTGTAGACACTCCGTGTGTGCATTGTGGTAGCTAAAAATTAGGGGCCAAACTCATGTTTGAACATTTACAGTCCTTTCTCATTTGTCTGTTGGAACAGTGTAGTCTGGAGTAAAGAATTTGTGGAGAAGGAAGATGTCTGAAGCAGACTGAATCTGATGAAAAATTGAAAAAGCAATGATAAAACTATAAGGAATAGAAGCAATATAAAGCAAAACAATGGGTCAAAAAATAAGGTTGTTATCTTTTCTTGTTTAATGACCAACGTATATATACAAGGAAGAGGGCTCTAAGCTTGCCGGGATCAGAGCTGCTCAGCATTACCTGTCATGAATGGATATTGTTTTTCAGAGGTGGTAAAACAATGGGGAACATGCATGGCACCACCAAATGATGCAGTTATGAATGACACTGAAGATGTATCTGGAGAAGTTACAGTTATGAAAATACAGCGGGGGTGAACAGGCTAGGCAGACCTAAAACTTATTTCCCTGGTGCAAGCTGTGATCAGAGCTCTCCTGGAAAAGCTCAGCTGCTCTCAGAAACTTTTCCCAGAGGAGGTAGAGATAGGGGCTGTATGAGCAGTCTGGAATGAGTAATAATGCCCATCCTGTGGTAGTACCACGGCATGTGGTGCATTTCATGTTTTCCGCGTTTATAGTGTGCAATGAAAATAAAATAAGGCAAATTTTAATGCAATCTAGTTTATTTTGAGAATTTTGTGAAAGATCAGTTTGAGTAGGGTTCCTACCTTATAAGAGCACTAATATTATCCTCAAAAGACTGGAAAAAACTCAGCTTTAGGAATCATTGACTATATAAATAAATGAGTCATCTTTTGACAACTCTTATTTGAATTGTAGTGTTAGGCTCACGTGTGCTATGTGAGCAATATTGTCAGAAAAGTCAAATGACCACAAGTAGTGATTTTTAACTGTAATTGAAATAGCTTAGTGTCACATGGTATCTGGTTCCAATTTGTGACTTTGATTTGTAGGGATTCTGAACTAATCTTGCCATCACATGTTACATTTGTAAACCAAAGTTTTAAATTGTGCTGATCAGACATATGTGGAAAATCACAGCTGCACTACAGACTTGCACCTGCAATTTCATCTTTTTTAGTCCCTATTCAGGGCACACATGTAAGCTATGAGCAAATTTATGGTGTGGGAAACCTGTATTAGTAGTGTGTGTACCAGAAACAAGTGCATAGGAAGTAAGATGTGGTTCTGTTTTATAGTTAGGGAATCAGAGGCAAAGAGATGGGAGCATGATTAAAAGTTCACATAGCAGGTCAGAAACAAAGCAAAATCATATACATATGTCCTGACTTTCTGTTTCTCTCTATGTCTCTGCAAGTCCAGTCTGCTTCAATTTCTAGCTCAGTGGTTGCTACCTAAAAATGGTAGAACATAGTGCAATTTATCTTCAATTAGCGAAGAGTGCTGGAAGAGCTCCCACATGGAGTGGTCAGCAGTGATACTGTTTCTTTTGCATTTAAAAGCTTGTTTACACGGTGAGCACGTACAGAATCTTACTAAATTTATGAAGTTATTGTGCAAAAGTTAAAGAGCATTAAATTCCCATATGGATGTTATGAAGTCACTGTGGCTTGCTCTAACTCCTTTGAGAAGGATTAAGCTACAGGAAATTAAGGCCACTTTAGTCCTGAATGAATGTCCATGAGTGTTAATGCACTTTAACTCACGCACATTAGTTTTGAAGCATTAATTAATTAATCTTCCAAGTCTTTTCCCCTATTCTAGTAAGGGCACAGAGAGCTTCCAGAGATGTTGATTCCCAAAGCAATAGTGAGTTAATTTTTTTTAAATCTCTCCTAATATGACATTTTCTGAAGGCACATATTCTTGAATATTTCAAGTTCAGTATTTAAACACAATTTCTAGATGTGCAGTTTTATAATTTTGCTTATTTAAACTTCAAAAGCTACATCTCAAATAGATTATGCATGTTGATGTCCCAATTGTTTCAGAGTAGAACTCGGTACCATGCAGTAAGTGGTGATCATTTTTAAAGGGGGAAATGTGACATTGAAAAAAACAGGGTTAGATATACATTTTCCACAAAATACTATGGTTTCAGATAAGTATGAAGGGACTTTTCAATAGATCCTACAGGCATACCTGTATTTAGAACAGAAAACTGGTATTACAAATAAAGTATGAGTACTGGTAGGTAGTTTTGTTATTACCCATTATGAAAATAATTCCTCTAAAGGTGTTTGGAAGCTGGATGTTGAAAAGTAGCCAAATGAACATTAATTTAAATGGAGTCACTCTAAGAATGAAAAAACAACAAATTGGTCTGAGTTCATTTTTCTGTGATTATTTTGTTAAATGCTCATCTTGAGTGCAGCTGTTTGGATAGGAAGCTGTCTAGCTATAAAAAGGGAACTTTGCAAATTCTCTGTGTTTTTTCTCCTGTTGCCTAACCTAATACTGTGTAATTGACAAAAGTAACCCTCAGCTAAAACTGCCTGAAAAAATACGCTTGTTTTCTCGCATCACAGACCAAGATATATCCAGAACATTACTTTAGAAAGCCATTTATGTTGTTAAGCAGATATTAATTTATCCCCTTGTATACTTTGTTGCTCAGATTGTGGACCATACAGAAAAAACCCCAAAAAATGAAGCGAACAAAGCCCCAAAACAAAACCAAGATAAAGTCTGAATGGGGAAAAGATAACGCTTTAGTCATCATGCATGCAGAGTTGTCTGTTCATTAAAGTATACCTATAATTAAAAACTTAACTTAATTAAGTTTTTGGTTTTTTATATTCTCATTATCATAAAAGAGAACAAAATCTGGAGGGATCTTAATGTCTCACAACTGTTGCTAGTTGGAAAACACCCCACCTTTTTTCTCACTGAAAAAAATAGAGCATGGTTTTTCAAGATGAAAACTGAAATGTTGTAGGTCACAATTTATACTAAAAAATGGTTATAAAAGTTGTTGTCGTAAAGTACTTTTTACAAAACAACAAAAAATATTGTTAAACAAAACAAACAACTGTCCAGAAAATGAATACACAGTGTGACTTCTTGCCTTGCGGGTTGATCCTCCATATACTTTTGTGTCCTAACTAATTTTTTCCAGTCCTAACATTTCTTTGTGCAAAGGAATAAATCAATTACTGCTGGTGACTATAGTTTGACATATGGAAAAAATTAATCTTTTCACCTCTAGGATTTAATCTCAATGATAAATGTAATATATTTTAGACTCTGTATGTTTTCCAAAATATATTGTTTAACAACACATTGAAAAAATGCAAGTGCTGGGAAAGCATCTACATGTTTTACTCAGAGGGAAAAAATTTGCATTCAATTAATTTTGAGAAGTAGGTTTGAATGGGTTTGGCAATAACTGCTATTGACAGATTTGTACTTAACACTAGTAGCAGATTTTGCTGCCTTTTGCAATAAGCTTCTGCACCTGAAGTTTCATCAAAAGAATCTTTCTAATGAGCTTGCAAACTCAGAGAATTTGTGGAGAAGGAAGTCAAGCTGGTTTCTACAAATCCTGTGGGAATGACAGTGTTGAAAGGAAGTCTTAGTTTTGCAAGCTGCCATTTATATACTTTATATCATTATTCAGCTTGTGATAAATCAGGAAAGGCAACTGTGTTTAAATTCTTCTTCACTTTGGATTGTTTAACAAGTAATGTTTACTTTTTTTCTGAGTGTTAGGTTTTCTGATTTCCAGAAAAATAAAACTAAAAAAATCTATTACATGTTGCAGAGTTTAGGTGTTCTCAAATTGTTTAAAGCAAAAATAGGGTGAATGAAGAAATTTGTTCAGTTTTGAACTAATTTCTTTGTCTTCTTCTAAGTAGAACAAAGCTTTACTGAGTGCAGGTCATTCACCACACACACACACACACACACACACACGTGGACACACAGGCACATCTGTGGACACACATGCACCTGGAGGCACACACACAGATACATTCCCATGAAGAATCCAATCCCTCAATATGAGCAGTCCTATTCCAAGTGGCAATGGACAAGGGTTCTGGAATGGTGGCTTCAGCTGGTCCATGTGAGGCTCCTCAATGTGCTGCTTTGCACATTTATAATTAGCTGGCCTATGGTCCTGTGTGACCAATACATGTGAAGGAGACATTGCCACCAATTATTAGCAATTAGGTATAAAACATCTATTTGTTGTCTTAATTATGTACAAAGGAATGTCCTTCTGCATAAACATTTCTTCATCTGCAGAGACAGTTTCTACTGACTATTTACAGGTGTATTATTTATGTCCATTTTGGTCAGTTCTGCATCAGGAACTGCTGGGCAGTCTCTGGTCCTGCCAGGTTATCCACCCTGGATGCAAATCAGCACTTTGAAGTGTACAGATAGTGTCTGTCAGTTGGTCTAGGCACAGCAGGAGCTGCCTGCAGGAATTTCCAGGACTGAGAGTCCCACCTGGAGAGCTCATGAAACAATTAGTGTAGCACTTTTTTGTGAAGCTGGCAAGGCAGTCAGGCAGTTGCTTCTTAAGTTGGTCTGTTGTCTCCAATCAGCCCATTATCTCTGTTCAGAGACTGGGCAAGGTGTTCCTGGGCCACCCAGGAATCAATGACTAAGTGCCAGACCCATGATGTCCTTGATTTCCAGCTGCACCGCAATTACAGCTTTAGCACAAAGCTGAATTTTGTCCTTATATTACAACTGTATCTTAAATTACATAGCCCTTGCCACAAATCTCTGCTGTGAAAGACTAATTTAACGTAGGAAGAAATCAAATATTTCTTGCAAAGACATGAAACCATGAAGAAAAAAGAATTACAGAGGTGTTAGTATGTAAGAAACAAAATTCTTTGTTTTGTCATATTAAAATATAAGCATGAAAGAAAGAGGATTTGTATTTGTGTATTTCATTGTCTTTTTCTATTTATGTATCTGTCACTCCAAAATCTGGACTGAGCACACAATAGAGATTAATTAAAATCAGAGTTACTTCAGAAAGCACTTCCTATAATAGAGCTGTATTAGTAAATTAGTTGTGACTAATAGTCTTTTGTAGATGGATTAGAGGAATGAATTAAAATGTAATCTGAAATAGCATTGATAGAAATTATGTCTGATAAATCCAAGGTAACTTCTATCCTTGGCTGGAAATAGAATGCCCTTATTGTGTGCTCCTACAGCAACACAGACTACAAAAAGTAACTGTGGTCTAGGCTGTTCATTTACAAAAAATTCATTAGCAAGAATAATCACAAGCGCAAACAATGCCCACTTATTGATTAGCTGAGTCTATCTTTGGGTTCTATGCACCTAATGCCCTCTGCTTGTGTATTTATACCAAGGCACAAATTAAGCTAATGTTATATGTATATGTATGTATTTTCTATATATAAGAGAGTGTCTATCAGTGTCTAAGGGGTTGTTACAATTTAATTAATTACTATGATTATTTATTACTACTTATTTGGTCTGAAAATTCCAAGTAATTTTTAAAAAAGAGATCTATTTTATCAGGTTTTAGATCTGTCTAAAGGCAGATGAGATGTTCCTCTTGAAATTTACTACTGTGGGCTATTGCCTGCAGGATATTTTCCAGATTAGTTTCCATGTAAGAATAATGCATGATATAATAATTTTATAAACACTTTTTTGGAATATAGTAAATCTAAGACAATATAATATAAACCTCAAGCCATGAATTACAGAAATACTTCTAAATTAAGAAACAACATTTCTGTACATACAATTACTAATAAAAGTATTCAGATTGCACATATCAAGTTTCCAAAAGACCTTTCACAAATTAAAGTTGTTTGGACTTCTCAAATTCATTTGCAAGCTTTCAAGGTCTGTTTTGAAAGACCATTGTGAAACTAGTGAACTAAAAGCATCTTGTATCATTAATTCACTGTTTGAACACCAGAACCAAACTTTGCTTTGGGACACATAGACAGTTTAGCAACACTTCATTGTTTCCATGGAAGGCTGTTTTAGACTGAGCACTTTTCATGTCCCAAAAGCATTATGTGTTTAGGCATTGGAAGCAAGGGCGATTTTTTGAAAGAGATAGGTTTAAAGGGAGATTTGTATGAGGATTCAACTGCTGCTTGACACATAGGATTTGGGAAGCTGATGAAAGCTTTAAGAGGTAGTACGAAGAAAGTTTAAAGCTGGGAGTGGGACTTGATAGAAGATGAAATTCACTGCTATGGGAAAGGCCAGCACAAAATCTATACATCACTTAGATCTTAGTTAATCCCTCAACGTTAGGGTTTATATACCTATGAACTGTTTGAAGAAATTATGATGGAGCTTAAGTGGGACTCATGCAGAGCACTGATCTTGTGCCAACTCACTGCAAAATGAGCACTTACCATATGGGGGAGGATTGTGGTGAGTCGTAGGAGTCAGATGGAATATATATATGTATATATATATAAATGAGAGTACAGGTATAGAAGAGGTCAAATGATGAAGACTTTGAAAGTATAACAGAATGAAAGGAAAATATATTAGGAAGCATAAAGAAAATAATATTTCCAGATGTACCTTCTTTAAGTAAATGACAAGTTATGAGTCTCCTCTGACTAACATAAAAATGAAATTAAAATATAAAAAAAATACGATCTCTAACACCTATCTTGTTTATACTAATCAGGGTTAGCTTTATCCTAATCAACAATCTTAGATTCAATCTGAATAATATTTCATTAGCTTTTCAGATCTACCTTTCCTGTCTAGGTCTAATTATATCTAATGGAATGTAGCTCAACTCACTATATTAAATCATTAAAAAAACCCTCATCATTTTAAATGATTATGGGGCCTTGGGAAAGAATAGTCCCTCCTTCTCCTAAGACCTTAAGGGCTTGCCCCAGATACTTGTCATCATTTTTCTCCAGCCTGTTGTACCTCTGGAAAGAAACTTAATATATCCATTTTCATTTGTAACCATCTATGAACAGCTACATGAGTAAAAACATAAACATCTGTTCTAATCAATCCTTAAAGAAGGTTACTTATTCATAGAATTCTGTATTCTCTAAAATGAGAGATTCATACAATTATAATACTTTTATAATATACTTTTTTGTCTGTTCGGTGTCTTGCATATTTTATTCTTTACAAAAGGATTAAAGCATGCCTTTACCCATATCCAAATAGGCTATGCATGAAATTGCCAAAATAGTCAGTACCATTCACTCTTGCTGTAAATATTAGAAATAGAGACATATATCACTTAACGAATGTTTGCCAGAGCAAGATATAATATAAAAGAATAAGCTAAAAGTTCAGAATATTAGAAATAATCAGTCTGAAGCAGATTAGAAGTCTATACACTGACAAGGAGTCCTTACTGGAGAATCCACAGAAAAATGTAACATACTAGTTGATCACAGGATATATCCTAGATACTTGGGAGAGCAGTAAAGCAGAATTTGGAGAATAGTGGAAGATGCTTGAACATTATGAGACAGGCTCGAGAAAATGTTACATCTGTATTTCATCTCTTCATGTTTGAAGCTGTTAGCTGTGTCACATTTTAAGGGCTAAACATACACTTCAGGAATTCCCAAGAATTTAAGGAATTCTGGGAAAAAATACTATATTTTAGAAGAAATGCTATTGCTTTTGTAAATGAAGCCATGAAAGTACTAATAGTACTGTGAATACACTTCCCAGGGTAAATGCATGATGGTAGTAGTATACATTGGAAAATTGTCAACTCGACAGAAAACTCAGATTATGTTTTTAGTCTTCATTGTTTCATTGTTTTTTGTTAAAACAACCACAGCTGACATAAATGAGTGTACATATAAAACTGCTAATACGTTTAAAGAATACATGTATAATATATATAATATATATATTTAATATGCATAACAATATATAAAGAAAGAAAGGGGAAATGATAGAGAAAATACCCTTTCACTCTTGAAAAATGAGGTATTTTAAGATTTTCTTTCTGTTTGAAGCATACTTTTATTCAAAAATTCTTTGCTGAAAAATTACTATTGGTCTCTAAGTTAGGGCCAGGGCTAGGGCCAGGAAAACAGGCTCTCCTTTCCATATATTTCTTTACTTAGAAGATTGTCCTTCTCACTGGGTGTTAGTTCAGCAAATTTCTTCTTCTCTGGCATCATGAATCTCACATTTCTGATTCTCTCTGCCCAGCTTCAGCAGAAAGAGCAGACAATACCTCTCATGCAGTCTATCTGAGCAGTTACTCTAAGAAATCAAATCTCTTTCAGCTTCCCGAGAGAATGCTGTAATTAACAAGCTATCAAGAAACAGATTAATTGTAGCAGCTCCAGTCCCAGATTTTTTTTTTTTCCAAAAAAACCAGCAGTCTACATTTCCTGTAGAGCAACCTAGAGGGATATCTTATCTACATCTTGTATGTTCAGGAGGAATTTTATGGTCTGAATTTTAGACCACTGTGACCTCTATCTGAGGCTTTTAGGTGACAGCAGGAAATTTGGCCTTTCTTCATTATTTCCTATTGATTCCATTTTTAACGTTATGCTCAGTACACAGAATGTCAGAAATCCCATTTTTGCTACCCTGCTATCTCCATGCTTTGCAAGGAGTAGTTGGCCACCTTGCTTGCACTTTGAATTCTATTTCTAAATTCCCTCCCATGTGTGTTTCTTGATCTGGGTCTGATATGTCTCTCTAATAATTTTACACAGCTTTTAGGTATGTGCTAGTCAACATGTGTATAAGTCATGGCAAATTCAGGATTTTAGTTACAACTTTGGCCTTAAAAAAAGATTTAACAGCAGGGAGCCTAGTATTAAAGTGCTGAATTGAGTAGGTGTAAGTCAACAGAGTTATGCATAAAATCTTTTCTGACCTTGGAAAGGTCACTTAAGTAAAAGTATTCAAACCTAAGTGTTTAAGACTGCATACTTAAATCAACGCTTCATTGCCTGAGTATCTCAGGCTTTTTTGGGAAGACCTAGGGCTGAGAAGGACCAGTTCTAACAAGCAGACTACTTATTGTAACATCCAGGTAATAGTTTAGCTATATAATTGTATGTCTGAATATTTTTGTCCTATTGTCTGTATCAGATTGTCTCCTAGAAAAAAGGTTTTCCCTCTGAGGTCCTCTAGATCTCTTTACTGTTTGTTGGTCTGAAGTTTCCTTTCACTGCATTCAAGAGGAAAGAAATTAAAAAATATAAATCATAAGTATCCAAACAATATACAGGGACAGCTATATATCAGCTATGTATGTGCATATTGTTTCTAATCTTCTTAACTATTATTAGCAGTGGCTTTTCCTGCCAGCCACTGTGTGAATAACCCATGGTTATTCAAAGTAACACACCATCAAAGTTTATCCATTTTCCTGTAGAGAGTCCAGGGGGTTACTATAGGAAAATACTCCTGGACCTAGCCTCCCATATCCTAATTTATAGTTTATAATTTTAAATTTTATTCTTGTTGCCTCTCCAAGTTGAAATATTTGGTACATATAAATCACACTGTCTACTTCCAAGATAATGTTCATTGCATAAGCATACCTTTTTCTGATAGTAAGTAGGAATTACTTTCTGTTTTCAGCTACACCAAATCTGTCCATTTAGGAAAAGAGAATATCCTCCCTACAGTGGTCTGGTCCTCAGGAGATCAGTAGTTCAATTTTATATTCTCTTTTCCTGTAGGAATATTCAAATGTGAACTAAGCAAGATGCTGATCTTCACTACTTTTTTAATATACTTTACACATCCTCCTCAGAATTCCTTTTTCCCTGATTTACTTAATTTTACTTTCACTCCTCTCTTTCTTGTAATCTTATGATGACATTTTCTTTGACAAGGGGCTGGATACTCCTTCTCTTGGAGACCAGCTGAGAATATCTAATGACATGAAAGGTTTTCTGGGAGTTCTCATAGGGCTGCCAGCACTGAAGATATAGTTAGCATAAGCACCACGGTATTCAGCTGAAGAAGTCACAAAACAGTCAGCTCTGTTAAAGATTTATTTTGTGTGGTGAATACTGAAGCTAAATCCTTTATTATTATCTTGATCGTAAAATGTTCACAAGCACATTAGTTATGTTTACACAGCTCCCCTATAAAAGAAGAATATCTGCTTTCTCAAAAGACTGTCCTTTCTAAAGGTCAAAAGAAGTCACTACCATTCTGACACTCTGCACCAAAAAAATAGAGCAGGAAAAGCTGTTATTAATTCCTATGCATAAATCTGTGCACATTTTTAAAAGCAGTAGTGGCTAAAGCTTAATTTTAGCAGATGCCACATCATGCTAATGCTGAAAAAGTACCTTTCATTAAAATGACTAGAACAATCAAGGATATTGTTTATTTCTCCCTTTGCAACAGTGTAAATGCCAAACTGCCAGTCTGAATCCAGACAGTTCTACATTCTGGAATGACTTCTTTTTTGCAGTTAAGTCTTGCCACATTTCTAGAAAAGGCTACAAGAGATTTCAGTATCCAACTATCACTATTTTTTTCTCTTGTGTTTATATATATATTTAAAATTATATTTATTTCTAGTTACTATCTCATGATCCCAAACTATGCTGCGATGCCATAATCCTGTGCATTTAATATTACTTTTTGGGACAATTAATTGTAATGAAACAATGAGATAGTATGTAACAACAACAGCAAAAAAAAAAAACAAACCCAAAAAACTGGCAGTTTCCTTAAAAGAAGAGTTTACAGGTATATATTGTAGTTGACAGCAAGCATAAAAGAAGAATTCAGATAGTCAAAGAACATGTGCTTTTGAGACTTCAAAAAATATATGGTGCTGCAGTCACTTAAGGAGACAGTTGCTGAGGTACTTTGGTGCCCAAACATCCCAAGGGTCTAGAAACCTGTAGGTGCTTTTTAAATAAGTACCTCTACAAACTGGGCATTCATGACACACAGAAAATGATGGGAATTTGTAGACATGCATACATAGCTGTAAGCTTGCAACTACTTGTGCCTGAGCAGATACCTACGGATTGCAGTGGAACTTTCTACACTAGGGTCCACATGGGTTGGTCTGTCAATTTGCAGCAGACTGGAGAAATTGAAGATAAAATTTAGAGACATTCAGTGTCTGGGAAGTTCTCACAAAGGAAATTGAATTGAGGTGATAAAAATTTGGTCTGGTTTAGATCAACCATTTTAAAGGTATTAAGTCAATATGGAAGAATAATAAATAAGAATTGATGATAATTATGCTCTTTCTTGGTATATAAAAGTTAGTGTGGGCATAAATAGCTCTTAAATGATTGAAAATGCATTATCAGTAGAAATAAAATGTTTCAGTGTCAACAGCACATCAATAAAGACATGGAAACAGCCAGGGAGGCTTGACTGAGCAGAAGAGACTTTATTCACCCCCCCAAATGAATGGATAACTTTAACGGACATGTTTTCCCTTACCTCTTGCATAAATGCTCAGGAAAAGACTGTGGCATTCAGTGGAATTCAGTGAAATGCTTAAACATGTGCTAAACCTTAAAGCATGTGTGTTGCTGCATTGACCTTGCTGAAGCTGCTCATGAGTCTGAAGTTCCTCACTCCACTGGGGCAACAAACACTGCAGTTGAAGGAATGATTAAAGACAAAGGTTTTGGTGCAGCCTTCAGTTCTGGGTATAGTGAAGGTAGTTATATTTACCAGTGGTAGTTAAGCTGCTGGGTGTTCCAATTTCTCCAAGCTTCTTTATTTCAGAATAAGAAATTTTCAAGTTCCAGTAGTACAGCCAGAAAATATGTCCGGTATTTAAAAATCAATATTTCTTTAAAATCTTGGCTTGGATTATTTAAGAATAAAAAAATTGCTAATGCAGCACCAAAAGTATAAATAGAATAAATTATGATATATGACTGTTGTAAGCATTAAATCCTCTTTGTTATTAAGCTTACATCTGTGTCTGATCGTGAAACTGTTAAAATTAAACAAAATTATCTGTAAGACAGGTTGGATGCTTTATAAAATTTAAGCCTACTTTACATGCATCTTGAATTGTATGTCTCTACATCTGCATTATTGAATGTCTAAATTCCTTGTGAGTGTGTTTTCAGCAAAACAGTAAACGGTTGTGGTGCTCTTGTTCACAAAAAAACCCTCACAAAAACAGAGGTATCACATTTTCCAGTGTTCCTTTAGATTGTGAAGTAAATAGTAAAGTTTTATGTTAGCATCCTATTCCATTAACAGCCATAAAATTCATTTTCCCACAGTTAAAATGAAAAGGTCTTAAAATCTTCTAGTATTCAATCCCTGAACACAGGTAGCCTAAAGGTCTCTCCTGAAGAGCTGGCTTTTATGCACTGGACCCTGAGAGAAACAAAAGGCAGCCTGTACTGCCTTGATAATAAACAAACTACTCAGTGTTGAATTGCTACACATCTGCTATGGAAGGTGGCTGAGACACTGTTTGGGTAAGACACTGTCACCTTTCTTGTAGCTACTGTGCTATTCCAGTACATTTTTTAAAAATAGGGTAGTATCCTGTTTTGGTTTTGAAAGCAAGTTACTCCTTTTTTGAAGGAGCTGTAAGTGTAAATTTTAGCTTTCACCTAATCCTAACTGCTTTCAAAATGCTTATGTATTGCAATCCAGAGTCCCAGTAAATGTAAATGGTAAGCAATACCTAAGAAAACCAGTCTTTTAACATCTTTAAATTAGTTGCCTTTTATTTCTGAAAAGCTAATATCCAAACTAGCAACAGTAAAGATGTCCAGGTTTCAATGAAATATATTTCATAAATTAGCTTATCATTGCACTGATTTAGCATGCCTAGGAGGTGAAAGACAAAAACATGTGTTATCTTCCCTAGGGAACCTTCAATGAATGTCATTCTAGCTTCATATGTCTTTCTTCTCTCCCCTTCTTGAACTGATATAAAATTCTAATGTGTGCCCTCTGGTTCCATCTTCATTGAAATCTAGCAAAAGCGCTGAAGGTAAGATAGTGGCAATGGTGCATGAAAAAAGGGAAAAGGAATACAGTGATTCATGGCATACTTGAAGAAAGTTGCAGTTGTTAACAGCACTACTTTTGTGTGTAGACAGGTTAAAATGTGTCATATATCAGTGTTAAAAATAAAGTTACTCATCTTAGCTATTTTTTTCAAAGTTTTGGGGAAAAAAGCCATAAAACCTATGCCATGTGCATCTTTAAATATTATTTCACATATCTCTGAAAACAAACAAATTCAATTGCTCCCAATGGTTACAATAGTAAAGGCAGCACTTTTACATGGATTTGCTTGTGTAATTTCTGTACTTTTGAATAGTGATTGCTCTTTACTGAAAAGCTTCAATATATTCATGTTTTCAATCCTTTTTTGTCCACGGACATGAGTTACTAATATTAAGTGACATTTTTTAAATTTGCATTTTTCTTGGAAATCATCATTGAAATTAGACATGGAAAACAATCAATAGATCATCATTGTCAGAATTTTAATTTATGGGCACCACATGGTCAAAATTTCTTCTGTAGCTTAATAAATTTGCACAATTGAGTAGAAAATTTAACCAATAAGGCACAATGATCCTGTTAAAAATTGAGCAAATCAATAGGAGAAAGTTAAATAAAAATAACACAGTACTCTGTTTCCCTGCATTCACAGTAGTGAAAATGAAGCAAGCAATAAAAGAGTAATTTAGAAATAAAATGCTATGACCAAGTTCTTTCGTCCTTCTCTGAAAGAGGAGAGGAATGTGTCTCGGCACTTGGTATGTCGAAGAAGAGGAATCTTGACCAAAAGATTTGACAGGCCTTGCTGCCTTCACTGGAAGAGACTTAGTCTGTGAAAGCTGGCAGGTCCAGCTTTACCATTCCATTTCACAGCTAGAGCAAAAAGCAGTAACAGCCTCATCTGGCAAACCTATGCATGTGGAAACAAGTGATCACTAGAGTAGCTGCCATGAATTTGGAAATAGGGCTAAAGGAATTTTCTGCACTAGTCCATTTGTGGAGTCTGACTTGGTGTGCTGCCTACTGAACTTCCACTGACACCATGGAAAACTGCACAAATAAAACCATGTGCAGTGCTTTGAAAATATAACAATGGGCACTTCAGGAGAGTAGGACATCCACTGATTTCCGACAGGCATTAGCATGTTACACAATTAATCTTCAGCTCCTCAGTTTAAGTCTTCTGCAGCTCACAAATGCACAAGCTGCTTTGGGGGGTTTGTCACTTGCTTTTAGCCATTATTTGCTAAAGCCAAGGATGACTTTAAGACAGTAAATCATTGAAAAAATCTCTAGCCATCCCATTCTTAAATGACTCATGACCATACAAAACCCACTGTAACCTAACTGTATTTCAGGCTTGCATGGTATTTTAGTATAACTGTAAAGAAATGGAGGTCTGGAGACAAATATTTTGAATAAGGATATTTTAATTGATTCGTTGGAATCAGGCTATAAAATGTTTCTTCGTTAAACACTTGAGGAAAGAGGGGAGAAATATAAACTGTACTGACTATGTGAAATAGATCATTAATGTGTTTTTGACAAGACTAAGAGTTCAGTGTCATATCAGTAGAGAAGAGCTTTCCTCTATTTCAGACTTGAAATAAAACCGCCTACTGCATTTAGTCTTTCCATAACAGTGAATTTTTCTTAGATTTTGGACCCATATTTAAGGAACATTCAATTCACAAGTAAATAACACAGAAAGAAAAATGAGTAGATGTGAAGGCCTTGAGTCCCCAGAACTTTTAAGCAAGTCCATGACTTGAAGTGGTAACTGTGGAAATAATACTATTGCCCTTCAATGGGACAGATGGATACTTGAAGGTAAGCATGTGTGTTGTTGCGCCTGAGAAACTTATAAAATATCATAACTACACATGTGCTTTACAGAGTTAGGGCTTTAGCTATTTCATGTGTGTTTTTAATAGGAAAGTACTATCACTTTTCATAGAAAATATTCACATAGAAAATATTCTAGATATATATATTTTATAGCTAGCAAGTGGTAACAAAATATGCTCTTTATAAGACCGCATTATAAGACCACATTGTTACCATATCCTTATGTGGTATCAAAATGATACAAACCAGTTTGATTTTAATCACTTTCTTACTTAAGAAAAAAAGTGGTTCTTCAGTGGAAAGTGATCCATATAGAACCCAAAACTTACCAGTAAGACTATTGGATAAGAAAACAGTGAAATACTCACACATGATAGATAATTAAAAAAAAATATTTTCAATTAGAATTTCTATTTTTTTTATGATTATAAATTGAACTGAATATTTTTTTCCAGTAATACAGAAAATAAATAATTTCAAAAGGATTCCAGCTCATACTAAAAGTATTTATGGACACACTGCAGAGAGTTTGGTTAATATTAGTAACAATAAATCCATAATATTTGGAGGGACTCACTCCATCTTTGTTAGATTAGGGATTCTAAATGGCTGGTAATGGATTCAAGTGTACAGCCAAATGAAGCTGCATTACTTATAAGCATATGTATCCTCATATTCAAATGTAGTAAATCCAGTTAAGCTTCAGCCCTTCTTAGTTCTTCATTCATGAGATGATACCTTTACAGCAAAAGCAAATAAGTAAAAAGTTTCTTTTACCCCAAATTAAAAAAAAACCACAACATTTTTTAAATATAAGTTTGAAGTTAGTCTTCCACAGATAGCCAATTAAATTATGCTAAAAATGACATTTTTAATTAAACACCAAGGTAAGCATAAATGGATTTCAAAATAATTAATCAAACATCAAAAAATTGAAACCTTTTTCTGCTTGAGCAGCAGAAATGAAAGAACCAGTCTTCAGGTCTCATAGAGATTCAATCTAATTTAATTCTCTGTCTTCTCTAAATAAACATTCCTAAAACCTTTTTTTCATCTGGGGGAATAAGGATGAGAGGGGTAATCAATATTTCTAGCATTTTAATTAAAACCGTTAGTGGAATAAATCCATTTAATTATCAGTTAATGAAATACAAGGTCATTTACCTGACAGGAACTTTGAAGGTGGATTACTAGCTGGAATAAAGTAGAAGAACCCAATGTCACAGCCATTTAGCTTCTGTCAAATTTAAGGTTAAAATCCTTTTAGACTATTTAACCTATTCTCTACCATTTTCTATTATGTATGTCAATTGGCAAGAAGAAATACATGATCAAAACTTGCCTATCTTTAATTTTTCTCCAGTTTCTGCTAAGTTTCTAGACGTCCTTTTCAATTTTTTTTTTGTCTAGAGAGACGCAAAATGCCAATGAATCCTGGGGTATTTTGACTTATTGCAGGTCTTACCCTTGAATTAAATCACCATACTGTGCCTAAAGATTATCAGGAAATTGTTACCAATTACACAAACTAAACACAAAAGTAAGGTTTATATTTATTAACAAGAAATATTGTGCTTCTCCATTTTTTTTACCTTATGTAGTGAAGAAACATAGATAAGTTTGTTAAAGAGGCATTTTAAGGCTGGTGTTCTCATTAGATGGGTAAGAAGGAAAACGGAAACAGAAAGTGTTCTCTTTTAGTACAGCAGCAAACTTCCCATGCTCCTGGTAATGTTTCAGTAGGACAGCAAATCAAATAGGGAACAAAAGTTCTGCCGGAAGCACAAATAGTGAATGCCAGCATTGGCTAGGATCAAGACCAGCACAGAAATACTCTTTCCAGGATCCTGGGACAACCACGCAAACACAAGGGGGGGTAGGGGGAAATCAACATGTAAGTGGACTGCTTCTACTTAGTGGTACGATTTTTAAGTTCAGGGTTGAGTTTATGTGATTAAAAAGGGTTATGTCCAATTCAGATGGATGTGAATTGAAATTAGATCACACTTCTCTGTTATCTTTAAATAGTGTCTGTTAAATAGTATGACTGTTTTTGATGTTCCAATGTCTAAACTATGACATTTTAAACATAGAAAAAAAATTGTAGGATTTAAAATTGGTTTAGTAAGCTGACTTCCAAGGTGAATTCTCTTATTCACTTTTGTAAGTGTAAGTCACATTTGCCAAATTAGCTATAAACCTCCAAGAAACAAAAATAATGGTTATCCTTCCACTTTATAGAAGGTGTTAGCTATATATTTTCATAGCCTAAGAAAAGTAGTGGTTCTTAACAAAACGACATTGGGTGCTGTGTAGGTCACACTTTTAATTTTTAGTAATAACAGGAGCATTCCAGGTGTGTTTAAAGTTGTGCTTCAGAACATGTCATACCCTATAGGGTATGATTGCTCTTAACTTTAATGTGTAAGAAGAAGTATGAACCATAGATAAAGGAGGTGAATGTAGTATCTTTTATCAGACACCTGCTAGAGTCAGAAAAAGACAAGAAAGCTTAAGGGATGGCTCTCAGCCCAATCCAAGCTAGGTGGTTGGTTGTGGTAGACATGACCCTGCCGTTTGCTCCTGTCTGTGTCATGGTTAACCCATAGCCACAAATGACTAACTTGTGTTAGAAGGAGTGGCAGGTAGTACAGGAGGGCAAAATCCACTTCCCACGGGGAACAAAATAGATTTTGTATCCCCAACCCGCCCTTCCTGCAGCTGTATTGGAGAAGCAAGACTGATATTTCAATTTCCAGCCCAAGTTAGTAACTGAACATGATGTTGTCCTGTTTTCCTCATGATAAATGTGGTCTACATTATTCTTAGAGAAATGAAACTCACTGACTTTTCTGAATTTGCTTTCAAACTTTGCTTGCAACAGCATATCATACCTAACCCCATGAGTTATGCAATGATATGAATTCCCTATTTAGAAATGTGTAGAATATTTAGTGTCCAGAATCCTTGTCTTTGAAATGATGAATTTAGGTATATATTAATTTTTGTCACATGATTTGTAAGAGCATGTTCTGCTTGCTTGAAATAATAATAAGAAAAATTCCATTGACTTTAACAGAATGCAACCCATCCTTCATTTTCCAGGTTTACCCTATTTTGTTAGGGGTGTTAGAAGATTTTGACTCCTAGCACTTTAAAGACCTCACTGGGGTGACAAAAAAAAAGGAGAAATATTTCAAGAAGTCGTGAATACAATGCACTTCATTCCCTTTCTATTTATACTTCTTGTTACTGAAAACTTCTTTGAGACAACTGTTTACTAAAGATATCAGTGTGGTGAAGAAGGGCATCATATGCCCTTATGATGATATGATCATATGCCTAATGATGCTGACCAGTCTGAGAGATTAATTTCTATATTTTAAACATGACAGCTTTAGCAAATTTTGAAGTAGCATTTATAATATATTCTCTATAATATTATATATAATATATATATAACATATAGAATATAATATATATAATAATTTATATTATTGTATGACCAGTGCGTGTTTTTAGTATATTAGGACTGTTTTAAGCAGTTAATTTTTTAAAAAGGGTCTGAACAAGTTTGCATAAGGAAATTCAGAAATGGTGGAACAGATAAATGAAGATATGGTATTTATATGACAGAATTTCTGGGTCAGTCATTCCAAACTTTTATTTTGATATTTAAAGGGGAAGTATGCCTATTATAACTTTGTGGTAATAGAATGAAGAGTATAGTGTTTGTAAAATCCATCACCCAAACTTCCTGCTCATGTAAGTAGCAGCATGCTGCAAAAAGCAAAAGGAAACTCTCTTTCACCCAAACCCAACAACATTTGCAGATTACTGCAATCAAGATTGAAGTTTTTCATTGTGTCCTTCTGTTGTTCCCACTGTCCTACAATAGGGAGGATTCCTCTGAAACAGTGAAAGAGCTATATAGGTAGAACCAACTGTTTCATTAGGTTGTAATGAAAGCCTGAGAATGATTTTCTTATGGAGCTGAAGAGGACGTGGCCTTTTGCAGAACTGAATTATTCTACAGAGGAACAGGAGCTTCTGTAGCTCCTTGATCATTGTGTGGTCAATACACTGTGGGTTCTCTACCTCTGGATAAGTCTACCTTGATTCTCAGTGTGCTGCTTAGGATTTTTTAAGGCCGGTTTTACATATTTTATTCTTGTTTCTCTGTTACTTACCATGGGAAAAAATATATAGTCAAATTCAATCAAGTAAATAAAAAATGATGTATGGATTCATTCAGCATCACACGTAAATCTGAGTATGGATAGACCTAGAAGAACGCTGTATTGTGAAAATCACTGTTTTAAATATGTCATCACATTGCTTTACAAGAAATAATAGTTTTCTGATCACTGTGAGTTACTCAGATGTATGTCAGGACAGATTTTTAGTTATTTATGCTGGTTGTGGTTTAGCTGTGCTTTTGTAGGTTATAAAATATGGTGAATTCAACAGGATGCCATGAAAAGGACTCAGCAAAGTATTCTTTTAGCTGTAATACTCTTTTAGTTTTAGGAAGAACTATCAAAATTCCACAATATGTCCTGAAGATTCCCAGAAAATCTGGCAAATTGCACCAAACAGACCTTGCCTTTTTTAGCTGGAAGCATTTTACATTCAGTATCTGGAAAGCCTTGCATTTGAGATGTGTGTGCATGTGTGCTACGAATATGAAACACAATGCAGTATTTACTCCCCTGGAGAAAAAGTACTTAAAATTGATTAAATTAGTTTTTCCAGTTTTAAATATATTTTTTAAAATTTTATGTTTCTTTCATTAAAGTTCTTTCCCATTTAACAAAAAGAAACAAAGCCCTAATGTGACATTGATGTGGAACCTGTAAGGAGCTTCAGAAGGTACATACTCTTTTCTCTGCACATGCACATGCTGTCTTTGAGATCTTCAGATATTTGCATGCAATATGAATAGAGTATATAGTTCTTTAACATCAGCCATTCCTTTCACTGCCAAATGCAGTAGATGTTCAGAATGTGCAGAAATTGCAGAAACAGATTTAGGTTTAAACTGACTATTAATTGAACCAACACATCCAGCATTCTGAGAATTATGTAAAAATAATTAATACATGTCCCACCTGTACTTATTGAGAAAGAAAACACAGGAAATTAAGTGAGTGGACTGGATCAGAAATCCTCTTTGTGATAATAATGAGTTTGCAGAAACGGAACTTACCATACTTAAAGCAAAGCTGTCAGGATCAAATGGATAAATACATAGCAGAAGGAAAGGATAAGGAAGTTGAAGGTATCTTTGCTTTGTTTGGAAATTATTTTGAAAGATACTGATGTTAAATTTTATTTAAAGAAAGGCTTTTAAGCTGTAGCTCTGCAACCATGGACTTGGATGGAATTCCTTATGTTATATATGTTTGGAAACATACCATGGTTCTAAATAATTTTTAATTTTAATCCAGACTCAGAAAGGGCTTGTCTGTATAAAAGAAAAATTCCTGTATTTGGTCTGAAAGCATGAGTGTAACTGCACATTTCCCTTCCTTGTGAAGCTCTCTTGATTACAGACCCTGTACAGCTGTAAATGGGAGCTGCTGTGCAGAAAGGCTGATCTTGAACCAGCTCAGTGGTGTCACTTCAGCTCTCCAGTTACTTGGTGTCCCAGAGGTGATGGCACTCAGCAGTGGGCTTTATGACACAGTTTGTAGCAACAGGCTGGTTCTTGAAGGCTTTGAGCTATTTAGGCTTTGAGCAAGCTCAAGTTCAGTTTATATGCACACACATTTGCAGTCATAGCATTAAAAAAAGAGCATGATTGGAAGCAAAGCTGATACTGTTGAAGGGACATTTGTTTTCAAAATGCCGTCTTTGGAAAATACTGTCTTGGATTTCGCCATAGAATTAGCACTAACCAGTGACTCAGATTACAACCTAATTATTTTAATTTATAAAGCAACTAGATACACACACGTATTTAACATACATATTTATAAATTTCAGGCAAAAGTTTTGAAGTATTATGTGAGCTTCCTTCATATTTTAGATATTCTTAAGAAATATTTTCCACCATTTAAAATGTTCAGTTAAAACACATATGTATATTTTATATGTCTATTTTTATTTTTAAAATATCTTGATGTATTTAAAGAAAAAAGAATTTATATGTTATATGATTTACAGTCTTGGAAAAAATAACATAGTCATAACTCTGTAGTTTTTGTGATGCATGAAGATCAGATTTTTTAATGTTGGTTAATGCTTTACTAATTAAAGCGTGCATGTTAATTAAAGCAGAGGCTAATGTTAATTACCTATATTAATGGAATCTCATGTAGCACCTGCCTGAAGCAATGGGTTCAATTTTCAAAATATCTCAATTAAGACTGAAACTTTTGATTTGCATCTAGTAGGGTTTCAATTAACTGCATTGCAAACTTAAATAACACACTTAAAGGGATAATATCACCAATCACATAGAGCACAGTGGAATTGGTCGGTTCAATTATTGACTAGGCTGTGAGAGCTTTCACAGTCGGTAGGTAAGTACTGTGGTATTGGCAAGTGATTATTGTCTAGGGCTGTCATCACTTCTGAGGCTGTTGTAAGAGAGATGTTAAATTGCTGTACTTGGGCCGCACTGCAATTCCATTGTTGAGGGGGACAGAAATAGAATGATGTTTTCTCACATCCAGCGTTTAATGGTGAAGATTCAGCTTGTTCCTTTGAAATAAATGACCACTGTTCCATGACATGGTAAGGCATTTTATCAAGTGGGAAAACAGCATTTGTGATAAAGTGCACAATGTGGCAGGGTGCTTCTCAGCCAAACCATGAGATGTGATTGTATTCCCAATCTCTGTTTCAGCCACCACAGCATTACGTGTTGACATAGGAGCTTTTAATGAGCAGCTTCAGGAAGCGATTAACAAAGCACTAGAAATAGATGCAATCATGCTGATTGGAAATTCTACCTAAGCTCCATAAATAAGACCATAATGTCCTGCTACCATACAACTTTCTAGGATAATTATTTCTGATAGCTCCAAGACTTGAACTTTTAATCTGAGCCTACTCCATTGAAATACTGATGGTTCAGTTACAAAGAAATCAAGATCCCTCAAAAAGCGTGCTAACTTTTTCTGGTTTGGACACAGAATTGAAGAATAAGTGCAGGGTTTTGTGGTCGGATCCAATTTTGTGTGTATATGTAAAGTACTTCTAAGCATAATTCCTATATGACATCTGTGGAAACAGATTACTACAAAGTGACTTTTCAACCATGCTCAGCAAAGAGGACCTGGAGCACAAGGTTACTTGTGTGGCTATAATCTCTCACCTGTGCCTATTTCCTGCTAAAAATACCCTTAGGCTTTAGACCATTCCACTACATGGGTCCTGGCTTCTCTTATAATAGATTGCCTGTGCCTATTCATAAAACCTCTAATATAACCTTCCATTGTAAGACTCAGGCTTAATGCCTCCATTTCAGTTAATGCTATGACAAAAGCAAAAAAATCTTCACAGTATCAGTCAATCTGTTTAAGAAATTTGTGAGATTATAATAAAACCTTTCTACCAAACTACATTTAAAATATTTATTTTAAAATATCTTAATAGCCCTTGAGTTATCAGTTTGTGACCTCTCTTAGGTCTAGATTAATCAGTGTGTTATGATTCTTGTTGATATTTTCACTTCTATGGAGCCTGTGTCCCATACCATTTTGTAAAGCCACTACATGATTTAGAACTCATGCTTGGTTTTGTCTCTGAAAACAGATTACAGTCTCTTGTAATCTGAGTTCCCAGAATTCCCATGTAATAATATTCAACTTCTTTATCAGTTTAATGTAAAAATGTAATTATTGCCTTGTTTATGGTTACTGGAAATGTGCATCTTTTCATTAAAGCTTTCCCTTGACATATTTTTTGTAGTAATTGAACTTCAGATTCCTTGAGTTGCTATGCATCTTATTTTAGCTGCAGAAAAGTCACATCTTCATGGGTCAGATGTTAAACTAGAAAGATGTGGTAGATATGATTATTAAACTGTGCTTTGTTATTGTTATCTCAGTTATACTACCTAATGTTTGAAGGAAAAAAAAATCTGTAAATATAGTCACATGAACATTTGTTACACATATGTCATCTTTGGACATCTATAATTTGAGAAGGGTGATTTTTCTATTTTTCATTCTGTTTCCTTTTAATTTTGAAACAAAAATGTTTGTTCATGTTCATTTAAATAGCTGTCTAAACTTTAATGAAAATAGCTAAATATCTTCTTTTTGTTGGACTCTAAGTAACATAGAACTCTGTCATAATAAATCTTGTACTAATATGGCAATTTTAACTACATTCTAAATGAGAAATTATACAGCACCAAACAGGCAGAATCTCATGTAATGGTCATGTCTTTGATGAAAATCTGTTGAAATCATTGTATTTACAAGATTACTGAGATTAGGTCTCTCTGGGTATTAGCTGGCCCAAAGGCACTTAGCCAATTAAGGCTATTGGAAAAAAATGAAAGCAATCCAACCTGAAGCTTTCTAAAAGGAAACTTTAACACCATTTACTTCTCCTGTATACGGACTATATTGCAACACTTCCAATATCTTGAGCATGCTTCATTTGGTTTTATGTAGCTGGAGTATTTTTCTAAGTATGAGAGAAAAAAGTTTAATTAATTGTTTAAATCACAAAATAATATTACTTAAAAAGCAAGCAGTAATACTGAACAAGCAATGCTAGAGTATCATTGTATTAGGGAACAAGGAAGAAGGTGGCTATGCAAATTTGGGTGGATTTTTATTAATGGTGGTTTGAAGGGCAGACCTGTAAAACTCTTGCTCTTACATTTTGGCATTCATACTCCTGGAATGTTTTCTTTATAAGTTAAGAGCTTGGGTGCTTTAGCAAATCGGCTGTGCAGGTTTGGGTCTGGAGTAATGACAAGCTTGTAACAGAGGCCTTGACAAAGAGTAAAGCTACAAGTATAAAGAATGCAGTCTGTTATACTGCAGCATTTTCAACAAAAATGGAAGGAGCATTGGTTGAGTCACATTAGACAGTCATGGGCTAGATAGAACGAGTGGCTTATTTTTTGAAGGGTTCAGTAAAACCCGGTGGTACGGTCTTTGCTCTGGAAAAATTCCCTTATACACTGTGGAAAGCTTACCTAAATAAACCAGCTAAGGAATTTGAGTACTGGGTATTGGCTTTACTTTTAAAGTTATTTTTGGAACTTTGATACATATAACATAGATGTGAATCAAAATCTACCTTAAAGTGCTGAGAGGAAAGGTTTCCACTGTATTTTGTCTTGGTAAAACTATAAAGTGTTATCACATTAGAATTGTTGTCAAATTAAGGTGTCTGACATGTTTCTGAAAAGGCAACATTCACCAAAAAAGGGCATATTTTACTGTTAGAAAAATATGGCTCTTTTCTTACAATTTTGGGCTTTAATTGTTCTGCTACTTTGTTTTAGCCTTGAACAGTCTCTTTACATGAGTGGATCTTATCTTAATATTTTATATGTCTATATAAACACACTATTAAAAATAATTTTATCACATCTGGTTTTACTGCATGTTGCTGCATGTCTCTAGAGGCATACAGAATTTTTATTTTCAAGCAAATTTATATTAGTTACAGTCTCCAGCTGTTTTAGATATAGAATAATTTCCTGTTGGTACAGTTTCCAGGACAATTCCCTTTTTTTCTTCTCAAAAGAATGAGAAATTTAATTTAACAAAGACATCCTATAATTGCCTTTGTATCTAGCAAGGTATCTAGCAATCTAAATATTTTATTTTATTTAAAACATCTGTCTACATAATATCACATGACTATACAAACCTATATCAGCCTTCTGAAAGACAGCTGCTGCCACTTTTATTTCATTTATAAGAGACCAACAAAATTGCTCAAGATAAAGCTCGTCTGCAACTGAGTCATATATATAAAAAAATTTGCAAGATGAAAAATTGCTTGCATTTACATTTCTTGTTAAACTAATCTAGGTCTTTTACAGATTTAGAAGCATCATCTTTCCTTTTCCCTGTTCTCTTACCCCCACTCGAGTCACTATGGAAACATAGGAGCTTTCCATATACTTTTTTTTGTAAGCTCATTTTTTTGAGATTGAAGGCCCATTTCTTTTAAAGATGAAATGCAAACTAGAGTCATATCTTAATTGCCCGCTTGTGGCATCTATTTATCTCCCTGCTGTCTTCATCTCACAAACATTTGGTGTGCATTATACTGGTCAGAATTTTCATGCAGTTTTTTAGAAAATATATAGGGGAAGTGATAATGTCAGTATAGATCTTTATCTGTTTTGTGCTACTAAGCTTTATTTGCAGTGATTGTAAACTGTTCCTTTGTATGAAGCAAGTCATACTGAAAATATTTAATAGATAGTTTCAATATAGGCACAGCAGCTATCCTAGAAAAATAGACATAGGCATTTTAAAGTATGTCTAAATAAGACAAGTTTACATTTTTCCAGGGAAGTAATCAAAATATTCCTTTTTGGAGAACTAAGTGTATGAAAGGAAAATGTTTATGGTTCCCTACTGGCACACAGTTATGATTGACAGGAAAAACCAACATGTGTGCCACATGAGACATCTTGTTCAGGAACTTTCAGGAGGGTAGTAAATTGGTGTTGGCACAAACACAAAAAAAATAAAATGACTTGATTCAGCAGTTTTCAATTCTAAATCCCCAGGCTCGAAAGAAAGAAGTAAATATTCATCAAATGATCAAAATTTATATTGATTTTTATTCTGCATTAGCAGCTCAAAGTCAAGATTCTTGACAGGGTGGATGTCGGTTTGAATGATTCTCTTTGAAATAAGGATACAGACACTGGGCTGAGTGCTACTGTGCATTCCTGAACCATAGGAAAAGACTATTAAAACCCTAGGAAGCTAAATTTTTAAAAGAATAGTATAAAAGCATGCTTGTTCTGTACTGTTTTGATAACTAAATTGTTGTTATTAGTATGTAAAGTGATTCTTGTTCCTGCTTTACTCCATCCTTTCCATTATCATCTAAGGACAACTTTTTTACAGTACTTCAAAGGAAACAGTACTTCATGTACTATAGTAGCTGAGTTAATATCAGTGCTTCCCAAAAAGAAGTGCATTTTAGAGTGCTAGTCTGGCAGAGAAAAGGAAGCAAAGATTGTATCTGCACATTATACATCTTTAATTTTGCAGTTTCTGCTAGGAGTAAATAAAGATCTGGGGGAGGGGATGAGGGAAAAAGGATGGAAATCCAGGGAAGGAGAATGTGAGTGTGGATGCAGCACTGAAACACAAATGTGATGACTGTGATTACCGAGCTGTGAGATTTAATGAGAAAGCCTGTGTTAGAGTGAAGTAGAAAATCATAACCATCACCTCTAGACTATAGGAGTATAATTGGATCTCAGCCCCCAGCAAAAGTAAATAAGTAAGTTAGTGACATTTTTAACAAACTTAAATATATTGAGAATAAGAGGGGAAGTTATCTCAATTACTGCACTGTTGCAGTATACTTTTTTTTTAAGTTTCTCAGCTTGCACTAAAAAGAGATTCATTGTCATAAAATGAAAGAAAATAGTGTGTTTTTGTGAGGGGATTAAATAAGAAGCAAAGTAAGGCAGAAATACTATAACTATCACAGTATTAACGAATTTCCCAAATGTCCTAGGTGCTTACAATTCAGTAAACATCTTTAACAGCATAGCTTTAAAATTAAATTTTAGAAACATTATGGGTAATGCTTTAATGGTATGCAAATTGCAATAAAGTCAGCAGCGGCAAAGCTGACCTCTTAGCAATACAGATATTTTATGTTTAAAACAGTTATCTTTTTACACTTCCTTCTACCTCAGTGAGTGTCAGATGCGTCAAGGGGCTCCTCATCAGAGGAGCATAAATAAACTCAAAGGAGCAGCAGCCTGTGCCTGATTTTTATACACAGCAAGGCAGTTGTACAAATCAACATATTAAGCTGTATGTTTTGTCGGTGCTAGAATAATTACGAATATTTTTTGCTAAAACTCATCTATATATATGGATAGGGAAAGTAAGGTAAAGGGAAAAATACTTAGCCGGCATTTCCCTGCTATTTTTAAATAAATCAGTTGACATTAGTTGACACATCCTCCTTCAGAGTCTGACTATTCTTACTTATTTGTGCAGTGGAGACAGAGTAGTGTTCATATTGCACAATTTTATGTTATTAATAGTTCAATATCTAAAAAGCTGATAAAAATACCCAGTAATTTCTCCCTGTAGGAGGAAAAAAATGTGTAGTAAGAAAACATTCACATCTCCAGGGGTAACATAACATCAAATAGACTATCAAGGCATAGAAAGAATCTCCTTCAGTTTCAGAACAAGTTAAATAAGCATTCAATAAGTGTCTTTGAGGAACACAGTGTAGGAGTTTTGACTTCAAAATGTTTGACACTATTGAACCTCTCAAAATATTTGACTCAAAACATTGAATCAAAAGAAGATTTTAGGTCAAAACTTCTGCAATTTCGTATGTTGATATGTCTAGGAAATTTTGGAACTAGTTATTAAGCACACACATATTTGTAATGATTAGGTTAATAAATATGTAACATTTCTCAAGCATATAGAAGTTTCAAATGGACCTACTAGGGAAAAAAACCCAAGTGTTTGTGTACTACTAGTACAGTATGGTAAAATTGCCAGGGAAAAGG
Source organism: Dicaeum eximium (assembly GCA_013396995.1). Lineage (NCBI taxonomy): Eukaryota > Metazoa > Chordata > Aves > Passeriformes > Dicaeidae > Dicaeum > Dicaeum eximium. Next base: position 2,285,810 of record VWZP01010904.1, on the reverse strand, counting down.
CTGTAACATTTTTATGTTAGCTCTGCCATGCCTGCCTGGGTTGTTTTGCATCATTTTCCATAGGAAATATTGGTTTTGAGAGACTTACCTTTCCTTGCTATTTTTAAGTAGACATGTATGTGTCAATCTGCTGTGGGAACAGGGGCAGGTGGAATGTACACCAGCACTCTGGAATTTCTCTTGCACAAGTGTGCTGTCCTAAATCCTGAACCTGGGTAGCTTTAGCCTTAAGAGCATGGCCATTCTGAATGCCCAGCCCTAGGAACTGAGCTGGGTGCATTGCTGGTCCGTGTGAGCTGGTACAGAAGCCTTGTGGAGAAGCCAGACTTTTTGAAGTATCCGTGCATCGGATGATAGACAGACTCTTTAACCATCTCTTTTTAGGGCACTACATTGCTCTAGAAGTGCAAACACAGAAAATGGTAGGAACAATAAGAACAGTGCAAATAATGGATTTTTTCATTAAGTAAGATTAAGTTTATAATTTTGGCACTTTCTGTGCATGACTAGTCTTTCCTCTTCTTGACTGTTTGAGGGTCCTGAGGCTGACCCAGAAAGGTTTTCAACCTTCTTTATGTAGAACATATTTTTGTTTGGGCCTTCTATAACATTTTTTTTTTCTCTTCCTGACAGGGAAGCAGCCAAGGTTGTGTTGATGAATTGCTAATTTAATAGAACAAATTTGGGTTTGTAAGAATTGGACTGTTTGGGTTCACAGTTATTGTGGCATATGAAGAGGTGTCACTGAAGGAGATGGAAGGCATGTGGCAGCTACAAAGAAATGCACTCTGTTGTGTTGATGGGTTGGGCTGGATCTGCATCCTTGTTAGTTTGTGTCTTACACATGGCTTTAGCAAGCACTGTTCTGTCATTCCAGCCCTTCCACTGTCAGAACAAGCCTGTTCCCCACCTGGCCCCCAATTATTACACTCGCTGTCACTCTCCTTCTGCGGGCTGAGGATGCGGACCTGGAAGAAAAGAAAAGTATAAAAGGGTCCCAGCCTCTGTTCAATTTCCATTCTTAAAGGAACTTTTTTTCACCTGGCAATTTTGGGATGCTGTTGTCAGAAACCATTCAGTCTTAATTAACCTCTGGAGAGGTTAATTCTTTCATACTTTTCTTCAATGCTTTTTGATATTTATGATGTAGGGAACTTCTCTGGGTTTATAACTGAGATCTGTATAATGCACAGGGCATGCCGTGCTCTTGTGTTGTGTTTAATGTTGCCCTGAATAGAATGAAAGGCAGGTGAATAGTCAGGAATAAAGACACAAGAGGTGCAGGTTTTAAATTAGCAGCATGATCATGGCATCTTCATGGATTTGGTCAGACAGTGGTCCTGAAGCCACACTACTTATTACATTTGCGCTCCCCAGTGCTCAAGTCACAGGTCATGGATTTCTGAAAGCCAAGGGAAACCTGCAAAAAGGTATTACTCTTATTTTATAGGCTTCTCTCCCTGGCCCCCACTTTATTTCTGATGTCTCTGAGAACTGCCTAAAGTTCTGCTTGCTATAACACAGCCCTACCTATCTAAAATTTCATTTTATGGCTCCTATGGATGGACCTAAAATTCACTGTGCTGTTGCTTAAACTCTACATAGAATTAAAGTACCTTGATATGTATGAATGTTGTTGTCTTGTAATTTTGCTCATTCTGTGTGGAGGTTTCACATTGTTGTGATGGTTTTAGCACACTGAAAAACAAAGCAATAACATTATTCTTGATATAAAAACATTTCTGAGATTTATGGCAATAGAAACATTTAGCTAAGATTTTAACACAGGTAATAAGGTACATAGGTAATAAGCATGCCCTGATTAACAGAATTAATTTCCTGCATGATCAAAACACAGCGTGTCCTTTGTAATAGCACTCTCAAATATTTGGCTTGAAGTAAACATATTTCATTATAAAGGATTTTTTTTTTTAAAATTTGATTCAATCCTGAAGAGAGTGCACAAGATGAAGAGTCAAGGAAGCCAAAAGCAGGAAGGGTAACAGACTAAGAAAGCATTCAATAGCAGCAAGGTCTCTGTTTTAATTATGCAGAGTAAGGGGGGAAAAACAAATGCCTAAACTTATGGTAGAAGCAGTCACTTGAAGTCCAAGAAGACTAATGATGCCAAATGATGGCCCAGTGATCTTAAAGGCATTTCCAACTGAAATGATCCTATTATTCTGTTATACAATGCCTTTTAAAACACTGGTGTAACTTCTTGAAAGTATTCCTTCTACCTTAGGTGTTTTCATCAATAGAAGACCTGTTGGCTGGGTGTAGGGATGGTGTGATGGATGATCAGGTCTGTCTGTACAGAGTTTTTGGGCAAACTCTTGCCTGCCAAAGAATGCTTTCTGTAATCTACATCTTCATGGAAGATATTTTGGGCTGTATACTTCTCAACATAATTTTATTCAGTAGATGTACTGTGACAGAGCCAGGGTCTTGTTTGTGTTCTGTAATAAAGCCTTCTCCATAACTTTATAACATGGACAAGTATTCAGAATATTGTGACAGAAAAAAATGCTTGAGTGTTTAAGCAAATAAAAGCTACTCTTAGCAACTTAGTTCTGGAAAGAAATTATTCTGAATTTTAAATCTCAAGAAATTTCACCAATTGCAGGTATACAGAGTGACAAACTGGAATGTGCATCCTTTTAAAAAGGGACATCTGAGTTTGCAGTTCTTTAAAATACATATATCAGTGAATATTCTAAGTCTACATGCTGCCTGGGGACACCCAACCACCTCCTTGTTGGCAGAAACTGGATTGTGTGCTTTAATTTCAGAGGCTGTTTTTATTCAGCTCAAGTTCAAATAATGGCAGGAGAATGGAACTGTCTGTATTTCTTATAGAATTCTCACTAAGTACAGTTTAGTGTGGCAGAAGTAAAGTTTGTCTACAGAACTGTAAAGAAAGGGTAATACAAGATAGGATACTTTCATCATTTAAATTCAACTGAATGTATTATATAGAATTTGTATATCTAAAACACAGAAGGTTTGCCTACATGGTTCATAACAAATCACTTGTGCTCCCTGGGAGACACTATCTGAAAATACTTTCCTTTCAACGCCAAATCAATGATACTTATTCTAGTATGTTCCAAAATAAAAAAAAATCTGCAGCAGAAAACCACTAGCTCTGAGCTTATATCTCCAATTTACATTGGTGTAAATTCTGAGTCTCTTGTTTGACACTGTATACAATATAACCTTTCAGTCTCCTGCCTCCTACAGTAACAGTCATTATCCCTTGTCTTTCTCCACTTCAGAATAAGGTCATTCCAACATGTAGGTCTAACAAGAAATACAATGTATTTTCATTGATTTGTATTGTCACTGATTACCCCTTCATGTTATATAGTGATCTGTATAGTAAAGGACATTTTATGTTGTCATGCAAAGCCAGTCTTAAGGAACAGATTTGTACCCGAGGCTCTCTGGATTTATTTATACGTTCTTGGTTTTTAGAAAATGAGCTTTAGAAAATAGCCTTGAAATTATTTACCATTATTAATCAATCACTAGAACCGAATATTTGGCACTAGTCTAGATTTTTTTTTTACTTTTTTTCTCCAGACTACCGTTTTTTCATAGTCTTGTTCAGAGACTGGTTCCTGCAGGCTCAGGAAAATGAGAGAATTTTGTCATTGGAAAAATACTGGAAATATCTCAGTTTAATTTACAACAGAATATTTTAAACTCCTTCCATCCTAGTAGGTAGAGAATCTCTACAAATGTGTAACAAGATCATCATCAGCATCTTCATTGTCTTTTTATTGCAAAAATGGTCACTTAGAAGAGGACCATGACATGGAAAGCTACTGCTGAGTATCATTCCTTGGCATTTTTTCCCCTGTGTTCAATTTTTTCACATATTCAGATGTACTACATTCTCAAAAAAAGAGATAGAACTCAATTTCAATTCTAAGATGGGACACTAGGAGTAAACAAGCGATTACCTCCCACCAAATTTCTATTAGCTATATTTGGGATATCCCGGTAGACTTTTTGAGGAATTGCTAGATATTTGTGTCCATACAGGTGTGTTTGTTATAGAGATTGTTCTTGAAGTTTGTGTTATGTAACGAAAATTATATGTAGGGCAATCTGAAAATGCACACAATGTAGGTTTAAATGTAAATCAAGTAGCTTTTCTATATTTGATTAGGGATTTATAAAGTTGTTACTTTATTCTCCTAGAATACTGCAAAACTAGTCCTTCATTACCACTAAAGATTTTAAGTTAAAAATAAACTGCAGTAGGTTTATTGCATATCTGTGCTCTGTACTTTTTTCTATATTGTGCCTTGTACCTGTTAGCTCAGATTCTGTAAAATGTAGTTTTTTGAGTCTTAAACTGATCAATACCTACTCAAGGTCTTCAAAGCCTCTTTGGATTTGCAGTTGATATCAGTATAACAGAGACAAAAAAAATGCTTAAGTACAACAGTGAGATAGATGAATACATAGAGAAAAGAAATCGGAGAGATCCATCTGAAACCCTATGCTGTCTGAGTTTGAGTTGCTGTAATTGTTCACAAATGTTGAAGATAGAAACTGGGTTTAAAAATAAAAATAGTTGATTTATAGAGAGATCATATTTCTGAAGTGAAAGAACTGGGTTCTATTCAGGCTTCGTAGGGTATGATGTTGATGGAGTTCATAATCCTTAGTACAAAAGGGCCTTATAGCTGCAAGGAAGAAATAGTGGATTCTTATTTATCCCTCTTCATATATTTACCTACCCTTTACATCCTGCTTTTCCTTTCCCCACCTATTCTATTTAATCACTGTTTTTCTTCTCCCATTTTCCATATTCATTATTGGTTTGCTTACAAATATTTTTGCAAGTGACCAGGGCATGACCAACCTGTGAAAAGCTGCTGCTTTAATTTTTTACATTTTTTATTTTAAAATACAGAGGAAATTGTAGGATGGGGAATTAGAAAATGCAAAGCGAAAAAACTATCTAAATTATTGCGATAGTTTTGCTATTTGAGAAATAGCCTGTGTTCATACAATTCAGGGCTCAGTTTTAATGGTGATGTGTGATGTTCCAGAGCTTAGCCTTCTCCCTCTTTTTGGAGTCTTGGGGTGGGAGGGGAGAAGGAAGGTTGTGTACACAATTTCAACAACCAAGCCAAGAAGACCCTGAAACCTCTACCTAAACTCCAGCCCAAACCCATAGCTAAAAAAGTAGGAATTACTTATTTACTTATCTTGATTTACAAACCTGTCCTGAAAATAGGGGAATTTTTTGCTTCAGGTTTGCTCCAGGTTTTCCACCCGATTTCCCCTCTAGGCTTAAAACACTCAAAGATTTTAATTGATCTAATTGTTTTAGAAATTTACTCGTCACTGACAAGAGGGCTTTAGACTGAATGCGTCATGTCAACATATATAACGGAAATTAAAATGATACGGTGGATTACTGCTTTCTGGTAAGAATAAATTAAAAGAACACATTCGTAGTGTGTGGACAACACAAAATACTCTGCTGAAAGACTATTCTTACTGGTGAAGAATCCTTCCAAAAAAAGAAATTTTTTCAGGAGCCTCTGTATACTGTGGAAGTGGACTGCTTATCAGTTCAGAGGAAAATGTACTTGGGGGTGGAGGGGGAACAGGAAGGCAATGTAGTTTATTTGCTGTCTTGGTTGTTTCTGAGTTATATAAATGACAATTTTAATTATAGTTTCTGAGAAAGGAGAATAGTTTTATAGCTCTCTGAAACCTTAACATTTTACTTTAACTGGACAGTCCCAGCTAGTTTAGATAATGTTTCTTCACTGGTAACTTTTGTGGTTTAATTTTGCACTATTTTAAAATAGGTATGAAAACTTTGAATTACACAGTAAAATACCTGTGTGGACTAGTCAGAATTTTTATCTTCTATCTCCTTAGAAAATTGCTAGCATTTTGTGTATTTTCTGGGTTTTTGTTTTGCTTGTTGGTTTGTTTTTAAATTAAAAAAAAATTGGGATTTATTGAAAAATAATAACTAATTTCACTGTAGGAAGTAGCTGAGAGGGAAAGCTATAGAAGTTTGAATGAGAAATTTTAAAAGTAAATGGAATTTCCAAATCACTTACATTATTTTTCAGAAAAAATTACACCAAGGCAAGGCCTAAGCAAATACAGAAACTGTTACTACCACTAGCTTATAAAGACATTCCAGCCTTCTTTCAGACTTTCCCTACTGACATTCTCCAGTGCTTGCTTCCCTTCACTTGCTTGCATTTTTCTTACATTTTACAGAATACTCTTCTCTCTAGCCCTTTCACTATTTTCTCTTTATGACTTCTGTTGTTCCACAGATTGGTGACTCTGCTGTGCTGTCAGAAAACAAATAAACTCTTTACTTCCCTGCCTCCCACAGCAGAAAATACAGGAGAGTCCTTATACAAAATTTCCTCCATGCCATTTGCATTTACTTGCCGTAGTACTAAATAGTTAAGCAGGCATTCCACTCCTAATGGAAATAAAAGTATGCAGTTACACAGATTTTTGAAGCATTATTAGAATTTTTAATGTGTTTTTCTTGCAATGAAATATATTAAAAGAAAACAATGGCATGTCGGCCCCAAAGTGCTTTTGAACTTACTCTACGCTCTGTTCTTTCTACTGTTCCTAGGGGCAAGTGTGGCAAACAGCAGATTTTATCCTTGTGTCATCTGGTTCTCTGAGCCTCAGAAGCATACTGATCATCACAGCTGCAATAAATAAAGTGTCTATTCAATAAGTTATGATGCCAAATATTATTCCACATTCTTCTGGACAGGCACAGTCTGATGGAAAACAGTACATCTCACTTATTGCCTTTTTCCTTGCAATTAAAGTTGCTGAGTAATCAGTCTGTGCCAGATACAGGAAAGGAGAATGTGAATAATGCCAATCTGCTTGAGTTTGTTTACAATTATTATTTAAAGGAAAAATACCTATAGCAATATGGCTTTCATTAATTATGAAGCACAGACAGTATGTTAACAATATCAATCTTGAAGCCTGTAAGAAATATAATTTTATGTATCTACCTGTTCTATCACAGTGCTTGGTTTCTAATATCTTTTTTATTCATGTCCAGACATTTTTATGCAGCGTTTGATTGGATATACATCTCATGGAATATATAACACATTCCCTGATAGAAACCTCAATAGTTCATTTCTAGCATTTGGGATTATGCTGTAGTTCTCCTCTGACTTAATGGTTCAGCCTTTTTCACTGTCACATACAAGGAGAAAATTAATGGTGTGAATCACTTGGTTAAAACTGTTGCAGTCCAAAAATATTTGTTTTAAATGTATTCTTTCTGAATTATTTTTTTAATGTTCTGTTTTGTTTTTTCCCCTCTTTGTTTTCTTTTTCTAGGCTGAGGTTCAGCTATGCTATCTGGAAGCACAAAGAGATGCTGTTGAACAGATGTCCTTAAAACTGTACAGTGAGCAGTACAACAGTAGTAGCAAGCGAAAGGAAGAGTTTGCTGATATGTCAAAAGTTCACACAGTGGGAAGTAATGGGTAGGGAACTATTCTTTTTGTTGTTTTATTCTCACTGATCTGTTTGGTTTTTTTTACAGGATATACTTTTTCTTACTACTAACCAGGAGTTTTCTTCCTAGGCCAAGAGGCAGGGAAAAACTGTTTCTATTGCTCTCTCTTTTTTTTTTTTTTTCCCTTTAATATATGGATGGAAAAATAATGGGTTTTGGATAATTTATCCAAATGATGGTTTGTTCATAGGAACACCTAATATTATCAAATAGTAAACTGCTATCTGGATTTTAAAAAGTGTAATGTGTCCTTTTTCTTTAGGCTTTTCTCCTCCAGTGGCTTCATATAATTTGATTTCTTAACATCTTCCAAGGAAGAATCTTGACAGTGTAATAGTATCTCTGCAATACCTCTATAGTCATTGTTCTCCTAGTGACTAGGAAATATGAATATGAAGCCATTCAATTATAGTTCAAACATCTAGGTTTTTGCACTTCTAGAAAGCATTGATATTAATTATTTCCCCTTTTTTTAAGACTCTTTTTCCTCTAGTTGTTTTTTCTTTTAATTAATGTTAGCACATAAACACACATATATCATATATAAAAGTGTGCATGCAAAAGCATTCTTTCTTAATATTTTGAACTTAGCATATTTAGAATATGCTAAAATGAGTTCTTGCTGCCCTCTCTTTTTCACAATCAAGGAAACTTGTAGTTCTGGAACAAGACTTTTTCTTTAAGGTCTTCTGAAAAACATATCTTCCAAATACTAGCACCCCAAAATAACTATAAAAAACCTACCTGTGGGATCATAATAGTGTGGGCCAAAAGCAGGTCAAAGGACCCAGCTAGTGCTCATTGTCTGGGAATGCCCTCGTCCTGATAGATGTTTCCTTGTAACTGGCAAATAGAGTGGAATTTATGCCTACAGTTTCCTATGAAAGAAAAGTCATTGACAAAGGTGTTCATGAGTTCTTTATCTCCAGAACTCCCCATTCCAATTGTTAACTCAATGTTCAGGTCTTGGAAATACAGTTTTATTAAATTACCAACTGTAAAGACAAATGAGCCTTGTAAACATCCCCTCTTATTATACGGAAAGATGTCTGTTTTAGAAAAGTTGATGTGGGCTAATTATGTGGGATTACTGAGATCTTGATTACATATGCAGAAATCTGTCAGATTCTCAAACACGCTAGCGCAGCTAGTGCCAACCATAAAAATAATTTGTTCAGAATTGTTGTGTGTATGTATATAAATGTACACTGAGGGCTACATGTTCAAAACCAGCTTCTAATTTTGCAGCCATCACTGAATGTGAGCAAGGCTTAAGGTTGGAATATTGAGGAGGATGTAAGACGCATCAACAGACATTTGATTGTCCTGAGGGGAGGGGATGTAAAGCTTTATGCTTCACAGAGAAATCCAGCTTGTAACTCTACATACCATATGCGATAATCAAATAGTTTCTTAAATGCACTTGTTTTCACTTGTAATTATGTTTTGAACTGGAAATGGTCATCTGCTAGTATTTCAAACCTTTTAAGTGCTGTGGCCACCTTTCTGGACCCGTAAGGCCATCTCAGGCCTTAGAGGCTCAACAGTGACTTCAGAGGTCAAAGGGCTGGAATCAGATTAGTACAATACCACTTATTCAGCCATTGTAGAAACTAGCAAGGACGAAGTTCAGCTGGAAAACTTTTAGTTGAACCTGTCTGAGGTGCTATGTTGAAAAAAAAGGAAATTCCTTTCAGCTATTTAAAAACATAATTGATGCAACATTTCCTTACTGCATAAAAACCGTGGACAGAAACTCCACATAGCATGACCTAGCTAGAGACTGAGATCTCTACAGAGAAGGGGCCATTTGCATAAATTAGGGTATCTATCCATTGGCTGTTGTGGAAGTTTGACCTAGGGAAAAGAAGAATGTCCACAGGGAGAACAAGAGGTATTGTAAATTAAAAATATTTTATATGATGTGTGCGTGCGTGAGTGCGTGTGTGCGTGTGTGTGTGTGTAGGAGATTTGGGAGATGACTTTGTGCAGGAAATAGCTAAACTGAGATAGGTAGGGTAGTATTTGCAGAATAGTGTGATTCTAGTGAGTGTATAAGGAACGGGGATTTCCTGCAAAACGGTAATCTTGTTAAAACAGCAATAGGGAAGGTTATTGTGTATTAGCATGAAAACGGCCAAAGTGACAAAGGAAGAGAAAAGAATGAGTATCCACTGCAGGAGAACACTAGCTAGCCAGGAGGTAAGAGGTACCCAAGAGTTATTGAGGGCAGGTGCAAAATGTTATGGCAAATCTGGCTGGAAATACTGTATCCCCTCAAAACTGGAGATGAGTTCTCTATTGGGGGATATGGACAGCACCATTGCACAACATGAGAGCCAAATCCTAAGATCCTGTCATCAGTGGATATTGGGCCTTCATGGATGAGACTTTGAGAGAAATGCATTAGAGGGGGCTTCAAGTATGTGCAGAACATGGGGAAGTTTTAAAACTGCCAAGGTGATAACTCTGAATTGTCCTATATCTCCCTAGTAAAAACATGTGAAAAGAGTTCCATAAAATTATGACCCAGAAACTTGAAGGAACATTCTGTCTAGCAGAATTTTTTTGGTAGGTGTACCAGTGTGTTTACAGGACTTCTAAATGCCATGTGAGTTACGCCATCAAAGAAATACTACAAACTGGAAGTGCGTGTTAAACATGGGGAAAAAGGCCGATGGAAATAGCTTCACATTCCTTTTTATTTATTAATGCCACAGACGAACGGGTTTTCTCATGAGAAAGGTGCTCATGAATTTTCATTCAAAATAATAAATTGGTGTCCACATTTTAAGAAATATGTTTAGGGTTCAAGGGATTAGACATGCAACTCTGCATATCTGATTCCTGGTTTACCAAGAAAAAATATACTTCTTAATGTAATTTTAGTTATTACATAGCTAATGGTTTTGCTTATTAACCAACAAACTTCATCAAGGAAGCAGTTTTTACCTGCCTTTTAACTGCAGTTAAAGTAGTTTTTACCTGCCCTTTAACTAATATTATTGCATTTTTTGTTGGCAATGTTTAGGTACTTTTAATGGAGGATTTTTTTCTTTTTCAATAAACAGATGAACTAGCTTATTCCTTTTTTAGTGTTTGGTAGATTCATATAATCAACCATAATTAGATCTTTTCTATGATTATTGCATCTTTAACACACATCAGTATTTCAGAAGTCATGCTTTCCCTGGTTCTGCCTGTGGTGATATGAAAGAAAGATCTGCTATGCTCAGAAAAAGTAGATTCTGAATAAAAAAGAAATATTAAATATACCCCAGAAGTACTGACAGGTACATGTTAATCTTAACCTCTCTCTCGTCCTACAATTTCTTGATTTTTCTGAATATCTTTTAAGCGGCTTAGTAATTTGCATCCTCTTCCAAACAGTAATTTAATAGTGATCACTAAATTCATTCATTTAGATGCAAGACATTAATTTTAAAAAAATCTGTTTTTAAAATGTATCAGAGATATTCTAAAACCATTAAAAGTATTGCAATCATATTAAAAAATATTGATGATACTCTGTAGTCTGACTTTGCTATCTTGAGACTCAGACAAATAACTGCCATAGACAATTACTTAAGAACGTTCCTAGATGACTTGACTTTACTTCAGAAAACAAAAAATAAAACAACAAAAGACAAAACAAAACAAAAAATAAACAAAATACTCAACTCCCCCAAAACAAAAACAAAAACAAAAACATAACCCCCCCCAGAAAAAAAAACCTAAAAAAAATAAAAGAGAATAAGTACATTATGTAAACTATGGAGAAGAAAACCAAATCTCTTTTGTCTTGTATCCCTTCCTGGGCTTTTTCCAGTGAATCCTGTTTCTCTCACTCTTGGTTTTGGCTTGAGTTCCTGTTTAGAACATTAGTTTGAAGTCAAAATATTCAGCTGTTTTCTAGTGCTTATCTGTGTTTTATAAAGGTCAAAGAAAAGTGCTTTTCTGTTTCTTTAAAGGATTGGTTCATTTCAATACACAAATAAATGGACCAATTTGGACTGAAAGTAAGGTGTGGATCTTTAGACACAAAGCAGATGTTTGGATCCAGCACATCTTCTGCCTATTATAGAAAAATCCAAGTCCACTTCCTAGTGCATTTTCCAAAGGCATCCCATGCCATTCTGTATGTAGGCTTTGTTTCACATCATCTTCATATATTAATTTAGGATTTTTAAACTGGTACAAACCATCCAAGTCCAACTGTGTCTGTACAAATTTGCAGGTTATGAAATCTAGCATCTTGTGTTATAAAACATATGTTTTAATAACTGCCTGACAGTTTTATATCTTTGAATAATAGTTGGGTAAGATGGAAGAGAAGAAAAGGAGCAATACGTACTGAAGAAGCAGAATGGTAACACTGCTTTCTAAGGAAGGGATGAAGATTCAGTAGCACTGTCAAATATGCAATTCAAAATGGAGTTTAGTTTTCTTTTAGTTTCCAAATGATATCTGAGTCAAATACCTCCCGAAACAGGAAAAAAACCCTGAACTCCACGTGAGACTTATATTTCAATAATAGTAACTTGACCTTTTGTGCTTGCTCTTCTTTCTTTATTGTAGCACTGCTTACCTTCTCAGAGCAGCAAGCAGTTTTAAGTAAGTGCACCTCATAAATTATTGAGTAAAAGTATACTAAGTACAGTGGATTAAACTAGAGGGTTACTTCAGAAGCAGGAATCAGTGCTTGTGCATACAACACTTTCTTTGTTGTCAATTCATTGAAAATAATACCAAGGAAGGCAAATTCTTTCTTCTCTCTTGCCTTCTTTCTTGAGGAAAGACAGTTCTACTTGTCACAACTTTATCTCTAAGCTTTCCAAATTACCACACACATGGTACTCTAGTTAACAACAAATAAAACTGCAATAGTATTAATGACATTAAAAGCGTGTTTAGTTTATTGTTTCTCTGTTGAAACACTGCTCATTTTTTTAATGGAGTTGCTAAAAATGTTCTTAATAATTGGAGAAATTAGCTTTAGTGGAACATGCACTATTCTTTGATCAGTATGGGAGTTTTTTGATACTACTGGCAAGGCTTTTGTTAGTTCCAGTTTTGCAAATTTGAAGATCCCTTTTCAAGACGTATCTATTTGACGAATGTGCAGTTTTTCAGCATGTACTTTCTGTCTTGTATCACAGTGTTTTAGAAGAATCTATGCTTTACTTATTCACTAGGCTTTCAATAGAGAATCACATTAATCCTTTTAAGCTCCTTATTCTAATGATTTATTTTGTTGAAAACCGTAGTGATCCTCCTTTGAATTTTAATGATTGCTGGCTATTCAAGGATTCATTGTTTTGACTTCCTGTCCTTACCTTTGTTTCTTACATGTCTGTAGGGAACACCTGTCTAATACTGTATCTGGCCTTAGTTCTCACTGGCTTACCATATTCACTCAAGCCTATCTTAAGGCGTTAAGTTGAAATGCTAGCTACTCATCCATGAAAATAAATGTAGAATATTTACAAAGATAGGCAGATAGACAGCAGAGGGATGGCTGAATGGATTGAGTAATTTTTTGATGTAAATATTATTTTCATATGAATTATGTCAAGGTGATTGTTGCAAAATTTGCTCAATATAAAGCGACCACTGTAAAAAAAATAACTAAACAACACCTATAGGGGATTTGTATTTCAAAATTTTTGAAGCAAATGCAGTATGCCAACAGTTGTCAGGATTTGGCATCAGCAGCTGAATTTAGGTCATGGCACTGGCTTAAATTGGATTTCAGTTTTCATTTTCATCCACACTGTATAAATACAGAATGTCTCTTTAGAAATATAACTTGGACCATCATGAGTTTTCAAGAATATATTATTCTAATACAAGATTTTAACAACTACACAGTATTTATGCATAATACATTTTGTTCCTTATCTACAGCCTTTTGGACTTTGATTCAGAATACCAGGAGCTCTGGGATTGGCTGATTGACATGGAATCCATTGTGATGGACAGCCATGACCTGATGATGTCAGAGGAGCAGCAGCAGCATCTTTACAAGGTTAGCACTACCGTTACTGCCTTTACCTAGCTATAGAAGATCTGATTAGCTTGACAAGTCTTTCTCTCACAGGATATCGCTGCGTTCATTGTATGTATCATGGTGTCTATTAGAATTCCCTTCCCTGTCCCCAACCTCATTTCCATCCCCTGTGCACTGACAGCCTGCACCGACATCATAATTGCAAGAAAGTTCCCTTTATCACATTCTATTTGGTGTAATTCTATAGAAGGACAAAGATTTGTCTTCAAGATGAATAGAAATAAATGAAACTGCATTAATAAATAGACTGAAACAAAATGAAGGAAAAAAATGAAATGGGAACTTTTAACAAAATGTGTTTTGATTGGAGCTTTCAGCTGAATTTTTATCCACCTTTCAGACCTCATCTGGAAAGAAAGACATTTGCCTTGATTTTGGTTTGCTGCTGCCAGGATACAGGACTCTTCCAATTTAATTTTTATTAGTTATACATAAAGTAGACATTGTCATGTTAAGTCTTCACACCTGGTTGTGATTTGAGCAACATGATTTTGAACTTGTAGGGTGAAGCTATATATATAATTCTAGCATATATATATATGCACATATTTATGTTCATATGTATATATATATATGTATACGTATATGTATATGTACATACATGCATACAGACACGTGGATTCTTTTATTTGCCATAGCAGCCTTAGCCCAGAAGATTCATCATTTCTTTTAGATAGATAATACTTGTAAGAACTTTCTCAAAATGTGTGGCTTGATCCTAAAATTGATTCAGGCTTCACTGTGTGTCTGAAGAGCTATGGGTCTGAGGGGTGGGGGAGGAAAAAAGGAGGGGCTTTCAGCAGAAATATCAGGCTGCAGTAAATCTTCCTCATTTAGGCAATTTTTATTGGAGTAATTCTGACAGTTGTCATCCTTGAATTGCTTTGAGCATATGGCATATTTCAAAGAGCAGATTGTGAATCATAAAAAATAAAATTAATAACTAACCACAGAATCAGCAACACTATAATGACAAGAAACAACTACCCTCTAGCTTTTTTTTATTTCTTATCAAATAAATGGTACATTCAAGGTCAAATAGAAGTTGTTCTCTTTCTTCTATGATTACATGGTTTGATGATTCCTTAAATATAATAATTGTTTCTTGCTTTGGCATCCTATTTTCTTGATGGTCTCCTTGAATTTTACTCTTTCTTATTTTAGTTTTTCTACTTAAAATACCTGGTAAGAAGGGGTTGTCATGTGAGTTAAAATATGTTTATAAATGCAAATATAGTTAATATCCAAACTATTTTAGGCTGCAAGTGAGTTTCGTTCACTGGCCTCCATATCTTGCTTTGACAATTATTTTTTATTTTTGCTATTGTCTTTTTCCTAACTTCATAAGCACTTCATCAGACTTAATCACACATTAACATTAGCCTTGGCCAGGCTCAGAAATAAACAATGTCAGAAATGAGTAAAGATTTTCTTGTGAGTCTAAAATAAGGTGTTTGGTAGTTAGTGCCTGTCCATATAAGGCCAGCTTGTGCCATGAGTAATTTAACCACTAGTTTTAGTCCTACACTAAAAAAAATAAATCGATAAACAAATTTTAAGGTAACAATCCGTCCATCAATATGAAAAGGAACAAAGACTAAGCAGCCAGTTCAAGTATTTTTAGATCCTATTTAGTATACTTCCCTTTCTGATTTCCAAATGTAACCCCTAAAAATAATTATAGATTGTAAGGCTGGGATAATAGTGCATGATGAGAAGAGCAAAAAAGGGCAACAGTTTAATAATATGTGCACTATAATATAGTGGAAAAATGGGTAATATTTTATATGCAAAATGGAAATAGTTTTGTAATATTATGAAATTTTGAGCCGTGATAGGCATGGCCCTTCTGAAAGCAGAAAGTTTGTATGACAGAGTAGCTGAGTCTGCAGCCTTTGCAGCAGAGACAAACCAGCACTGATTCCAGAGAACAGGCAGCTTATTTGTCCTGCAATTTCTGCCAGGAGGTCAAAGGTACCAGATTTGAGCCCCCATCTCAAAACTGCCTATCTGGTACTTGGTCACTGCAAAACCACTTGTAGAAGGGTAGGAATAGACTCCTTGCACTGCTGCAGTGAATATTCACTGCATTTACCTTTCTAGTAAGGGCAGCAAGCAAATTTTTAAGGACTGAACAAAAGCCTTAACTAGAGATGTGGAGTTTGCATAAGAGATGACTAAGAAGCATCCACAAAGCAGGAGGAATATTTGCAGGTAATGTAAAAATCTTAAGTACATTGCATTTAGAACGATAATTCTTAAAAAAAAAAAAACCAAAAAAAAAAACAACCCCCCCCCCCCCCGCCCCCAACACCACAATGAACAACCTCTCAAAGTGTTGAAAACCCTATAATTTCAGACATTTAAAAGTAGACTAAGGATAACATTAGCTAATATAATTGAGGGAACAGTTCTGCACTAGCAAAGGAAAGATCAGATAAATCACTAGGTTTTTATCATCCCTAATTTTAGAGATTTGTGTGACAATGAATCATGTCCTCAAAACGAGTATTAATAGTTTTATAAAACTAGCCTAGTAAAGCTCTCTCCTAATCAATGGTGGCACCCGTTTCATTCGGAGGCTGTTTCAGAGTGGTGAATGGTGGAGTGCGTGTGAGCCCTGCCTGCGCCTCCCGGAGAGCACAGCTCTGTGCTCTGCAGGGACAGAAACCCGGGCAGAGCTTATTGTCAGAGCTCCTCAGTGATGTGGGGTGTTAGGAAAACACCGCTCTTGCTCTAGTTTCTCTTCATCAATTACAGCTTCAAATGTGAACCTGCTAATTGCGCTGTCTGCATTTTCGTGGATTCTCCTAAAACCACAGACCTCTCTTCTCAGTTGCTGAGCTGACAAGTAATTGCAGCTCAGAGCCAGCTCAGCAAGCAGCCCCTGCCAGGGAACCTGCTGTGGTATCACTATTACCAACAGTAATCATTGCCCCTAAGGAGTCTATGAATGGGAAGGAGCAATGATGAAACAGGTAATTCAGAAGGGGCAAGCATACATTAAAGCAGCGTAACACAATATATAAATGCTAATATTGTATATAGGAAAATGAAATATATTTTCATGGTTAGAATTTTCACACTATCTATTTTCAGAGGCAATATACACTTAAGTCAACTCTCAGCTTAATTTTTTTTCTAATATTCTAAGAACTTCATAATTTTTTACTAGAATCCCTATTATCTCTCTTTAACTAGGTTTTATTTTGCCCTTATAATAGGAACTCCATAGCCGTATTTTTTGTGAAACTGAATATGAATATACGACTTTCTCTAGATTTCCTAGATTTCAGTTCATAGATTTAAGAAGAAGATAACATAGACCTAAATGATTTCTGCTTCATAGCTCTAAACTAGCTAATGATTTTGAAAATCAGCTAGTGTTTGATAAAACGACAGTAACAGAATGAATTGATCACAGCTATTTTTCCTTTAATGCTTTATCTATGAATTAAGAAAAAACTAAAAGGAACATTTCCATGTTTTGGATTCTTACTTCTTTGTACTTCTATAACAGTACAGTTTGATGCCAAATGTATCAAGTTTATTTCATTTTAATCTACTGCATGTGAGCCTGATCTTATAAGCTCTAAGTACACAGAACTTGCATTGACTTCAGCTGTATTCATATGCCGTTACTGGAGGATCAAACCCAAAGAATTTAAACTCTGCTAATTAGCCCTTTAGTAGGAACTTGAGTGATTCTGTACCTTGAATGTTCAAAAATGAAGCAAATCAGTATTTATGGGAACTGTCGAGATTAGAAGTGAGTATACTAGCAGAAAAGTTAATGATAATTCTTTCCATTTTCCTCTGAAGATTAATTGCAAAAGTTAATTGTGTTAGATTAAAACCCTATTTAAATAAGTACAGTATGATTGTTAAAATTGTTAGTATGTTCAGAACAAAATTAACCAAGCATTTGAAAATATCAAATAAAATAAATATTTTTTTTTCTGATTACAAGCAGTGTATGGTGGTTTTAATGCAAAATGCATAAGCCATAAGTCTTTTACTAGTAATTCTTCAGCAACGATTATGATAGATGGAAAAAGATCCATATGTAGTAGTGCAAAGATTTTTGAAAGCATTTGGTTGGTACAGCTTTTGAACAGGTTAACTGCTGAACCCTTTCATCAAGGGGAAGTGGTCCACTGTATTAAATAACACAAAAATGCACATCAAAAACTAAGAATATATTTCAAAAAAAGTTGAGGGGGGAAAAAAAATCTCCCGGCAGTTTTTGTTTCCCTGCTGGAAGCTCTATCCCTGCTTGGAAGGTGCAGTTAATTTCCTCCTCTGGGTGTGCTGCTGCTCCATTGTGCCTTTCTCGCTGGCTCAGTGTGCTGTGGCCCGGAGTGGATCAAACAAACCGTGGTGAAAGTTTCCCTCATTTGCATCACTTCTAGACAGCCCTGTCGTACTCTTTGCTGACAGGAAATCACTGTCTTTGTCACCTTTTTTCAGTGATCTCCTTTTGGCAGAGATTGGCCATGTGACCAGGATTAATCACAACAACAGTTCTGGCTCAGAACTCAATGACATGTTTTCCTCAGCACTTCAATAATGGTGTAGAGGAGTCAGTAGGAAATGACTACATTAATTTCAGAGTGAAAAGATAATTAACACTTAAGGACTAGTGCTATAACCTATGGAGCTATTATTCAAATTAAAACTAATTTATTGCAAACTTGTGAAAAAAAAAAAAAGCACAAAAAACTGTTTTTTAATGCAACTGTTAAAATAATCTTACAAGAGTCCCTGAGTTTAAAAGAAGCACAAACTATATTTAACGTGGTAATATAAATACATAAAGACTTCAGCATTTGAAACTGGAGGCTAAAGTATGTAAAGTGCTTACTTAGATGATATGAATAGGATACTGGCAAAAAAAGCAGCAGTGTGCTCCTAGAATGCTGTGCTTCAAGGAGTTTCCTTGGCAACAGAAATGCAGTTCCAAAAGTAGACAGAACTTTCCTCAGAAAACATACTATTAATAACAACCTTCCGGAACAACTTGGAACAATTTGACTACTTGGCAATAAAATGCCAAGTGTTCTGCAAATTAATCTAACACATAAGAGTTATATGTTTCTCTTGCCCATAATTCTCCTGAACTGGGGGCCTGAGTTCTCTGCTATTAGAGGATACAAATGTGCAAAGCGTTTCCAAATGCTGTGCAAACAGAGAGACGGCTCAAATAGCAGCAGCCTATAAGGATCAATTAATGTTCTTCGTATCATTTTAACTTGTAAACCAGATTAGTTTAATTGGATTACTTTGTTCCATTTAAAGCAAGTTCCGCGTACCTACTGAAGCTGCATTGTAGTTCCGTCTTTATTGCAAGTAGATTTTCCATATAAAGAAAACTTATTAAAAGATTAATAGCCTGCAGAGTGATATATTTGGACAATATGCTTAGGGGATTGGTTATACACTATAACATGTGAAGATATTTGCTCCTAAACTGCATATTCTGTACAGTCCAAGATGCTTTCTGTCTGGTAATCCATCAGTGCCTGCATGGAGCAGCTAAAACAGTTTTAGTCAGAAGAAAATGATGGCTGTCAGTTTAGAAGAAGTCTCAGCACACTTCAGGATTGAGCCCCTTGCAGGCAGTAACTACAAATGTGCTATGCATGCAGTATTTTTAGGCATGTCATCATTTCTGCATGAGCCAAAAGAATAAACTAATTTCAGTTTTGCCTTGCCAATAAGAATCATTAGAATTCCACTAAAGGCCATAAGTTTACTAGACAGGAAAGGTAGGCTGTGCTAGTACCTCGACTTTTCCTGAATTCTGAGCTCTAAAGGTTAAAAGTAATCAATATCTCATTGTGCAGCCTGATAATAAGTAATAACCATGATGTTAAAATCTAAATGACTGCAGATAGCACTTAGGTGTGTTGACCCATTTGGAAGGGCTTTTTAATTGCAATCAGAATAATCATTATAGTTTGCTAATCAACTTTTAGGCTACCCTGCAAAAATCACCACCTTTATGAGAAATTACTTTAATCCTGTTAGCAAATTATGTCCCAAAGTGAAAGCTATTATTTTATTTGACAAAGTATATGTTAAAAAAACAACAAAAAAAAAAAAAAAAAANAAAAAAAAACAACAAAAAAAAAAAAAAAAAGAAACAAGAAAAAAAGAGGGAAGATTACCCTGCTAAATAATGTCCATGGGGATACTCATTAACAATAGCATGTCTATTCCTTAGCTAATAGTATGTCTGTACCTATGTCTACATACATGTATCGATACATGCCTCAGTGAAAGTTAATCTTTGCTTTTTACACTGTACTATGTTTTTAACTGTCATATATTTTAAAATGACTTCTCACAAAACTGGCTTCAGTTACTGTTCTTCACAAAGTTCAGTAATTTTCATGTGCTAGGCTGGATTTTTTTACCCAACAGATTAAGAACCCCTATGACTTTCTCCACTAGGTAGGAAAATCATGTTTTGTATGAGCGGTCTCAAAAATGCATGATATACCAAATAGCAGTAAAAGTCTGACTGCTATTCAATGTGAACTAAATGAGTTCAGGACCTTACACAGCAAAGTTTCCCACTCTCTTATTACAACGGGTGATGAAACTGGTTACATTTTTCTGCACAAGTATTTTCACTTCAGTTGCACTGGGGAACAGAGTAGAAATTCCTTTGTGACCCATCCTATAACAACTAGTTAATTCTTCAGTGGTTTGTATGTTCATGTAATAGGATTAATATCCATGCTAATTCTGGCAATTTTTTTATTTTACAAAGCAGAAAATATAAATATTGTTGGAAAAATTCTTACTTAAAGCAGAGAAATGTTAAGTTTTAATGTCTTATATCATTACAATAGGAAAACACTGATAGCCGTATCTACAGAATTAAAACATATAGAAATGGAATACAAAAAGAATGTGAAAAATATTTTTACATTTTCTTCGTTGATTTCACAATGTATTTCAAGTGTAAACATGCATTTTTAAAGACAGTGTTGTAATTCCTATGGAGCAGACTCCCTGTATTTCTGCAAGAAGTGGCTTCATGCATTTCCCAAGAGTAAGTGGGTTTCTCCCACTTCTTCCCAGCATGATGTTGACTATGAACTTCGCATTGTAGCAATGCTGTATTTACTGAGCTTGTAGCAAAAACCAGCACAGCTTTTTGGAGATTAAAGCAGTGTGTCTAGAATGAAAGAGGCATTCAACTTCAAACAAAAGTAAATGTGTACCACATAGCTGTCATCACCATTCCTTACTGCAGCTGCAAAACGTGGACAATTTACAGTCATCACGTCAAGCATCTTAGTCAACTCCACATGCTCTGTGTTTGTGCCCTTGCTGCTATAAAATAGCAAGATAAGGTCCTAAGCAGTGAGACCTTAAAGCTGCCTTCCACTGGTCTCTCCAGTTAATATATTGCAATAAGATAAAATGAGGAAAGTTAATAACACAATGACAACATGATTTTTGAAGCTCTGTGTGGACATGGTACTGGTTTTTTTAGCAGCTTGGTGTATCCATCTGTTTTAAAGCAATTAAGATAAAAAAATCACGAGCAAAAATTATAGGTGGCAACAGTAGTATTACTCTATTCCTCAGGTTAGTTGCCAATTTTTAATGCACTTTCCTATTTTTCCACCTCATAGTCCAGGAGAAAATATAATTTTTTAAAAACTCATAGGAATTACATGGTTTATCCATGATGTTTTGCTTCATAAACATAATACAGGAACTACTATTTTCTTTCCAAATTACTCCTTATCAGTATAACTCAAAAATAATCAATACTGTAATATTTCTTTCATAAAAATAAACAAAAAACAAATGACCACAGAATAGCTTTTTGGCAGGTTTTCTATATGAAACCCAAATTCACTAAATCTCCATAAACTTTCAGTGGCAATATATTCAATGAATTTATGTCTAAATGATAAAAATAAGTTGCAGTGAAGTGTACCAGTTTATAATCTCCTGAATTTTTATTTGTATATGTATTGTATTTTTATTTTTATAAATATATATGATAGACTGTATTTATATATTGAAAATATGTAAAATATCAATATAAATTATTTATGTGTATATATTTGTAACCTTTTTACATACTTAAGGTTGGGTGATATTTTTACTTTGTGCGTATACACTTTTAATATATTGTACTAAAAATAGCTGCAGCATTTGGTGCAAATTTCTCTATCTAGCAAGGTAAAATAAGCAATCACTGTAATTTAATTCATAATTTTTGCAGTTGTGGCTGCATTGGTTCCAGTGGAGACTTAGGGCAGGCTGCAGCCAGCTCTTGTGGCCAGTGTGAAATACTTGTTCTGGTTCTTCCAGTTAAGACCAGCTCTTGACTTCTTGTGGGTGCTGTTGTATTGCAGAAAACATGGTTTCTATAGAATGCCAGTGATCTTGAAACTGTAAAAGTTAAAGTTGGCTCAAGCAATGCTTTTGGGGGGAAAGAGCTGTAGTACCCTTCACATCCTGATGTTCTGGAACGACCGGTGCTTTTACAGATGTGAAGGACATTTGCCAGCTGTGTCACATAGGGATAACTATGGGGAGGTTGTCATTTCCCCAGTAATACACTGGGACAAGGAGTTATCTGTGAAGACTGTGGGAGCAAAGCTGACCAGCCCCTATAATGAGGAGGTTTCTCTAAGGGGTAATTCAGAGCAGAAGCTTGTTAAGTACTCTGAGATACTTTCAGGAAAAGCCTTTTCTCTCTTACCTCTTTTTCCACTGATTGGATAAAGAGGCTATGAAGATCAGACTCAGTTTACCACTCGCTCATCCTGATGTGAGGGTATTTTTTGTACCACTGTGTAATGCTTATGCAGTACTCCAGTTTGAAACTCATTTGTGGTACATCCAGATTTTGACAGACATTGCACAGGAGTTTGATTATCTCCGCTTTACCCGTTACTTTTTCTCAAAAATAGGCTACTACCGATGTATAATTTCTCAGGTGGTAACTTTTTAAAGCTGAACATGTATTGAGACTAACATGCTTATTTTTTCATGGTCTTCATCCAGACACATACTACTGTGCCTACTATTTAGGAGAAAGAACAATAATTCGTAAGATCTCTAAGCTTGTTACCATGTGTTGAAAGACCAAATAAACACCCTCAGAGGTGAGAAGTGGTCAGTGATGCGATCACATTTTGTTGCCTAAAAAAATTGATTGCTATTATTTTGTTTTTTCAGCAAGAGTATATGATCTTTAGCCTCTAAGAAGAACTGGTCAGAGGGATACAAATAATGAAAAGTAAATTAATACCTATGAAAATTTTCTTAACCAAAATCAGAAACAAAAAAAGAGGGTATGGTAAGGTGCCAGGAACAAGAGCAACCATGTGTAACTGTAGACATGAAATATTTCTTAATTGTATGTCTTTGCCAGGATCACTTGTGAAATACACAGTTGCCAGAGGGAAGACATTAGGGTAAAACCAATCTAATATATGTCTCCAAACAGTGGGAGAACTATCCGGAGAAGTGCCAGAACAGAAAGAGCAGTACACACACATAGATGTAAGTTGAAAGAACCATGAAGCAGGGCAGATGCAGACTGGCTGAAAATGTTGGCATTTTAGTGCAACATATGTAGTGTAACAGGCAACAGAAAAAATAGAAATAGAAATGTTCTTGACAAAAAGGAGGCAGGCAGCCAGATTGAATATCCCAGTTACCTTTGAAATTAAAATATAGTGTCTGAAACCATTGAGAATTTAAGGTTTTAATGAAGAAGTAGATATCTGTAATGTGGCTTAAGCAAATCTAAAGATTCTCAGTGTTGTAGCAATGCAGAAGGCTGCCAGGCATTCAATTGCTATATTTGCAACTATGCTATTAGATCAATGACTAATTTGATACCAGCTGTATTATAGAGTCAGCTGCAGTGCAACACTGATAAGGAGCAAAATTAGACTGGAAAGATGCAACCAAGCACTGCAGATGGGCAATGAAATCATGATGAAACCAGTGAATAAGTGCAGTCAATCAACAAACAACCCCTGAAATAAGAGATGCCATCTCTTAAAGTTTACTATAGTTGTTTTAGAAGAATTCTACTCACCCAAGCTCTGGTTTCAATTGAAAGGCAATAATCAAAGCAGTACCTGAAAGAAACAGGAAAGTCACTGTGATTGCTCCCTGGCATTCTAGCTGAAATAACATATCTGAAGAAGATGAGCACTTACATGTAAAATTGAAAATCCCCCAAATCACCCTAGACAGAAGCAAAAGGGAATTCTGTTAGTCTAGTAAAACTGCTGGAAAATGCAACGTGGCAAAGCAAAGACCCTGACCCTACAGAATGTAATGGATAAAAAATTTACTAATGGTCAGAAAATCCTGGTGTAAACTGATTACAAAATACTTGCACAAAATACAAAAAACATGGGATATTTTACAATTTTTTTTTAGGGCAACAGTGCTCAAAACCAGGTTTTGGAACAGCAGAAAACATGAAAAAATGTGAGTGATTTGTGGGAGGCCTATGTTAATTTTTGAAGGACTTTGCTGCTAACCAAGAGAAACTAGAAGTACCCCAGGAAAACAGGCAGAACAGTTGATGGAAAACTCTGTCTTTAACAGACATGAACCAACACTTTTACGAATTTTTTCCACACTTGTCAAAAGCCTATGGATTTTTGCCGTGGTCAATACAAAGTGATGAATAAAAAAGGTTAATGACCGAGAGAAAATAAAAAAAGAGGAAGGGGGGAGAGGAGAAGAGGGGTGGGCAATGCAGCAAGATACCAGTCATTTAGTAGTACAATTATTTGAAAGAACTGGGCATTAGGAGAATCTCCTGATGAAACAGAGCTCCTGTAGCAGTTCTTCTATAATTTTTCCTGGCATCATAGCAGAAGTAGTGAATGAGTGTGGGATAAGTTGGAAATAAAGTAGATTCCTTCCAACTGAGACCCTCAGAGAGCTCTGGTTTCTAAAATCAGTGAAACCAGAAATTTCTGTCTTGCCTGGAAGCAACAGCACAACTTCTCCCTTCTCATGCACATTGCACTTGGTCTTCCAGGAGAAGAAATTCCCCATGAGTTATGTGGTGGGCAATAGCTCACCTTAAAGACACCACCAGCTGCCTTCAGCTGCAGGGAGACCCACATCCCATCCGTTTTTTTTCCTCAATTCAGGTGCTGAATTTATCTCTACAAATCAATGATCAATACTAAGTCCTCCATAAAATCAGATTAACATAGTCAAGAATTTAGCGTAGATGCAAAGAGAGGAGAATATAGCTATTTAAAGAAGAGTGTTTTCATTTAGTTCAGTTGTGCATATATATACACACACATCTATATATATGTATTTTGTCTAACAGCAGAAATGCTAAATAAGTGAGCTTTGCTATTCCTGGCACATTTCAAAGTTACTCAGAGTATTAAATATTGAGCAATAAAACGTGCATTTCATGGAAACATTTCTGTTTGGTTCATATTAATTAAATTCAACTCTTCCTGTTTGAAGCCTGATTAAAAGAGATGTTGAATATTGCTGTCCAATTGCAACAAGCAGCAGTAAGCATTGCCTTTTTTGGGGAGTATATGGGAGGAGTTTTTGCATCTCTTCTAAAAGCCATGTGTGCCACAAGCTGTATCTTGACTGAAGAACAGGGTATTCTCCCTGTGAACTAACCTTTTTCATAGCCAATGCTTTCTACTGCCATAGTAGGAAATCTTGCCTTTTGTGCTAAGGTATGCTCTAATGGTAGCTAAAATATTCTGATTTGCTCCTGTATGTTTAAATAGTGAGGAAAAATATTTCCTGTATTTTACCCAAATGAATTCACACCAGAAAATTAGTCTTCTACCATTTTTCCATTTCCTTCCATTCAAGTCAGTCACTAGAAATATACTACTATAATAACTTGCACGCCATTCAAAACCTGTTATGTTTATTGGTGCCTATATGTGTCATGAACAACTCTCCACTGTCCAAACAGGGAAACCCAGAGTGATGGGAGACCTGATGGTTCAGGCTTTTGGTTTCATTAAAATCAGCACAGACCATTTGAATCATACGTATGATATTTTTGTGAATTTGATGTAGAGGTCTCGTGAGGAAAGGCTTTTCTATTGATATTTATGGTTCTATAAGGCTAAAAGTAGCACAGAACACACATCTTTTCCAGTCACATGCATTCTGCATTGTACTCTTGTGCTGTCTAAATTTTTCCCTTCGGGAGCATATGGTCCATTTTCCATGTTTGTCAGAAGCTGCTGCATCTTTGAATTGTTTTTGTAGCTATGTCTTTTAGCTTGCTGACTTTACCTTCCATGTCCAGAATTTGCTATCCTAGTGCTGCAGATTTTAACACCAGCAGATTCTGATTGAGTAAATTTCAAGACCGGGCACTTTCCCATGTTTTGATTTCTAGTTGTCAGGTCATCCAGAAGTTGAGGATCTTCCTGAAATTCTGAAAATAACTCATCTGTTCAGACATTTCTGCAACTTGTCAGTCCTTATATTTCACATGCCCTTCTTTTGTGAGTCTGAATGTACAGTGTGGTCAGTAATTGATGATTGTCCTTGCTTTGTATGGCTATACTTGGATCCAGAGCCATGGGCACAGTAGTTTTAGTTCCTACATCCTTCTAAGGAGTGATGCCAGCCAACGTATTTTTGTTTAACCTGTTTTCCCAGGGAAGCTACTCACAAAGAGTTTAGGCTTTTCATATCCAGGGTCTCCTCTATACATTCCTAAGGAGCTGACTGGTATAGTGTGACAGATGACCTGCCATGGAACCTGACTTTATAGTGTGTAAAAGCCTAAGAACATAGCTACTGTGTGTTTTTAACACAAGAGAACCTTACTTCATCATTGGTATCCAGACTCAAGGGGTGACCACTTTTGGGAAACCTAAAATAAGATGAAGAATCACTCCCTTTTATATATTTTTTTACATTAGTTCCAATAGTCTTAATTTGATGGGGATTATGCACTTCTTTTCTTTTTATCTCTTCTTTGTTTGATCCTCTAATTATGAGATTAAAATTGCTAATTGGCTGATTTGGCCAGCAGGTGGCCTACTACACTGTGCTGCCAGCATGTGCACTCCTGTCCTGAGAAGGGTCTGCAGTGATGTTTATTGGGATTTCTGATGTTCTGATGTTCAGTGGTGTTATTCCATGAGAGCAAGTGTGACATTTGTACTCTGAATGTGGTCTTTTTTGTGGTACCAATCAAGTGTAAATGTGTTCATAACAGTGGGACTTTTTCAGGCCTGCCTATGAAATGTTGGAAAATTAAAAACAAATATAATGTCCCTAAAGACTTTTGCATGGTTTAAATATTTGAACTTTTTTCTTAAAAGCTTAAGAGTTTTACCGAAGGACAGTTAAATCCCACTTCTTCCATTTCTTTCACACTTTATTAAAGAAGCATAGAATAAAATCAATACAATGGCAATTCTTCAAATATCAGTACCAAATGCCAATCACCAATGAGCTGTAAAAATTAACTTTAATAGGATTAATGTAGTGCTACTGTACTAATTTAATGTACAAAAGCTCTATGGCCTGTTCTAAAATGTGTATTCATTACTTCCGTATCTTTAGACTTCAGTTCTATAGCAACATATTATACTTCTAGCAAAATAGCAAACAAAATGGCCTAAAATAGTTGACTTAGACAAAGATTTGAAAAAAGGTAACCTAGTAGTGTTAAGAATGTGGAGTATTCAACAAGGTGTACTTTTTTATTTTTAGAATTGTTACTAATTATAAAATGATTGTTAAGATAGGAAATACAGCCACTAAAGCCTAGAAGTGAGACCACTTTATTCATGTCACTGAAGTGCAGCTATCATTGACAAAGGTTCTGTCGCCATAAAAATCAGTCACATATTTTGCTGATATTCTCAATAGAAGATATTCCTTAAAATTTTTGAAAAACACAGAATTGTTCTTTTTCCATCATCCTTTCTGATTTCTTATATTTTTTCATCTTTGTTTAGGACTACTAAATTCCCTACACATATTCCCATAACAAACATCTATTAAACAGACAGCAGTTAAAGCTGAACACATCAATACACATTACTGTAAGCATATATCTTTTTTTAATGGCCACAGATCTTTTCAATTTGTATTTGAACAGCCAGGCAGCTATCATGGCATGCATGGTTACCAGAACAGGCTTTCCACAAAACAGGACCAGAATCTCTTGAGAGAATGCCAGAAAGACAAAATTTCATGTCTTCCCTAGTGTTCACTATAGCTGAAGCACATTCAAAATATCCTAAATTTGCTTTGTATTATATTACTTCTCTATTGGTTTTGTTCCTGGTATTTCCTGCTGCTGCTGTCCTTTGAAGCATTTTTTTCCCTCTCAGATACATGCATATCTTTTCCCATTTTCAAGACATGTCCTGTTTCATCTTAAGTAGAATTCAGACACTAAAATAGCAATAACTTACGAGTCTCTATATCCACTGACATTGCAAGTGTTACATAGATTTGAATATGATGCTATAGCCACCAGTTTATCAGTTTGTTTAGAGCACAGAGATTAGCATTTCAGTGAGACAACATAAGTCATCATGAACTTGTGGTGGTTTTTTGCCAAAATAAATTTCTACAGTTTTGTTGCTGTATCTTTACAGAACTATTTTTTTTTAAATTGCCTTAAGACAGATTCTATTAATATGCAGGCGTTATGCTGTGTGCTGATTTCAGAGAAGCTCATTACAAAATGCTAAACACAAAGGGGCAGATCCCCTGGTCTGTCAAGATCACTTCACATTCAACTTTACAATTTCCAGAGTGAATCTAGAGCAGTTGATAGTGCACAGTAGAAAATACTCATGTTGTGGATGAAACTCTCATTGATTATTAGGATTTCTGATGTTCAGTGGTGTTATTCCATGAGAGAAGTATGGCATTTGTACTCTGAACATGGTCTTTTTTGTCATCAACTTCACCTGTTGCTATGTTCTTTTCCTCCTGCTCCCTATTCTCCTTTCCAGCATGAATAGCATGAGCAACAATCTTTAAGTAAACTAGGAGAACCCAATAAGCATAAGCCAAAATGGGAGTACAGGCAGTGCTGCCCATTAGCACAAATTAAATCCAAACCCATCGTTTTTCATTTATATCAGGGCCAAGTTATCAAAAATTCACTTCCTAGGAAAAACCAAGCACCTTAAGAATCTCCAAAATGCATGTATTTGAGTTTACTAGCCTCTGCAAAAATAGTTTATTTTCTCTATGTTATGGTTCTATAAATTGGAATCCCAGAAACACCAAGCAGAGATAACTCAAGATCAATGCAAGTCATTGTTTTTGTGTTTGGTTCTTGTAGTAACTTCATGCTTTAACAGACATTCAAACTTTTGGCAACTGTATGAGAAGATAAAATATCTGGAAGTTGAAAGTAAACAAATTCAATCTAGGAATGAGGCATACATATTCTAACAGTGAATAACAAGGAATTCTGTGAATTTACTATTATTTGTGTCTTTAAGTCAGGGACAGATGCAATAACAAAAGATGTTGTCCAAGCCAGAAATTTGAGAGCTTAATGTAGGTAGAGATGATAAGATTAGGGTGCATTTTATACAAGTGGGGAGGTTAGATTATGACAATTTTTGAACTTCAGATCTGTGAATCAACCCAAGTTTTGTCAGAAAACATTTTGGCAGAATGAGAGATTAGAGATCTCTCTGCCATTAGAGATGAGCAGAAGCTTTTAGCTTTCATGATGCCAGCAAATAGTAGAGTTCACGTATAGCAGCACCATAAATCCTTGAGAACAGACACTTGAAATGAGGAAAATAGAAGGAAACAGAGGGAAAATTTCTTTTGTTTCTGTCTTGATAGTTGTTCAGTTACAAAATGAGTTCAGTGTCACTGCATTCTCATACTCCTTTAAGGGTAACTATTAGTGTTACTTCCTAAATATCATTTAGAATGTAAGAATGTAGGAATGTGTAGAGCTGAGGTATTTTCTGCAGTGACTAAAATATATTGTAAGTGCTATAACTAATTTATTTTTTTACAGCCTAGTGTGAAACGGAGTGTTAAATAGTTCTGAGCTTGGAAAACATATTCTCTTGGACAGAATAGTGGAATGGCTATTGGAAGACTTGTGTTCCTACATCAGAGACCTTCCCTCCCTGGGACTGTGCATGGTGTCCATCTGTACCTCAGTTTCCCCTTTTAAATCAAAAATAGTATTTCTCTATCTCACATGACTGGTGCAAGTCTGCAATTCACTGAAACATAGCAAGCCTGTAAAAGGCTGCATTAGGCATATCCTTGCTGGTGGCCATTTGAAAGAGGCAAAGTGTCTCTCCTAGGCACAGCAGCTGTTGCAGATACAGAGAGACTCACTTTCAGCATGTCCTGCATTGTTTATTTTCCAACATTCCTACACAGACTGGAAATTCATAGTCACATCTCATTCCATCACATCACAGCATAACAGGGACATACTTCTGCTTGTGGTGGTGTACAAGTACACTTCAGATGCTCCTTGGTAAATACAGGGGTCTTATAGAGCAAGCCCAATGCCTCATGCAGGTAGCCAGAAGCAGGATTTTTTTGTCTTTTTCCCTTTTCCCATTATATGTGTGATAGTTTCTCTCATATTTATTGCTTCAGTTTTGTCTGTCTTAAATTATTTAAAATATTAAAATATTATTACATTCAGAAATTCCCTTTTTACAAATGAACTCAGAGTCTAATTTTCTAAGACTCTGGAGGTTAAAAAAAATCGTACAATTTATCATTTATATGATCTTTTAGGAACAATAGCCACTGTGCTGTAGTCCTTTAAATATTTTTCAGCAAATGTAGTGGTGTTGTTAATGTTCTAGAATTGAAATATATCTTGGAAAAAGTTCTTTCACCTTCAGGATTATGTGGTTTTTGCTGAAGAAACAGCATTGTCCTGTTTTGATCACCAATAAGGAAGATGGAAAGCATCTGTGTTAAGTACTCACAGGTCTGTCAGAGTGTTATCAGTCTCAGGTATTCTGAAGAAGTCTGGTCCTTAGTTCTTGCTGTTCAGTCATCTGTATATGCTTAGTTTGTTTCAGGGACTATTGAACTTCATATTGATAAGGCCAAAAATTATCACTGCTATAGCATTTGCTATCAAAGCTGTTAATAACATAAAAATTGAAATATTTTCTTCTAATTTAAAATATTCCAGTGACATTTGTGAGGTGTACAACTTCTTGCCAACTCTTCTAATTTAAAACATTATCTCTTTGAGGAAAACATATGTTAGAAATTTTTAATTCAGTGATAGGAAAGACACTAATGAAATATGCATGTATGAATTTTGTATTGCATAAGTTTCCTCTTTCTTGAAATATGATTAAAAGCCAAACATCTGGATTATGTTTAAAAAGCTTGAATTTCCATTTTTCAGAGAGATTCAATCTATAATGACACTGTACACTTAGCCTTAACATTTTCAGCATGCTGTTAACATTACTTGATATTGTAAAAAAAAAAAAAGTTTGGATTTAAACAAAGTTGGACTTCTATTGCTGAAAATGTTTTCTGAAATAGCTTTTTCTGCAGCATTCACACAGCCATACTTTAGGCTGTGTCAGCAGTTCTGTTACATATTTGCTCTTGAGAGCAGTTTGTATTTGATCATAAAAATAACATTCCAATTTGAGAATTTTTTTTTAAAATAAAAGTACTATGTTTTGTCCTAGAATAATATTAGAAATGAAATACTGAGTTCTTAACAACTTATAAAGTTCTTCTAAAATGAGATTATTCCATTGTAAATACTGATAATGTTGGGGGGATGGGGTACCAAATTTCTCCTTTTATTTTAATAACATTAATGTGTACTGGAAAAGAGAATCACTATTATTTGCTGTGTCTCTTGAAAGGTTCAGAGTATGGATCTCTGCAGATGATCATAAGCAGTTAACTATAAGACTTACTTTTTAACATGTTTTGCAATAGTTTTGATATCGTTCTAATGATATTGCTATAACAGGAATTGCAGCGTGCCAGTGTTTTAGATAGTGGAGATCTTTTAGCACTTCTCATGGACCTGCTGCATGTGTCAACTTTGGCATAACACAAGAGACATTGCAAGGAAAAAATCAAACAGCACATTGTAAAAACTATAGCTTTCGCTTTATTTAATACAGTACAGGATGTACATTTAAAATAAAAATAACATTTTTCATTATAACTGTAGGGCAAATTGAGAAACCTGCTGTCAGCATCCTTTCCAATCAGCACTTGGATAGGCAGTCAAACAGGTGTAAGTTCTGTTGTGTAGGAAAAAGTTCAATTACTTTAAAAATCATGTTGTTACTCTAGATACTACAGGTAGTGGGAACTGAGATCTGCATGTTCTGAGGTTGGGGACTGAGCAAGCTAGACGCAGAGTTTTTCTGACCTTGACTTGAGGTCACTCACCAGCCTGTGAAGACTGTAGGGCTGTTGTCACAGGCCAAGGATGACTTTCTTTTCTCACAGTTGACAAGGTCTGGTCATTTGCATTACTAAAGGCACTGTGCCTGAAGCGATGTGTGTAGTGGGCTTTGTGGAATTACCCGTACCTTAGTGGAGACTGAGTTCTGCCTCTGTTGATCTGAGCTTCAATTTCCATTTGGATGTTTTTCCAGTGGGGAACCTCTTCTCCCATGAAAAGGTATAGCAAATAGGCAAGAAGATGAGGATCTAGAGATATTCTACCCCAAACACATCCCAGTAGTGTTGCTGGAAGAGCAAATAATTTATTTCTAGATTTTCAGTCAAGCTTCTCTCATGGAAGGATATTACTGATCACCATTAGCATTCTAGCTGGGTAACAATGGAATAAGGACTTCAGAAGAGCCAATCTGTGAAAGACAAATGCACAAGAACATCCATTTCAAAACAGAATGATGCCTGTAACGTACAGCCTGACAATAGTGCATTTGGAATTAAATCTTTGTGTAGAGGAGCTCCAATTTTGTGTTTCATGCATACTGCAACAGCAGGCACAGCTTAGCAGAAGAGAGGATAACAGGTTATAAATGATTTTCTTTGAATATCTCAAAAAAATCTCCATAATCTTACAGTGTTGTATTTTAGTTTGTAAAAATGTAAATGTAAAAGTGTATCAGTATGAGATTTCAAGAATATCCAGCCAAGGATGGAGCTGCAACTACGCCTTTTTTGTTTCCAGGCCAAAATTTTCTCCACCTTCAATTGCATTTTCTGCTCAATAATGGACTAACTGTAGTAATACACCAGTATTTTGGAATCTCCCTTACTCTGTGAGGATTTTTTTTCCCTCAAAAAATATACCTAAGCATTAACCCAACACTATAGTAGCTATTAATTTCTAAAGAGCAACATTTTTAAAAAATTTAAGATCAATTCTCCAGGCAACTACATACATGTACATTTTGTTAAGTCAATGTCTAGTATGTTAAGCATGTCTGCTGGTTGTATTCTGTATTTGTCTGTACCAGAAGTCACACCTCTGGTGCAAGGTATGAAAACAAATTCAGAGCCAACAGCATTGTTGCAAGCAGTGCAAGAGCAGTCTCAGAAATTCCTTCGTAAAGCAGCCAAAGATCCCAGTAAAACATGGTTTTCAAGATTGACAGGCTGTTAAACATGAAGTGTACCAACTCTGTGGCCTTACCTGAGCTGCAGTATAAACTGTGCAGTGGCACTGTGTTCTAACATATCTGCCAGGGTTTGCCTTTATTTGTAGGTGGGTGACCAGCTCGGATCTAGTGGGCTCTTATGCACCTGGTACTGGATTACCCTCACCATATGAATTGAAACAACTGTATTTTGGCCATGTGTTCTCAGAATTTAATTATGTTTAAAAACTGGTTAATAGTATAGTAAATAACTGATATTGCTACAAAATTGCATTCTGAACGTAATGGGATTGAATTTCAACGCAAGTTGACACTCAATTACAATTTCCATATATCTAGTGAATAAGCCAGTTCATGGCTGCTATATTAAGGTGGATGTCTTCCTGCTTAACTGAACACTGTGTAAGACAGGCCACATGCACAATGAAGCCAAATCAAGGCTTAATATA
Organism: Dicaeum eximium; assembly: GCA_013396995.1. Taxonomy (NCBI): domain Eukaryota; kingdom Metazoa; phylum Chordata; class Aves; order Passeriformes; family Dicaeidae; genus Dicaeum; species Dicaeum eximium. The sequence goes on along the minus strand of VWZP01010904.1, from coordinate 2,252,117 downwards.
CCCACTCAAATTTTTATTGTTTGTATAAGTAGAAAGCTTGCAGAACAAACTCAAGGATGTGATTTTTAAAAATTTAAATAATCAATATTTGAGCAAAGTTCCACTATATTTAGAGTAACAAAGCTTAGAAAAAAGGCAAAAATCCCCCAAACAACCAAGCCTTTAAAACTTCTTACTGAATTACTGCCATCAGCCAGTAGATCCATGGGGCTTGTTCGGCTAAAAGCCACAACAGACTTTGTAATGCAATGATGTAATCTTGGCTTTGTGTCATTTATATTCAACCTAAAAAAACAATTTTCCTGAATAGACAGGCTGACAACAATATTGTTCGGTGTTGGTTTTTATTTGGATTGTTTCCAAATGATTCATATGCCTCCACAGCAACACCCCATGCCTGCTTGAGTTTTTACTCTGAATTCTGAAGTTTCCCCTTTTTCCTCGCATTTTATTTTGCTTTTAAACTCCCAGTTATGTTTGTGAAACTAACCAGCTCGGCCACAAAATTAGGATGTATCTTGCAGAGTACATTCATTTTACTTTTTGCATATTTTTCCCGAGGTCATGTCAAGGTTAGTTTGAATTCCATCCTACATTAAGACTTCTTTCACAGCTATTTAGCTCTGCAGCCTGCGCCCCGCTGGGGTCTGCCCCTTGGGCACGTCAAAGCTTCAGACCTGACAAATCACACACAGATGAAGCTGTACAGTTTTTTAAACAGTTTCATCACTAACGTGGGGTTTTTTTAGGGGTTGGGTTTTTTTTTCCTTTACACTACCATTCTCCCATCCCCCCCCCCCCCCCCCCCCCCACTGGAGTTTATTCTCTGAATTGCAATATCCTGAAGACTGATTTCCATATGGAAAATTCCCTTGCTCAGGCGAGTTGTAAAATAGAAACGGCGTTGTATAGTACGTGCCACTCACAGATCCCCAGTAACTGAAAGCACTGCAGATCCTCTTTAATAACAAACTATAGCTCCTTGTCTAATATCTCTAATCATATTGTTAATACCTATTTGCACAGAAGGGCCTGAAACTATAAAGGCTGATAAATACTCAAAAATTGTCATCCATACTGTGAACCTGTTAGTTATCCAGGAGAGCTGTTAGTTGTTCACAGGAATAAACTTCCGTCATCCTTGGGATTACTCAGATGAGTAAATGTTCATCGGTGTCAAGAAATGACGTTGTGCTTCAGCAGCAATCCTTAGAGGACTTAGGAAATTTTAAGTGGGTGTATGTGTGTGTATATATATAATTAGCTTCTCAGCTATCTGCAGGGCTTTCACCACCTACGTTCATGCACAGACAGACCCACACACCTCCCATGTGTATGTCGCTGCATAAAAATGGTTTGAAATGTATAATGCAGTTTGCAGGTTAAAATACAATTTCTAAAATTCTTAACTGAAGACTGCTATCTGTTTTTTAGCATTTTGTGAAACTAATGGTGCAACACCATTTCCTGTTTAATTGATGAAGTTAAAATGCCTGGCTGCTAATGAGTGTATTAGCAAACAATATACCCTTAACAAGCTTAAGCAGCTCAGGATTTTAAAAAGCAGCTTACTGTCCTCCTCATTTTTATAAGACAAAATGTACTGCCTTCCACAAATTGCTTGATCGACTGATGAAGTACTATAATTATAGTTGTATTGCAGTTTTGACAAAGCCACAATAACAGATTGTAGTTTAGTCCCCACTCTAGGCACACAACTCTTTGCATTACAAAACCCAGTTTTACTGGTCTAATTCTTTGAGTGAACAAAAGGCACCTGGAGATGTTAACTATATACTAAAAGAAAACTTGGAATCTAGGAAATAATAATATTGAAGCATGACTTTTCTTCTCACAGTTAGTTCATTGGGAATGGTATCTAATGAAGACTTGTCTAAAGGATTGCTTGTTTGGAACTAATTAAAGACAGATATCCTAAATAGAAAAAGGATCATGGGAATTACATTAGGTGTCTGGAGACTTGTTATTCTTTTGGTACTCTGAGTAGATTGTGGAAGTTGTTAGGGATTCAAGAAATAAGGCAAGCTAATAAAAAGTTCTATTTTTCTGGTTATTGGCCAACTATTGTATTTTTGTTTGCAATAAGATTTGTGCCAACAGGCTAGGGGCTTGAATAAAACATTTAAACATTTGTGCATTAACACATTATGGTGAAAAGAGAGTCTTGTGCTTTCACTCGGTGCATTTCAGCCTTCAATTAATGTGAAAGCACTACAATGCCTATGCAACTTCTCTTGCCTAGTGGTGCACCATTTATCATTGCAGTTTTACATTGACCTTGACACCCACTTCATTAGAATAAAGATTGTCTACCATTTAGGTTACATTGTTCCTCTGCACAGAGACCCCATGCAAATTTCTGTTCAGATAGAAGAGCTGTGAGCCTGTCAGAGGTCATCTGCATTAAATGATTGCAGCTATTTTCCAACTGCTTCTTTTCATTCTACTCAATTCAGGCTAGGAGGATCAATCAAGCCCTCTGCCTGAAACAGTGGGACTGCTGGGAATATAACTGTTTTTGGTAGTAGTGGATATGCCCTAAACAGTATTAAATATTTAATATAAATTCATTAAAGGGCACACAAAGTCTTCAAAAAGATATTACATATATAGTAAAATTTTAAGTGTTGGGATCACTTTTCTTAAAAAAAGGCAGAACAATGAATACCAACTGCATAATTTTTTAATGTAGGCAAAATTCAGTTCATGAAGTTGCTTAATATTTCTTTCAGTGTGTTTATTTCTAAAGCTACAGAAGGAAATACATAGCAGGCATGTAATCTGCATTTGGTAGTTTCTGAAACAAAAAAACCTAAGGTGTCTGTAGGGGTTTAAGACAAAAGTGCTAAGATTTGTTTTGTTTTATAGGCATGCACCCATATGCACAAGCATTCTCACACAAATACATATTATGCTGTTGTGCTTATTTGTTGGGGAAAAAGGCGAATGGAAATAAGTTAACACTCTCCTTCTTGAGTTTTCCGAGTGATATAATTGGAATTAAATTATTAATGGGAGATACTTAAAAAAGATTGTTTTATGATCTTCTATTACAGAATTTGCAATTCATTTTAATATTTGTAGTTTGATTTATATCAAAGATAATGCAATCTATGTCCAATTAACAATACATAGCCAATGTAATATGATTTCCAGATCATGCAAATGGAATAAACTAGAAGAGGAAAAACTGATTCTTAACCTCAGATGTAATTTGCTCTGTGAGTTCTGGCAATTTTAAATGACATTGCACTTTTTAATTTTTCCAAAGGCTCAGCAGCAAATTTATCCCAATCAAGAAAGCCTATTATTAATTTACAAGGACAATTGTAGGAGTCTTTATAATTTCTCTGTGCAATTATTTGCCATAAATTGCTAAGGCAGAAATACATGAAGTTTGCAAGAAACAGAAACTGCTTTTCATCTAGACAGATCACACTGCCCAGATCTTGAATGTTGTCCAGAGGTTCTAGTGCTATTGACAACATAAGAAATATAACTAAGCTTCTGGACAGTGTCTAAAATGTTTCACACTGACAGTACCAAAAAGGTAGAAGCATTAAGAGCTATTGTGAAGGGTAGGCTGGCCTCTAGCAGATTCCTTCACTTTGCTTGTATACAGCTGAGCTTTGGACCCTGGACTTTGGAATAAAAGGACTCTTTGTTCACCACTGAATGGCATTAGGCATGGGCTTCCTAAGGGGCCACCATGAAGCCTAGCATGAAGAGTGCAAACATTATCCAGAAAGCAAAGTGAGAATGTGTGTGAAGAGATGATGGACAAATATTGCTATGTATGCATATATATATATCTATATGTGTGTGTGTGTGTATATATATATATATGTATGTATTTATGTTACGTATTTGGTGAATTTGCTTGCAGAATATTGCTTACTCAATTTTATGCATGCAGTATATTTTGCAAATGTGAGCCATTGCTGACTGTGCATGCACATGCAGACACCGAGGGTATATGTCTGTATTATTGGTGTCTGCTACTGTCAAAACAGCCCAAAAGGCAAATTTTTAAAATTTAGAATTTCAATGCAGGTAAAACTAAGGTTGCAGGTCACTCAGTTACAATCTCAGTTGTATATTCTACAGTGCCATCTGACTGAAGATACTTTGTTAGCATGTGAATGATGAAATGCAGGACATCTACAAATAGCACACCCTTATTCCAGTAATGGAGAAAGTTCATTGGCTTAATTCTTCTGTACTTTGTAGCCATAGCTCCACTGTGTGTTCAGTATGTCTGGTCTCTTTTCACTATAACCAACAGAAGCACCATACAAAAGTCTTACAATGGATGTCTTAATCTCTCTGTGTGCTTTTAGAGCATTATTTTGAATTCCATCATGCAGGCTTTTTTTTTCTTTTCTCTTCTGAAGTTTTATTACAACAACAGAATTCCCAGGGAGCTTTAGGGGCAAGGTTCGCATAATATTGCCCTAAAGTTTTGCTCAAGGGGTGGAATCTGCTGATCTCCTGATCATCTTTTTGTGGTGTTTCTCTTTCTGAAAGATGCAGCGCGCAGTCTTATAGAGTTGTTAACTGTGTACAGATTTTTTTATTGTTTACCAGACAGTGCACATCTACGAACCTTTCATGATGATTTCTTTCTCTGACCTCTCAGTGACTAGGCATCTTGTTCCTTAACACCGAGGGAGGCTGAAAAATGCTTGAGTTGCTCAATGTGTGCCTTCTATACCAGTTTCAAAATGGCTTATTCTTCTGGTTTCCATGGTGACAATTAACACTGTTACAAGGCATTGTTCCAGTCTCCATTTGGACAGAATTTTCGGGTGTGATTTTTCACACAAAAAAATGTTTTATATAATTTTTTTAAGAAAATAAAAAAAGAGAAAAAACCCCACAGTTTAGCATAAAGTGTCGAAAAATGTGTCTCAATCAGCCTGCCTGGATTTCTTAGAATGTTTTTATCAGGGGAAGTAAGGTTTTAACTTGCTTTGTTTTGGAATTCAACTTCTTTTGGCTTAAATACTTTTGCCAAACTCCTTCATGGATAAATGGTACTGCATTTATTTTCATTCCTTTCTCTGTCCTTCGAGAAGTATTGATCGTATTGAGAGAGAGGAAATAAAAGGCCAAATTCTTTAACTTACGTAACGATGTTTTGGATTTATTTTGAGTGTCCTCCGGAACACAAAACCAGGCACGCATGCACACAGCTAATCATGCTGTAAATGTTTTGCAGTTTTACCAGTACATTTTCATTTGGGTTTTTTTTCCCCAGGTGTTGTGGGAAATTAAATGTTACCCATTTATTTATTATTGTAGTTATTGCGAGAAACCTGTGACCTTAACTTCCTTAATCTCATTTTTGACTATTAAACAGTAATCTATATCATAACATCCACAGACTGTCACAATAGAGCAATCTTTGCTCACTTAAAGCTGAGGAAAGAATGAATCTGAAGATTAAATTATCTTCTCACCACAGGATTAAGTAGTCCTACCAGACTAGGGTTGTGCAGCACTGATAGAGCTGGTAGCTAATTTTTCCATGCAACTGCTCAGTGTAGGTGTTTAATGGATTAAAAAATAGCATTAGCAATAGCATCTCATGCTATCAGTTCTCAAACTATACCTCCTGTACATTAAGCTCTTCCCTTAACTTAAAATACCCAGTGCATGTTAAATATCCAGAGTGAAACAATACTGACTCTCAGTCATATACCAATACATCTAAAAATCAACTGAAATCTCTCATCTTTTACTGTTACTGTATAATGCATTTTCTATCAACCAGCAATTTCGTCATGCTTGTTTATACAGTAGGTTACACGGTGACAAAGACAGCACGTACATAAAACCTAGCTTATTTAGTTTTTAATGTAATAACCTTTTATAACATCTGTCACACTATTTGGATTATGGAGCACTGAATTATTTTACCTAGTCCAAAATTAAATGAAATGTCTTCTAAGTTAACAAGAGCATTGTAGTTATGAAACATGCAGTGTGTTTTATTTCATCATTCCTGCACTGGCCAAGAACATCCCCAGCCCCAGCCCAGGCAGCAGCAAGTGCCAGCCTAGAGCAGGTGATGAGCAGTAACTGGCTGTGCCTGCACCAGTGACACACAGCTAGAGGACTCCCTCAGTCTATTAATTCACTTGACAAAAGAAAGGGAGTCGCACGTACTGGATTTCAGTGCCTAGCAAATTGGACTCTGGATTCCCTTTGATATTACATGTACTTATGGAAATAATTATGCAAATCCTTTTCGGCTATATCATCTTTAAATAGAAATCAGATTACATAAAGAAGATTGTAATCTCCTCCAGCAGCCGTTCTAGCCGAGAAGGCAATAAAACAGGGCCAGGAATCATACTTGTTGAACACATCAGACAAATAAAATGGTGTTGCCTCTTGGTGGGTCCAGCCCTAGTGCCCAGCCTGGTAGGTACTGCCTACAGTTGTACACATCTCAAACCTCAGCCACAGCACACTGAGTGTCAAAAGGCAAGTTCTTCATAAACAATTCCTTGGGTTTTACCATGCATATTCATGCAATTTTGGATACGCAGGCACCTGATCAGTGTTCATTAATAATGAGAAATGGTTTAAATCACCTCATTTAAAACATTTGCTCTATGATCCACAAATGACTAATATTTGCTGAAGTTTACATAATACAAATGATGTGCATGTGTTGTGTAAATGAGAGATTAAAATATGAAACTAACAATATGCAAACATATGCATGGAAATGCTGAGAACCTGTTAGCTGAAACAGTGATTTCACACCTTTACTATTTTCTTTAAGCTGTCTGCAATTGTATTTTTGCTTTGTTTTCCTACAGAGCATGCTCTTGGATCTGGCAAAGGCACCCATGTTTTAAACATTCCTAATTTTGGTTTAATTTTTTATATTTAGCTCAGTTATTAACATTTTCAGTATGAGCCGCAATAGCAGTTTTCTTGACTGAATTTGAAGCAAAGAAAGCTTAATGTTTAGGAAGCAATTTTCTAATAGCTTTGCATAATTTATGTAAGTCTTGTAAACACCTTTGCAATTATATATAGAAGAACTCTCTTCTTTCAGTAAAAGGCACATTTTGGCCATATCAGAAGTTCCATTTCAATGAGTCTTTTTGCACTTAATTAGCTTAACTGTATGGAGGATATGTATATGTGGATGTCTGTGTGTTTGTTTTTTTTTTTTTTAATTTACTGTACCAACTATGAAAACACAACCACTATAGTAGCTATTACACGTAGTAGTTAAGTCAGGTTTCAGAGAATACAGTTTTAAGAAAAATATTTTTTTCTAGTTTGTCTGTATATTAGAATACATTTTTATAGACTATGTAAGTAATATAGGCCTAAATATTCAGAAAGTCCAATGAAAGAATTCCTGACAGCAGCTTCCAGTTTTATACCTGTTTTCTCTGTTCTTTTTTTTTTTAAACAATGAATAACAGTGCACAAATAGAAGGTATTTTCAACTTGAAGAAACTATTGGGTTGTATTAACATTGTGGCTGTTCTCATTTGTAGGCCAGTTCACTGTTCCTGTTGGTTGATGCAATAAAAACCAAGTAACTGGTATTGTGTTTTAGGGGAACTATTTCTAATTGTTTTTCGAAGGTCAAACTCTCACATTTTCAGGCCCATGTGTGACACAGAAACCACAATGGGAGAGAGAATAAATAAACTCTAGAGGAACATAAGTACGAAATTGTTTCCTTGGGGTTTTTTATTTTGGTTTGGTTTGTTTTCCCTGAAGAACCTCAGTGTTGCTTGCTGAAGTAGCATATTTTAAAAATAAGATACCACTAACCTGAATGAGACAAAGGCAGATCGAGATTCAGATGAGAGAGTGTTAGTGGATGTTATTGTGCAAGTGAATATTGTGAGAGAGTGAATATTACTATGTGTAATCACATGCTAATATGCTAACTGCCTGCATAGATGTGTCACCCAGAACTCTACGTGCTTGGTACCCAAATCTCTTTTGATATGTTATGAGAGGGCTGTGTGCTTAAAAAAAATAAAATGAGAACATGTCAGATGGAGCGTGATCATAACTGTGCACATACAATTAAAGTTTTTTTTAAATGGAGAAAACTCTCTACAGCAGCTAATACTATATATTTCTTTTCATTTTAGAGATACAATGTAGAAATGTCAATCAGGCGCCCAAAAAAGATGGAGCTGCTTAGTAAGGTTGAAGCTCTGAAGAAAAGTGGTGTTTTACTACCAAACGATCTCCTTGAAAAAGTGGATTCAATTAATGAAAAATGGGAACTGCTTGGGGTATTTGCATTTTTATTACTGTTTGTGGGTTATGTGTACATTTTTGTGTGTTGAAGTACACTGTCTGTCTGATTTCTAATTTGGAGCACAAATATCTCTCTGTTTCAATCCACCACGTACATTTCAAACAAGCTACTCATTCTATTATAAAATCTCCATAGCCTTTTCCTCTTCTGTTGATTTTTTTATTCCATGCTTGTCTCCTGTATGACTTTAATAATTTTAGTTCTTTAATACATAAAAAATGTAAGTAAAATATGCCATGTATTATGGGTATGCACCAAGTCAACTATAATGCAGTATATCTGATATACACTGACTGTCATGCTTGAGTGAATGTTAATAGAATTTATTCCAAAGGTACATGTTAGAGACATCTACTGTTTAACTATTTACTATACCTTTAAGATGAAAAGTGGGGTTGTCACTGCATATTTCAGGTCACACTGATGGCTCAAAAACAAATATACAGATTCAGTACAAATCTGCATACCTGAAGCTGAGAATACAGCCAGGATATGTTTCATGCTGCTATATTCATCTCACTTTTGACAAAAGCCAAAAAAGTTTCATGTAATTCATTTCACGCTATGATGGGCTGGGTTTCAGCCAAAGAGTGAGATACAAGAATCTGGCAAAAAAAGCAATATAGGGATTCTGTTACCCAGAGACCGGTGATGGCACTGTGCAGGAGACACTATTGTCCTATTGTTGTAAAACAGCTGAGAGAGAGAGGTCAAACTATATATTTTTCCATCCACTTCTCTCCTTAATTGCCTTCACTTCAAATCAAGGGTAAGATAAATTTATAAATTACTTTAAATGATTAATTATAGATGTGTGATATTAGCAATACAGTTACATTGCATAATTTTGCATGCTATTATCCTAGTTTAAAAAATATTTCTAATATATTATGAGTAAGATATACATGCAACCTGCCAACAGCATTTTAAATACTGACTTGTGTCACTTTAGGTTATGTGGTAATGCAATAGCCATTTCAGAGGGTGGGGCTTTTTTAGTTAAGCAGAATTGCTTCTAATAATTTGATTCTCTAAATGTGCAAATTGTCAGAAAATTTTAAAATTTACCTTATGACCAGTGAGGTTATTACTTTTAATTTTAATCTGCAGCATCACCATCAGAACTTGTTGGATCACTAATAAATTTACTGATTTAAAATAGACTTACTAACCCAATCTTTTACATCTGATCATGACAACTTTTATTTTTAAAATAATTTCAGATGTAAGCCTTCATGTATGAATTTCAGTGTATTTAATCAGCTTAATTTGGTTCCACTGATCAAAGCTGGTAGGTTATAAAACTGGTAGGTTATATGAAATAAGATCATAATTCTTAAAATCTAGGAAAACTGTCTTAAAAATTTTTAAGCTCTTTGCTTCTCAGTATGTTACAATCAAAATATACCTCCAGATTAAGTTTTGCCATTAATTTCAGCATTTACAGAAAAATAAAATATAACTATTACAGTGCTTCTGCTAAATGCAGTTTCATGAATAATAAGCAGAGTTTGATAGAGTTTTGTTTAATTTAATAAAAACCTCTGCAGAAACTAACAGCACTAGACATACTGTTTTAATTGGCATGATTACATTTTAATTGGCATGAAAAAAATTAAAGACAAGGATTTTAACTTCTAACAATGGCAAAATAGAGGGATATGGTTTTTAATATTACTTTCATCTAAGGTGAACACTGTGGAATGGAAATACATTAGAATGAAATGTCAGTGGTGCGTACAGTTTAATCTGTGAAATTTTGTCCCCTGTGCTGAATATTACTCTGTCTCAATTGCATATTAAACAACCCTATCAAGGCAGGCATTGGCATCTGCTGTGCTGACACAAATTGTGAATTAAATGAAATTGATGTCCTCTGTCGTATATTTATGAAGACGGACCATTCTCTGAAGTATTCTGTTTATGAAGAATTTATGATTGCAAACTGTTCCAGAACAAAAAAGTGGCAATAAATTCTTTTTTGTGACCCTACCCTCCAAGGGCATTGATTTCACCTCCTGCTGCTACTTTTGTTGCAGCATAAAAACAATAGCTAGTGCTGGATTCCACTGAGGGTCTTCAAATTATCAATATTTGCACCATGAAAATAGAAGGGTGTTGCCAAGAAAGCATGTTTTTCAGTTATGATCTCCTAAAGACGTGATTTACAGAATGCCACATAGCAGATTAGTATCTGTTGCTCTAATTTTATTTTCGTTTTAAAGATTATTTTTGGAAGCTAATTTCATTGTTATAAATTATATTCCAGTAACTTTCTACAGCATGCACTTCCAACAGACAGACATACTGGGTCACCTAAAACAGTATCTTCATGTTACAACAATTAACCACCACTAATTATCAGTTTAAAAGGTTATTGGATGTGAGTGTCAGTGTATATTCAATATTCTACAATCAGTAACACAGATCTAGTGCTTATAATAAGTGTCAGCCTGACAGCCTCTTATAGGTCAGATAAAATACTGCTTGGCATAGGAGAAGCAGGCAACAGCACATCTCTCTTCTGATGTTAAAGGATTGCCTTTCAAAATACTGAGAAGGAAGGTAACTTTCTATCCCTGGCCTCTTCAGAATATTCATTAAGCACCCAGCGTCCACTATCAAAATGCTATTCAGTGATTCTGTTATTAGAAATGCTACTTTGAAAAGCTGGAGTAAATTAGTTTCGTTAGCAATAAGAGATGAACGTTTAGTCTGGTCCATTATCTCAAAGTAGATGCTTAACACGGAGAACTGAAATTCGAATTTGGTGGCCTAAAAAATTGGCCTTATGTTCAGGAACAGTGAGGATTTTTGGTGTCTGAATGACTTCAACCACTTTTAAAACCAAACCAGCTGTTTTGTGACCTATCTGTTCCTCTATACAGCCTCAGGGCTACATGAATGAAAATTATAATCTATCACTCCATACCTCAAAAAATATCTCAGTGTTTCTCCAAAAATTTAAATGGTACCTTGGATAGGAGTCTGGTGAACTCAGTGATTGTCATATTTTCTGTTGCTGCCTAGAAACCAGTAACTCTTATGGCCATAAGTGTCTAAAGCCACGGACAAATTATGTAGAGTAACTAGTTTACAAAGTTATGAAGAATTTTATCTCCTGTGTCTTTAATTACTCTTAGTAAATACTGATTTATAATCCTTCTAGCAAAGTCAGTGACCCAGAGAGAACAGCATAAGTGAGAAACAAGGGTAGGAAAATTGAAATGTATTGAAACAAGGAAACAAAGAATGAAATGGATTGGTATTAGTCATAATTATTAAAAAAACACATCTCTAGTCATTTAACAGATTCTTCTTGTTGCACATTAACCTGTGTATGTTCTGGTACATAAGACTAATCTATGTTTTTTTTGTCTGCTGCATTAGAAAACCCTAGGAGAGAAGATCCAAGACACAATGGTAGGGCACAGTGGGTTAGGTCCACGTGACCTACTCTCGCCTGAAAGCGGCAGCCTGGTAAGGCAGCTGGAGGTCAGGATCAAAGAGCTGAAAGGGTGGCTGAGAGATACAGAGCTTTTCATCTTCAATTCCTGTCTGAGACAAGAAAATGAAGGAACAATGAATGCTGAGAAACAACTGCAATATTTTAAGGTAATAAAAAAACTATCATAGCTTTCGTAGAGAAACTCTTCTTTATGATGGGATAAAATATTTATCTTATACATAACATAATGCAATGTTTATATTAATTTATATTAAATATATGTATATATTTAATTATATATTTTCATCTTCATTTATGTGTTCACTCATGTTTATTTTATCCTTACAATAATATTTATTTTAGAAATATTTTTTGAAAAAGAGGTCTTTAGAGGACTAATTGCACCACGACTGTAAAAGCAATAGTATTCTTTCCCCTTCACTGTAAAACATAGAATCATAGAATGGTTTGGGTTGGAGGGAACCCTGAAGATGATCTATTTTCAACCCCCCTGAAACTGGGGAGGGGCAAAAAAAAAGCACCTGAATTTTGTCACAGAAAGCTGCACTCTGAATTTCACACTCTGCATAAGGTAATTAGGGTCTTGTGTGATCATCAGTTTAATAACCTATATCTCTGCACATATGAGTCAAGAACAGCCTATCTGAGGTGACAATTACAGTGAGCTAAATTTAGCATACATGAGAAAACATTCAAAGTTTTGGTGACTAGATATGTTAAAAAGACATACACACTATGAGGTTTGCATTGATCTAGGCCACATCCTAAGCCTAAGCCTAAGCCTGAGGATTTATAGAAAGAAGGGAAAGCATCGTAGTCACAATGAGTTATTCAGATGATAAACTCTTTCAACTGAAGGCCAGTGTTCAGCTTTGCAACTGACTTAGTGGAGGTTGCATGTTTTGTTCCATTCTCCATACGTAGTGGTAACATACAGGAAAGAGGGCTGATTTAGCAAACACACCTGGTAGAACTGTGCAATTTTCTTCTGTTCATAGTTTCTAAATAAACCCTCACCCAAGTCATCATTACAGGTCACTTTACTCTGCAAGTGATCTTTGACCAAAGAATAAGAAAGGAATCACAAGTCATTGTTGAGCTTTAGAGGTAAAGAGGTTTTTTCTCTTCCACTAGTACACCAGGGTGTCTAGGGCAACAGCACTCTGAAGGTGATGGACAATTTCTTAAATATGCACCTCAAAGAGCATGTTGCCAGCACTTCTAAATGTACATTGTTTTGTACAAGAGTTCAAGAAAATAACAGCAGAAATATTATTTTCTTCCCACTTAGTCATTCCTTAACTCTTCATTTTTCAATCATAATGATTAGTGAGAAGGGTATGTCAATATAGATAATGTCAGTGGTTTTCAGGTTCCTGAATCTGTCTATTTGAAAGCAATTTTAGGTTTTCTTATGACATCAATACTATTTTTTTAAATGATTTACAGTCTTCTGCTAATGGGGGAAAAAAGTCATGATGATTCTGTTTGATCTATCAGGAAACTTCAAAGCAAGTGATTAGGAATGACTATTGATAGACCTGCAGAACTCCACAGCAATAGATGCATATTTTCCATAGGAAATGCTGGACATTTTTACTTCTGTAGAAAATTATGGCATTTATTTAAGTGCAAAACTATCTATTTAAAAATCTAATTTCAGGCAAGCTTTTTTTAAATCAAATTTTTTAATGCATACACACACACACACAGAGAAATGCCACACCAATCTTACATATTTTATGCATATAACTGTCAAATCTTTATATACATATATGACATTATATCATGCCAAAAGCTCTAGAGATATTAAACAGTATAGTATCATCCACCATGATGTGGCCAGAGTATTTCCTTACTCACTTGATTATCTATTAATTACACAAATAATACATTAATTATTTTCAAAATGGTAGCCATTAGAGTATAAAAATAATTACCTATCAAATATGGTGAGAGCACATAATTTTGTCATATATATTGAACCATCTTTGTCTCATTAAATCTGAAATTCACTATAAGTAAGTTTTCCATTCTTCACTGATCTCCTGGGGAAGTGTATAAAAGAGAAAATGGATATAATTAACAATACTGCAATGTATAATACATATATTTGAGAAAGAACATTTAGAACATTTTCAAAAACATTAGCTATGCCACTAGTAGAAAACCTGCTGGGGTTTAGTTTGACTTACTTTCCATTTAAGAGTTTAACCTTATTACTACTTTCACTGTGGTAAGTGAATCATTGTTTCTTAATGGAAATTTACTGTGATGCACCATCCCAATGCACACAGCCACTGTTCACAGGGAAACATTTTTAATAAAATAAACTCAACAATGCCATTGATTTTCATTCCATAATGTTATGCTTTAAATTACACTTATGCCTTAGGAAAAAAGTTATTCCATTTTTGAGGTGTTTTCCTTCCATTTTGCAACTGGGGGATGAATCGAATGTGTAGCTCACATGCAGCTGGGACCCAAGATGAGAGCAATGTGGCAGGAGGAGTAGTTGTTAAATTCACTAGTAGGAAACTATTTCAACTTCTTTGTCTTTTTTATAGAAAATCATGCCATATAAATTTGAGTGTTCTTTTTTATTAAAGAATTCGCTACTGCGTTATTTTCTTTTGGAATACTCCTGTGTAATAATACTTAGAATTTCTGTAGTACTGTCCAGTCAAGCAGCTCTACATGCTGCACAGACATTACTGAACTAAGCCCCACTAAACATTTAAGGTAGGCATTATTATCATCTCCTTTTTAGAAATTAGGGAAATAAAATACATGGAAATTAAATCACTTTTCAAGGTTTTCACAGAAATTCAAGTGTAGCCAAACCACAGCTTCTGTTCAAGAAGGGAGAAAGAATGAACACAAGTTGCTGAGCTATAAAGGGAGAAGCCGGGGTGTCTGACTCCTGTTGTTTCTTCTGTTGTAACACAAAATGTAGACTAAGAAAATAAAAAACTAAAAAAAAAATTTACTTTGAATTCTTGAGCTCATCATAGCTACAAACATATGTCTATTTTATTTAGACATACTTTTTATTCCTCTTTAAGTCCCTTGAGTTCATGTTTTCTAGCTTTCCACAGAAAACGATGTGGGCAAGAACCAGAATCTTACTTTTTAAATGAAATCCAAAATTCTCAGGTAAACACATAGTTCTAGCCCCTGAAATACCAGATATAGTGAGACAAATAATTGGCACATCAGATTTTCTGATTTTCACAGCTATTTTGTGGGTCAGGAGAGATTTGGAGCTGTAAAGAATGAGAAACAATAATAAAAAGAGTTTGCATTCTTTCATGAAAGTTTTACCAAGTTTCATTTGAGTAAGGTCTAGCCAGATATTTATGTGCCTGTAAGCTTGTCAGTAGAAGTGGTCTGCCATGTTTCTTTTATGTGTCAAAAGCACGCTTTTGTCTCTGCAAAATGCCCTCAAAAAGCAGCAAGAGAGCCTAAATAATTGGTCATATATTTCTGTCACTTGCAATAAAACTTGAGACATTAAGTGTTTTATACACATAAGTGTTTTATATCAGTCTCCAAAAGTTGTTTTGGGTTTGGCTCGCAGACCAGCTACTCGAGAATAAGCTTAGACTTGTGAGTACCTGTCTGCCTCAGAATCCCTTCTCAATCATGTACAACTGGGAAAGACTATAGTGTTTTCAATAGCAAGATTTATAAAGGAACCTGTTCTCTTTCTCCTCCAAACTTAGATGGGGAACAAGATTTTCCTCTTCAGAACAGGATTTTAGCTTAGATTTTCTGCTAACTTGTGTTCTGCAAAAATAATGTTGCATTTCATGTCATTTCCTGATCTGATTTCCATTTAAGAGTTTAACCTTATTACTGCTTTCACTGTGGTAAGTGCCATGTAGAGGCATATTAAATCAGACTAGCTAGAGGGCAGAGATCTTCTCTGAATTTCTTTTCTAGTAATTGGAATGGAGAAAAGTACTTTTGGGATACAATTAATCCATTCTGGTTTAGGCATCCAAAACCAAAAAATTGAAAATTTAGGCTATGGAGAAGAGGTGCTGTACCTCAGAATACCTGCTTCTAAATGGCAAGCTCAGGCTCACATTCTCCATTAGTTTGGATGAATCCCACTCAAGAAATCATCAGGAGTATCATTAGGACAGAGCAACTTGGGGATGAGACAATTGCAATTCCAACTTAGAATGATTTACTGATATCTGTGAGGTTCTTCTACACTAATTACAGGTTTATTTCTTTTCCAGAAAGGTTAAACCCAAATTTCTCTTTCAGTCCTCCTGGATGTGCAATAGGGTGCTCATTTGAACCATCTTGTTAACAGGAACTGGTGAGGAGGCAATTGAGCCCTTGTCCTTGTCTTGCTTACTGTGCTGGAAGGATCTATTTTTAATTCTCTTGCCATGGGTAAGCTTGAGAGACTTGAGGTCTCACTCAATTTGAGCAACACAGAAGACACTGGCCTACAGAGGAAGCTGTTCCAAACTGGCCATTACAAAGTAAAGCTTGCAATTTCATAGTGACAAAGGGCTTACAGTTCCTTTTCCAAGACTTTCATGTCAATGACACCTACAGACTTTGAGCTATATTTCCCCCTCTCAGTCATGGCCTCTTGAAGAGTCATATGTGTAGAAGCAAAAAAAATTGCTTCTTTTGAGAGAACATCTCAGTTCTATCACTTATTATTTTCATTATGATTGAAGATATAATTGTTTTATTTTCTTTTGATCCATGCAAATGACTCCTTGAAAATGAGACTGCTTATTGTTCTGCTATTGCCTCGAAGACTTATTTCCTGCAAAAACAGAATCATTCTCTTCTGTTACTATCAACGTGGAAAAGGAAAATAAGAAGAAAGCAGAAGATGACAAAAGAAAAGGAGAAATAAATATTTTCCCTAAAAATAAGCCAGGACTGACTTGCTTTAATTTACAGAGAGGATTGGTACTTTTGTTGGCCTCAAAGCTTTACCTTTGTTACTGATAACATGTAGAAAAACAAGTACAGCATGGACTGAGAATATAAGACAGTTAAGAAAAATTCACTGCACTGCCTCCATCAAGGTTCACTTTGTACTACTGCATGTGATTAGACGATTTATTTGATTGTCTATAACTGCCCCTTTGGAGTCATAGCATTGCATTTTCAGGTGCAAATCTATCCAATATTAGTGGATTATTGATTTAATAGTGTCTCTGGAGCTATTAAATTCTACTAATGAGGTTTTTCTTTAATTGGTTGATCATTGACCTAGCAGACTGTTGCCTAATTTTGTTTTCATACTCCAGTTTTCCCAAGTTTTGTCTTTGTATGTAAGTTAAAAGATCATAGTCCCAATAGGGAGTATTATTATGGACTGTATTAGTAATAATTCCACTTTATTTACACTGAAAATAATTTCATATTGCCAGAAAATCTATTGCTTTTAGTAGAATTGTTAGCAGGGTAAGGGTAATTTAGTATGAGTAATAATGTAAGTGTAAAAGAACAGGTCCTCAGTATACATTCCTTAGTATTTATTGCAGTCCTTACCAGATAAATTATGTATCACAAGCAGTCACTGTAGCCAGACACTTGGTTTCTGATAGTGCTTAACTTTTTGACTGCCATTCACCAAATTGCCTGCTTCTGTCCTTCCCTCTAATTCAAGTCTTCTCATAGTCCTGGGACTAAACTGTGTATGTCAGTCATGTCTGTCTAACTTCTACTAGAGGCAAGTTAGTATTAGTTTAAAACTTAACATATTTATAGAATCATAGAATCATAAATTTTGGAAAAGACCTCTAAGACCATCAAGTCCAACCTTTGACTGAATACCCTCATGTCAACTAAACCAGGGCACTAAGCTCCTTTCAGGTAGTCCTAGAGAGTGATACTCTGAGCCTCCTTTCCTTCAGGCTGAACAAATCCAGCTCCTTCAGCCACTCCTCATATATATGCCTTTCCAACCTTTCACCAGCTCTGTTGCCCTTCTTTGGACACTCCAGCACCCCAATGTCTTTCTTGGAGTGAGGGGACCAGAACTGGACACAGGACTTGAGATGCAGCCTTACCAGTGTCGAGAAGAGGGGGACGACTTCTCTAGTCAATGTGATCACTTGCCTTAATCTTATTTACCAAGTTAGGTACTGAGGTAGCTCCCCTACATCTGACAGTGGTGAACCCACGCCATCACAGCCTGGCTCTGGTTGATTCTGCTCTAAGTAGCTTCTCTTGTTGGGGACTTTTAGTTTTATCTTGGACTGAAACCAAAAACTGTGGATCTGTCTTTATATTTATGCTTAAGGTAAGGCAGAAGAATGTATATCCCTTCTGAGGATGCACTGCTTTTTGGAAATAAGATTAACACAATTTCTGGAAGAGCCTGTTTGTTGTCCTTGTGCATATACAGATAGACATGAAAACATCACAATTTATTTTCCTCAGTTTACCCTGGCACAGCTCAACCTCTCTGTTTTTGTATCCAGGCAAAGTTTACTTCGTTGACATAAGAAAAAGGCCAAAGGAAATATCTTTTTCCTTACTTATGTGTTTATTTTCCCTTTCCTGTTCTGAAGTCTCCAAAAGAATAGTCTAATCTATTTTATGTCTGCTGCTTTCCCATAAAAAATGTGATACCTATACACTGCAGGACATGTTTTTCTGTAATTCAGAATAGGGTCTAAGCTCTCACTATATTTTGGAATATACCAGGCCCATTGCACAAGGACAGCAAAAAAATGTATGTCTACCACCTGTGAGGGAACTAGATTAGAAAGGGAGGAAGTACAATATTAACCTCAGCTTGATAATTACAGGTATTGGTGTACATCAGTGCAAGGAAGTTTTTCCTTTAAAGCCCAATATAGCTCCAAGGTGTCATACAAAGTTTTGACAGTTTAAACTCATTTAACTAAGAATGCCTGAAATTCATGCCTAAGGTTTTTAGGCAATTGGAGGGGGTTTATTGGCATCTAATATGTGACCTATGTGGAGAAACATCTAGATTTCTTTTAAGATGTAATTCTAAGTGAATTTCAAAGACTGGAAGTCAAGTTGAACTTAAATGATGCCTTACATGATTTTTTTAAAAAGTGTCCACCTGTTCCTGGATTTGTTTACTGTCTTGAATTTCTGCATGTTTCATTTGAAACTCTACTCAGTGTGGTGATCTAACAAAAATTTCAAATTTATAATGTTCAGAATAGGCAAACATATTTTTGATCAGTGTAGTTCAGGATTCACTACAAAAGAAAAAGACAACACTGGTGTTTATCCTACCTGTCTGTCTGGGGGCAAAAAAAGAAACCCTGGAAAATTGTGGTGATTCCTGCAATATTTCTCCTTTGAATCTTTTTCACTGGCAAGATAATTTCTCAAATTAAATGAGAAGAGGACACAAACCAAAGACATTTATAAACACTATGCTAGACAAAAAAAAGGATCCTCCTGCCATCCCCTCTGGCTACTCTGTCTGAGTGACTTGGCTTATTCCCTGGAACCAAGTTAACCCCAACTTCAAAGTGTGTAGTATATAGCTCTAAAATACTTCAGTTTGAAAATTAACTAATTCCCTGTATGAAACACAAGAAAAATAAGGATTGGAAAATATATGTTGTATATCAGTAGGGAAGATTCATTTTCATCCAACACCATTTTACTTTTATTTTTAAAAGTTATCTTCCTGTAATTGCACACTAGTTTAGAGTTAAGATAGGAGCATCTTAACAATAATGGGCACTTTTTTTAACAGATTATTGCCAAAAGTGCATTCTTTATTCCAGGGAGACACTGTAATAGATACCAGCGCTTTCGTAATGATACAAGCAATCTGTAAGCTATTATAGTTTCTTTTATAGTAACTTAATCTTCATATTGTTTTATATGTCTGGAATTTTAATAGTGTTTTTAATTTATGAAGAGGAGTATATTACATATTACTAGTTACATGGGAGTATGAGCTAAATAACAGGCCATTGAATGGTATTCTTACAAACAAATATTTTGAGGTACTTAAACAGGCATAAGGAATAGAACAAAGAAGTTAAAGAATGCCATACAGATATAATAGTAGCTTTTATGGAATGGGTCCCGAACCATCTAATCTGAATTGTGATTGTTTTTAATGCATATATTTTACCTCTAGAGAAAAATGGGAATGCTATTTAAAAGTAAATAATTTCCTTAATGCAAACATATTTACCTAGTTAATTAATTTAATTATTAAAATAATAATAAAATAACACATAAATTATCTATGTTAATAATACATATAATAATAAATCAATTATTTATTCAAATAAGTACAGATACCTATGTAACTTTTTAAAGCTAATGAAAAGAACTCATTAAATACTTGCTTATATGTAGAATGCAAACCCCTATGTACATTTTTAAAGCTAGTGCAAAAATGAAGTCTTTTTTCCTTCTAGTTCATTGTCATTTTTAATATGTCTAGAAAGAGACCCAGTTCTCTTGTAAGAGAAATACTGTAACACTTTGCTAAGCAGTGAGTTACAGAGATATGATCAGTGTAGCAATTTAGTGGTTGTAATACTATTAAAAGTAGGGCTTTTAATGAAGAGAACCAGTTCGCTATTTTGAAAGAAGTGATATTCTACTTTAAACTGTCATTCTGTATTTCTGACTTGCAATTAGATGATATTTCTAAAATGTCATTCCCAGATTCTGTTGTGACTGTCATCATAATAAAATGTGACAGGAAAGATATTATATCAATACTTTTTCCATAATTAGCATTAAATTTCTCTCAAGGGTTAAGTACAAAGGTTTTTCACTGAATGGTCTGCAAGCTTTGTGCCTTTAAAATCTTTTAATATAGCCAAGACTGGTGACAACTGGGAGACAGATCTGTGAACAAACCCGTTTGGAGAGAATAGTTTTGTGGTGTGTGATATATGTTACGCAAATGAGCTTATTAGGGCTCTCATCTATTTTATTATTGGTGCCCAATTTAATAGAGGCATTTAAAAAACAATATTTCTGCCTGCGTCCTTGAAATGAAGAAGATACATTGATATAATTGAGAGCAAATGATTGCATGTTGTGCCATTTAATCATGTCATTTTTCAATTGCTGTTTTTTGCACTTCACTGCATACTTATAGAATATTTAGCTTCAATATAGATTAAGTCACACAGTAGACTCATGCAACTGAGTAGATTTCCCATATTAGGTGACATATTCTTTTAACCTTGAAATCAGCAAAAGCACACAGGTTTGGCAGTATTTTTCTAAACAATGGCAAGTAATCATTCATTTTCCATCTTTGTAGTTTAGCTTTTTTATTTTAAGGAATTACTCTCCTATTAATATTTTTTGAGAAATTGTTGATTTTATTTTTCATTCGGAACCAAAAATTCTTCTTTTCACCATCTGTCCTGCAAGAATCCATTACCCTGAGAAGTTCCAACAGGCATTGCCATTTCACAGACAACACTGAAAATTACATTTTACCCAACCTTTGCAAGCATTTCCTCCTTTATTTTTCCTGTTTTCCTGTTTCTTGTTTCTTTTTATCGATGTATTCTTTCTGTTAGTTGTGATACTTAAAAGTTTTACATTATCACTTTTAAAAACTGAAATGCTGCCCTATCCAAAAATCAGGCATAAAAAGGCAAATTCTAAGAGGTGTAGTTTGATTGGTGTACACAGAAGGGTGACTTCCATTCTCAGATCCTGCCTTAATTTCTGCATGCAATTGTTGTACTAAAAAAACAGCAGATCCATTTGTTCTTCCATCCAGTTTCCATCCATTTTCTGCATGTGATTGTTGTACTAAGAACAGCAGATCCATTTGTTCTTCCATCAAAGAACAACCGGTGCAATCAGAAGTGTATCACTCCCTCCCTCCTATACCCATATTTTGCACCAAGGAGGAAGAGTAATCCTTTAACAGACCAAGGTTAGAGAGACACTTCCCCTTAGATCTGGTCGTTTATCTGCAGCTGAACTTCTTTTGTGTTCCTAAAAACAGCCTTTATTGCCCATGCACACACAGAAGCCCAGAAATAGCACCTATCTCAGTGTACCGTGGCATTTCTTCTGGACCTGAAAGCACAAAGAAAATCCATCTGTTTAAATTACTGTTTGTCGTTGTCCAACTATTTTCAAAACTCTGGCCATCTCCACATGAACATTTAGTCCAGTTGTAGAGTGAAAACAAGAAACTTCAGATCCCATAAAAATGAATTCTCCAAACAATGTTGTTAATGAGGCTGTGAAAGCATCTCAATAATCTCTGCAGTGAATGTGTGGATTATGTGGGTTTAAGGCAACTCAACTAATTTTACAATGACTTTTAAACTACTTTTAAGCACAATTAGTCCCACAGAATTAATCAAAAATCTTAAATAGTTAATATAAACACTTGGTCAAGGTTCTTGATGTAACATGTTTCAGTGGCCTACTCATCTTCCATGTTGTGTGAGAGAACTGACTTCCCATACAGTTCTTCCAGTCATGCAGAGCAGGCGGTGCAGTGCAGCTCAGGTGCTGATATGCTGGAGGAAGGCTGATGGATGGAGACTGACAGGCTTGAGGAGCTATAACATTCCTCAACTTCCCACCTTTCTGTGCCTCTCATGTGCTCTGGCACTGCCTATAGCTGCAGACGTGTTTCTGGTCATATGCCATTCACTTAGAAGGAGTCACGCAGCTAAGCCAAGCACCTTCTGCTCAGATCATGGCCACTTGCATCTCCGTAGACAGTGCCATTAGCCCTTGGCTTGGAAGGAGTGTTTGATGTCATTTGGCTCAGCAGGGGCTTTTCCAGATGATTTAAGCCATGGTATTAACAAGCTGTGAAAGTAGTTTCAGCTAGCCCTTTTTAGCTATGCGGGTGATAACTTCAAAGCACTGAAAATAGGAGTGGGCAGAGAGAAGTAAAGCCTTCCAAGATTCTAGGAGCATGGACAGGAATCCCCAGTATGGGAAGCCGTGACCATAAAAACATTCTAATGACTAACACCTCAATGTTATAGGGTATCTGTTGTGAAGCAAATGACTCAGACACAAAGTCAACTTCATACACAGCAGTTGCAGTTACTGTGTATACTCTTAGGCTGCAGCAAAAAAGTCAAATACATTTATTTAAGTCTCTTTGCAAATGGCTTAAGTGAATATGTTTCTCCCACATTTGCAAAGATTTGGATTGTGTTTACGCTTACCACAGCTCAACGGACACATGATATTATGAGGGGACAAAATTGAAAGTGTCTGACCTCTTAATCTACACTTCAGCAAATCTTCTGGACACAGAACACTAAGTGAGCCTAGGTGATGCACCTCAACGTACAGTTAGGTCACATCCTAATTTTCTGAACTTTCAAGTGCCCAGTAGCTTATTGTAGCAGCTGAAAACCATAAGGCCCAAGGCTCAATAGAGATACTCATCATATTTCCTTGCTCATCAAATTTTTAAATTAATTTACTTTTATCAAACATGAATTATAGCTTCTACATTCATAATATAGAATGTACCTGGAAAATAATAAAAGTAACTGTCATCCTGGAAGCATACTTTGCATGTGCAATTACTGTATTGACAGGTTTTTATACAAGAATGCCATTTTAACAATAGCAAAACCTGGATGAATATACAACACCACAGTGTATATATATCATGTCATGGGCTGTAAGCAATTATTGTGTCCCTTTAGGACACTGAATACAAGACCCTAATACTGCTTAAATACATTATTGCTAGTGCTATTATATAGGGCTTAAAGATGTCTTCACATGATAAAGTTCTCTGGGTTTTAAAGTATTGTTTCTATAGCCAACTATTTCAATACGTTGTTAGATACAAGCACTTCATTCTTCTCTTGTTTAATATTAACCATAATATCATGTAATAAAATTGAAACAAAAGTGCCATAGGCCTAATTGTACTGTCACAGCCATGTAAATCAGAAATAGCTTCAGTAAAGCTACTGTTATTATGATGGTGTAAAATTGATATAAATTAGAAATGACTTGGATGCTGCAGCTCTGCTTTCAGATAACACAATGTAAAGGCCTCACTTAAAGTCCCCTATAATGGCTCATGAATGCAATTCTCCTTACCTCATCATGTTAAAAGGCATTGTATCAGAAAAGACCAATATTTATAAGGGATGACTTAATCAGATAGATCAAGGTAAATTAATGTTATGGGGCCAGATTCTGAGCTGTATTGACTTCTACGAAGTTAATGCAAACCTACATAATTTTGGCTGTGATTGGTATATAACTCACCATCACTTCCGAAAAACCTGAATTGCCTAACTGTTAAAAAATGTAAAATAAGAACCCTGACTTTAGACAGACTTTTTGGTCCAGTTTGGTTGGCTGGTATTTTTCCTGATCTGACATTAATCTAATGAACAGCATCAGAAAGGAAATGTGCAAGGTGTGGTGGTTACATCAAGAACTAAGAAGGAAACCAGTAATGAACTCTAGGAAAATAAATAAGGGCAAGTTCAGGAAACGCAAGTGAAAATGCAGCTCTGGTATAAATTGAATAATAAAATTCCTGGTCATATTTTGCCATAAATAGTGGTTTGGGAATTTGTCATTCACCTTATTTAAAATTCAGAAATATTAAAGGTATAGTGTTCTCTCATTACAGAAGTAATAGAATTCTAGCTATTATAGAGTTAGGGAAATTTAAATAGCCATAGAATGCATTATATCAATAAGTGGAACACCTGTATGAAATGTCCACCTGCTACTGTACTACTCAGTGTACTTTACAATGAAATGTACTTAATCATTTTAAGATGTCTTCTAATGAAGGCTTATCGGGAATAACATTTTGAGCACAAATACTTTTAGGCATTAAAACTTCTGCTTTAAATGAGATTGCATTGCCTTGTTTACCCTCGTTGATTAATAAGCAATCTGTTAGGGTGGCCCAATTGTGCTAGTGAAAGTAGATTAGTAATTCAGCTTTGTTTGTGAGTTTAATCATCATTTCTGTTGAAGGCTTTAAAAGAAGTCTCTGTCTTTTGCACACTATCCCTATGAAAATAAAAGATACATGTTTTTAGATGTATATACCAATCTTTTGGTTCACACTTTCAGCTGAATATTATTGATCAACCACAGCAGCAAAATACTGCTTTGTTATGACACTTCTAATTATAAATTTCAATTTTTAAAGAAACAGTGACACAAAAACGGGAACTGGAGTTCACTTTTCTATGGAATGTTGTTGTTTTGCTAATAAAATTAAGAAAGGTGATCCTGGTTTTTTATCAGTTAATGCTTCTGAACAGCTTTGAGAGATGTAGTGGCTTTTTTTGTTTGCTTCTTATCATTAACTGGAAGTTTAGAGGCAAACACCCCATTTTCAAAAAAGCTGATAGTTCGGATTTTCTCATGGGGTCATGCACTTTCATCTGTGGTGTCCCACAGAGGGAAACAGATGTTGGCAAGTTACAATTATATTATCTGGAAAGCTCCCATGTGTAAAGCACAGTCCTGTTAAAAACAGCCCTATGATAATTATTGAATACTTGAGCCATGCAATGTTATATAAGTAATGGATCTCGGAACCTGGGCTGAAGCAGTGATCCTCACATGCATTTCTGCCTTCTGTACCCCAGCTTCATAGGTGTTATTATTAAAGTTTGTTGTGAGTTTAAAAAATCCTGGTTTGATGTTCAGTGACAATAGAGTATAATCATGGATAAAACCATGCTTGGAAGCACCCCATGCCATTAACTGCTTCTGGTGGCAGACCTCACTCTAGTTCTGGCATATACGATGCATTATTTATTCTGCTGCTCAACAAGATTCTCAGTACAGTTTCTTAGGGTTTCGGTGGAGAACCAACATCTCCTGACTCCCATCAAGTTTCAATATTAGGGCTTAGCAATTGTCTCCTATCATCCAGTTTACATCAGACTGCATTCTCAGTAGCACTGGAATCAGTATATGAAATAAATGCAGTGAATTACTCCTTTTCAGGGATGATACAATTGTCAGAGTTTACCAACATTTACTTGAATATGGAACTACCCTGAAAATATTTTATGATAACAAAAAAAATCTGTAAACAATTTTATACTGAATTTTCTCCTTCTGTAATGTTTCTTCTGTGACAGGGTGCATATGACCCATAATTTCTATTATTTTTTCTAAAAATATACATATTTTCATTGCATGACTACGATTTTTCCCTCTTATTTTTCTGTAGAATTTCTGAAGCTGATTACTGTCAGGGTAACTCATTTCAGATGTGTCCCAGTTGAATGAAAAAGAAAGGAAGAATAAATGTGTCTACACCATAAAACTTTCAGCATTATAGAGACAGTTAGCTATGTATGGCATTTGTTTGAAGAAGACTGAACGTAGTGTTAGTCTGTCTGTGCTATTAAGGTTAAGACTGTATTTATCTGAAAATAAAACACTAAGCTTTGACACTTAACGGGAATTTATGGAGGACCTGAAAAAAAACATTGCAAGACAGAGATTGGGCACCAATAAATATCAGATAGTAATTAATATTTCAGTTTGCAAAGCATTCCATGCTGACATCTGCTGTTTGCCTGTCCTTCAGTCTCTGTGCTCTGAGATCAAGCAGAGGCGCCGTGGGGTGGCCTCTGTGCTGCGACTGTGCCAGCACCTCCTGGATGATCAGGAGACCTGCAACCTGAATGCAGACCACCAGTCCATGCAGCTGATAATTGTAAACCTCGAGAGGAGGTGGGAAGCCATTGTCATGCAAGCTGTCCACTGGCAAACCAGGCTACAGAAGCGATCGCAAAAAGACTCGGTGAGTGATGCTTGCTTTAAAAAGGTCTTGTGGGATTGCATTCTTCACAAGAAATACTTTTTCAGCACAAGACAAACATATCCATCTCTGGGTGTTTTCTTCTGACAGAAATGCTATTCCTGGTCTCACATATAAACTCACATATACATATTGTATTTGCTGGATATTTAATCTCATCATATCTGATTCCACCCAGTAAAAAAAACAATCCTCTCCTGGTGCTAAGTTACTCAGTACCTAACAGAACTGGGCCCAGAGACATATTTCACTGATTGTAAGTGTATTTTAGAAAAAGAATTTCCTGTGTAACTAAGACTGGTTTTAATTAGCATCCCAGCAGTAGATGTGTATTTCACATAGAATGCCATGGGTATGTGATTAATACACAATCCTCTGTTATTTGAATGTAAGTAAAATGTAGTAATTTGCTTTTATCTCAGGGAAATGATTCCTAAGAGGCAAAATAGCACTCTGCTTAAACCATCCATTAAGTGGCATGAATTAGATTGGTTTTCTACAGCATAAAACTATATTACAAAGCAGGGGGAATAAAATAATCCCTACTGTAACACCATTG
This sequence comes from Dicaeum eximium, assembly GCA_013396995.1. NCBI lineage: Eukaryota > Metazoa > Chordata > Aves > Passeriformes > Dicaeidae > Dicaeum > Dicaeum eximium. Next base: position 2,224,972 of record VWZP01010904.1, on the reverse strand, counting down.
ACTGTAACGGATGAATTGGCTCAGCATGTTTTGTGCAACTATCACTCTGCTGAAGTCTGTATACTGCAGCTACATTGACAGCAATGATAATCCTATGTAGTTCATATACTGAGGAGTCTTGATGAGATTTGGGAGCAAGTGATGTATTTTTTAGGTTTATATCAAGCAAAGCAAAGGAAAAAAATCTTGACACATTCTTCTTAGCAATTATCTGACTAACAGTAAAATACTACTTTTGATTTTTTTTTAAAGTTCCTTTACAAAAATAAGAGAAGCTATAACTCTCTGGTTCAGTTAGGATCCAACAGTATGAAGAGACATAAGGCATTGTTTAGACACTCCAGCAGTTCCTGAGTGAAAATACTATTAGTCTAACCAGCCCAAGAAATGGTGAGTTAGTGAGAAGGATGCTGTGGACAAGTGAACTGGTGAAGGTAATAATAATGTTGCTTGCCTGCCTTTTTGAAAATTTATAACATAGGAATTCTCCTCTGCCAGTTTGTTTCATTGACTCTTTTGCTTTAGGTATTGACATAGAAATGGGACTCAATGAAAGAAGAAGTTTCAACAGACTGTTAGGACAAGTCAAAAGGGGCTCTGTATGAGGCACCATGGGAAGAACTCATCCGTAAAAAGCAGATGTAGTGTTAGTGTTAGTTTTATAAGTATGGGATTAGTGAACTGGCAGTGTAAAAAGTGAAGAAAATTGAGATTGTGGGAAAATGTTACAAAAATTTCAGTGAAATTAAAAGAAAAACAGAATTAGTGAGGATCCAGAAAGAAGCTTTATGGAAATTGTAGGTAGGAGTTTGAAACAATACATTACGTTTAATTGAGAGGAAAGTCAAGAAATAAAAGAAGACTAATGCCATCTCAACAGCTGCAGAGAGTTTTGATGGTAATGAGTCTGGGAGAGCAAGAAATGAGAACAGAAGTAAAAGAATTCATCAATGAAATAGGTTGGGCAAGTGAATGGGTTAGAAGATAAATATGAGACTGAGGAATAGAAAAGATTGATAAAGAGAGAAAATACAGTAGCAGAGATTTTTAATTCTCTTGAGAAATGCTGGTTATGTTTTTTGTGATAGTTCCATCTTAGGAATATTTTTAGTCTTATTACTAATGTGTTGCAGCAATAACTCTAATAAATTTGGTTAGTGCTACACAAAATATTTAATGATCTGACCAGCAGTAGAAAGAACAGTTGAACTTTGGAGCTTCAGAAATAAGTATGTGCAGTATTTAGGCAACAACCAAACCAAAAATCAACTCCCACAATCCCAATTTTTTTTTGTATTGTTGGGTCTGTAACAGCCCAAGAGGAAGCGAACTGCATTCCAATTGTGTTATCTTAAAGGTAAAGTACCACAAATCAGCAGTTTTGTGGGGTTTTTTTTTTTCTTTTTTAGTAAATGTATATCCCCTATTTGACTTGGAACAGGAAGAAGTTGCATTTGTGAGATATATTAGAGAGTGCTGTCAGAGGTCCAAGTTACTATAATGAAAGCATATTATCCTCTTTTGCGCCTGGGCAGTTGCTCTATGGAAGCAGTTGCTCTAAATAAACTCTTACGAGCTAATTAGAGCTTGGTGCTGCTCTTGCAGCAGGAGTGAAGTTTTGTGTTTCTGTTTGGGTCTGCAATCGATCAGGAGTTGAGGCATGGTGAGGATATGAGTACAGAATCTCACTTGATATCTGGAGGCTTGGAACTTCACAAGGTACCCACTGCTTTGTTCCCACCTTGCCTGAGGTAGTCTGGAGTTATTTGCTGGGCTGAGCTGACTTTCACTGGCTGAGGGGTGTATCATTCTTTTTGCTGAGAAATAGCAGCCATTTAGAGATATCATGATGCTCATCTAATATTCACTCTGGGCCGTTTTGTTTTGGAACCTCTCGTCTTTGGCTGCTTTATAAAAATACTTCTTTTAAGTGTGTCAGTATCTACAAGTTTCTCTTGCTGATAAAACTACCCATATTCTCAACCTTTAAATATGCTCCATCCACTGCAGGATTCATGTTTCTTTGACTTTCCTTGCCTGAGTTGGCATGTTCTAACCTTCCTTTTCACTCAGTTCCTGCGCAGTCATTTCTTGGGTAGGTACCAGAACCATTTCTTCTGCTACCGTATCTCTCTGTTTTTGATGGTGTGCCAGTGTTGGCACACAAACTGTATCCCTTGGTAACAAGTCTGTCTTTGTGGTTGCCCACAAAATACTGTAATTTATAAAAACAAATGAGATGTTTTTATAGCCTGATGGCATCTGACTCATTCATGGCATCTGACTTGCTGACAGTAAATAAGATACCCCAGATGATTGTATAGCCTCAGTGCAAGAGAGACTTTCATCTTCTACTGTTTTCTAATTGTGTATTGGGATCTTCCTTTGTCCTCTTTCTGCCCCTTTTTACATTCAGTCACTTATCTGGGACACTTAAAACATTACAAAAAAATTCTGCTGGTATTAACCACAGAAAACTTTTATGTTTCTTTTGAATTGTCTTCATTTATGGTGTTCAGCGATTTTTAATTTTGCTCACCTTTTGCAATAGTGAGCACCATACGTTTACAAATAACAAGTTATTGTCATGTGCTTCATGCACATACATTTGGTAAAAGCTGTCCTTCTCATAAAAAAAAAGTTCTGTCCAGATCATGAAATTATCAATAAGAATCACTCCGGGATGACAAAATATTATTAGATTCAGGAGGTTAATCTAGCTATATAGAATGAGGTATTCATAAAATGAAAAAAATTCAGAAAACCTGGAAGCAGTCCTAATTTGTTTTAGCAAAAGAGGTTTTTATCTCCCCCATCTGTTTGTTTTGGTGGTTTATTTTTTTGTTTGGTTTGTTTTTTTCTTAGTAAATCCTTTACATCCAGATTTATCATTCCATATTTTGCTGATATATATCACCTTAATTTTAACTTCAGGATTACACAGATGCCTTATAGCTTGTCTAACAAGACCCTGCTAGCAATCATCTTAAAGGAAAAAAGGATACTTCCTGGCAATTGCAATAGCAATAGCAACAATCTTCACTTAACTAAACTCAAAATTGCCATCTAAAATTCCTGCTCAACAGCTGGAGAAGCTTTAACTCGCTGTGCACTTTCCTTTAGAAGGTACAGTCTACTTGAAAGACTGAAAAGTTAAAAAACGGTTTTGGGACAGACTCAGTCATAGTTGTGCCAATAAATTAAGTCAAAGTGCGAATATGTAAGTTATTTTCTGCAATTTTAAAAAATTTTTTGCTCAGCCAGTGGTATACCCAATGCAAATTATGTGTTTAACCTCAATGGATTATTCTGGCTGCTACAGAGGATTCCAATTTGTGTATGTCCTGCCCAGATCAGGTATGTCTCTGTATAGAAAGCTACAATGAGGTGGCCATGGAAATTCACTTTTTTTGGGACAGGGAGAGAGAGGAAAAAACTGTGGTTTCTAATGGATTTCACTTTAGCTGCAATTCAATATTCCTGCCTGTTTGTTGAGTGGAGAATCTACTTTTTCTCCAGAATGCTCATGCATTGAATGAGAAACATACCTGTTTTATGGAGCAGACAATTTCTTATTCAACAGAGAGGGCTAATTATTGAAGGGACAGTATTACTCATGCATTTAAAATGGAGATTTTGAGCAAGGCAATTCGGGTTAAGGTGCCCTAATTCTCACATTGTCCTGAAAATGTCTGAAATATTAATTTGTCTGATCAGCAAGTTCACTACTATACCTCACGAAAAAAAAAATTATTTCTCTACTTCTTCTGAGTCATCTTATGTGTACGTTACACTGAAAGTCCAGCAGAACCCTCATCTGCATTGGCTTGAAAGTATGCTGTACATCCAGCCACATAATTGAAAATAATAAGGCCACAATAAATGGGATGGCCTTGGGGTATAACACCCAAGGGATTCAATTGGTGTCGCTTTGTATCAATGTCCATGCATCATGGTAATTGAGGTAACATAACCAATTACCACATTTTAATTAGAGTTGCAAGGACTTGGGAAAATCTGCAATGGTGAGACAGCTGACTTTAAAAAAAAGAAAAAAAGAAAAAGAAAGAAAAAGAAAAAGAAAAAGAAAAAGAAAAAGAAAAAGAAAAAGAAAAAGAAAAGAAAAAGAAAAAGAAAAAGAAAAAGAAAAAGAAAAAGAAAAAGAAAAAGAAAAAGAAAAAGAAAAAGAAAAAGAAGAAAGAGAAAAGAAAAAGAAAAGCACTTCTTTCCAGAAGCTTGTTTCTTAGGAGGTAAAGAGCCTGCTTAGATGGCTGTTCAGCATTTTTACCCAACAACCTCCTGGTTTCCTTCTTTAAAATGCATTTGTAAAAACAAAAAGTAGACTATATTGCTTCTGATTTGGTATCTTTAGTATTTTACTCAATTTATCTGTTTCTGTGATGCTTTCTGGGAAAGAAAATAGTTTTCCATAATGTTAGGCATGGTGTCTCCTCTATATTTACTTCATTGATGCAATATTTTTTCAACCCATAGAAGGACACTTGTTCTAAGCTTAAAAAACACACACAAACCCCCTTGTTTCGGGGGTAAAAAATGAATCTGTCATTGTTCAGTTATTTGCTAGATAGCTTCATGAAACAAAACTTGCTTTCTAAAAGTTTCTTATTTCATCACAAGCCATCATTTTGTAAGGTTAGTCCTAGATAAAAATCTTGCATAAAATTTAGAAGTTCATCAGGAATGTGTAGCACAGCAAAGTATTGAGAGATGATCAGCTTAATTGGATGAGAAGGGCACACTGCATATTGTAAAGTGCTGAACACCCATTACATGATCTAGCCCTTACAAATTATTTAATGACTTATGATTTTGTTTTGATATTGGACATCTTCCATATAGTCTATGACAGTACCGTCTTGATGGCTTGCATTTGTTCACTCTGGTGCTTCCTTAAGATATTTAATTTTTAAATGAATGGATATTTGATTTTAGAGTTTGTAATATGATGCACCATTCTCATACTTGAGGTGTGTATGTTTTTGAGCTTCTGGGTTGTACTGCATGGCTGATTTGTGACATGGAACAATTATCTGTAGGATCTAAAATGTAGTTACACAGATGCTGAACCTAGGTCTAGATTTTTCTTGGACTTAATTGAAAAAAGATAATACACCCCACATTCTTGCAAGAAATTCTGTGTTTCTCATCATTTTCTTGAGGACCAGACATAGTTATGAGGGCAGCCATCATGGCAGTGCACAGAGTCTGGATGATCTGATTTTAAAAAAACTAGTAAAACCCTTGTTTCACTTGTTTCACTACCAACCACTGCAGGAGATGGACTCAGCTGAATGGACTGTTCATCTCACCCAAAATGACTGTTGGTGTTTGAAAGCACACAAATTTGCAAATTTGGAGGCCTGCTTATGCTATATGTACAGTGAAGTTTTACAATATGCCTAGAGAGTTTTCATTGTATTTGGAGGGGGTTTTGCTATTGCCAAAAGCTGTAATGTGGCTATTTATGTAGTGTCCTTTCACCAGAAGAAAACTTTCAAAAATGTACCCACTTAACACTTTTCCAAGACATTTCTAGCATAGTTTTTCTGTAAAACATACAGAAATTATAATAAATACATCTACTTAATATTTAAATGGGCACATACATTTATGTCAGAGATAATATAATATACATTAAATAATAAAATGTAAATAATGAGTAGTGATGATCTTAGTTTCATCTCTCCTTACATATAAGATGTTTGTGTCATTGTTGTAGCTCTAATCCATATCCAGGTCTTCACGTTTGGTGTGTGCAGTAATATGTAAATTACCTAGCCAGCTGCATTAAGCAGTTTGTTTATTCTGTTTCCTTTGGCATAGCATACAACTGAATTTCTGCCAAAAATGTGGCTGCTTCAGGGAACACTGAAAGGAACACGTTTAAGTCGAAGGAAGTTTTGAAAGGAAAGATATATCTTAAGTTTTTACCCTGTGAAACAGTATAATCAAAAGAAACTCTGTTCATTAAAAAAACCTGTATTAATGTAAAATAATGAGTTTGTAAAATACAATGAGCAAACAGAATCCTTTTAGAACACTCTGTTTACTTCGTCTTTGTAAATAAGAATACAATACTAAGAGGCAGTGACTTTTTTCATGCGTGGGAAGAATGACTACAAGTGGTAAAATGTGAAAATGGAAAGTTTAAGAAAAATTATTTTTAAATGGCATATTAATATCCTCTAACACATAGCAGTTAAGTGCATTTAAATTTAGAAATCAGTGACGTTTAAATGTAAAAAAATTGCATTAATGATGCAAGAACTATCTACTTACACTTGTAGTCTTTTCAGTCTTCCCGTCTGACACTTCCTTTTTATCCAGCCAGCTAATTTCCCCTCCTTTGTGAGGAGTAACTGTTTTTACACTAGTGCTTACCCAGCAAGCCTCCTCATTGTTTCATGGTTAATTATCTTCTTGAGCTTCACCTTCTCGAGCGAAAGGAGAAGGACTGGGCCTCCCTACAGCTCTAATGAAAGCTAAGTTTTAGAGATTCACTTTGTGAATAAATGCAGTGTCTGATCTACAAACATAATAAACGAGCTCCTAAACTTTATGGAGTCACAGCTCATTCAGCAGGATTACTGGTTTACTGAACAATTCAGAAAGATGCTTTATTTTAAAAATCCATTTTGATTTTTAAAAGGGGAGGAATATTGTTTCAGTGTGAAACAAAAGACCATAAACGGTTCCAAAATTTCTAAGCATTACACAAAAAAGTACATGTCAAACATACAGTTTCAGTAAAAACCTGAGCAGCTGCATGAAAGACTTAGGGCTCTATACTGCATATTAACAACTCTTCTACTTATAACATTAATACTAATAGCCCTGTGCTCCTCAGTTATTACTTTGTAAACTCTTAGTATTCATTGGACTTTTTGTGCCTCACCAGGACTGAAAAGTCATTGTGGATAGACTGAAATCTTCAACTTATGTTTTGATTTGAGCCCGAGTTTAAGTTGTGAACATTTAAAATAAACTCACCTGTAAGAGAAGAAAGTTGAATAATGGCAATATAGTGATTTTGTAACAGTACTCCCCATTGTAATTTTTTACTCTGTCAAACTAAGACAGGCATGTATAAACCTCTCACAATAGCAAGATATAGTTGTCCACTACTTTGGCTTCTTCCAAGTGAATTTCTACAAAGTATGCTTGTATCAAATAATTTTCCCAGTGACCAAACCAAACTGCGCACTTGAGACACTGCACAGGACCTGTTCAATGTACTAGCTTAGATTGGAAATTCCAATCCTTTTTTTCCGGAGAGCTCGAGAGCTGTGTTGACATCTGTTGTGTACAGAGAGAGGTATAAACATCATCACTTACCAGAGAAGGAGAAAAGAAAATAATCTGGAAGTTCAAAGATGAGATGATCTTGGTGAAAGAGCTCTGCCTACCTAGGGACTGCTTATATTTGGAGATTAGACCAGTGTTTTTATATTGCAACATTTGAAGAGCAGCTTTTCTTAGATATAGGCTGGGTAATGGCAAGGAGCAATTGTGCTGTTGTAGCCTCAAAGTGCTTACCATTGTAATTTTGATTCATTGCCAGAACTCCCTGCCACTTACTGACAACTGTGGTGTTTAACTTAGCACTTGGAAATCCATAGGTGGGCAGACCGTGCAAGTACTTATAATATGCAGTATTCTTCTAGCCTTTGACTTAACAATACTTGCTTATTGACTCCCCTCAAGTTGATATCTTAAATTTACAGATGGTGAATCAATCACTTCAGGAAATGCCAGAACTGAAACTGCAGAGAAATTGCATTGAAAATTTAAATAAGGCGGACAGGGAGTCCATTCTCATTGATAATGTGAATTTGGTGGTCTCTCAACTGATTCAGAAGAAAAAACTGATGATAGGGACAAGTATTTTTCATGCAGTTCTGTTATTCATAAATAATAGATAAAGACTCCCTTTCCACTATACTGGGAGAATTTTTTATTTGGAAATTCAAGTCTCTCTATTCCAGCTCTTCATGAGAAAACTTTCTTTCTAGGTTTCTCCTAAGGTCAAGCTCGCAAGGGCTTATGTCCTGCTCTTTTGTACCTTGTATCTGTCTATGTTTCTATGGTGATTCTCACTCTTCAGAGTTTTTCACAAACCCTCATTTCTGCTGAAACAAAGCTCTTTAAAAAGCCATAATTTCGGTGTCCTGATGTGCCTGCTGTAGACTGGAGATGGCTATTGTGTCTACTGAGACACAATAGCACCCTCTGAGTGGTTCTGGTTTAACTGAGAGTACACTGTTAAAGGAGTACCACTTCCAATGTAAATGATACTAAATTGAAAGTATTATTAACAGTATGCAGACCTCTTAACTAGTACAAAGAGAAAGCAACAGTGATTTTATTGACCCACTTTGCTTTGGTACAAATTTATTTATTAGCATCTAAATGCAGAATGCAATTGATTTGGCATTAATATGATGCTCCACAGATTCCCCGTTTTTTCTGGATATTTTATAGTCTTAAGTATAAAGAAGCCATTTGGGGCCAATTCTGAGACTTTGCATGGATGAACTCCCACCAACTTGCATGGGCATGTATCTGAGGTGTAGTGCCAAGATTTGCTCTGTTCTGAACTATGTGTGCATGGAAACATTTTGGTTTTAGATAAAGCCAAGAATGTTTTTCTAAGAGTTTCATAAAGGGCTTGTGATGGATTCTTGAACAAAGAAAAACATATATTTCTCTGAAGTAAAGGTGAGATATGAAATGACATTCAAGGGCAAAAAATCCTGTCATGTAACCTCTTGACAGATGAAAAGAAAGCTACAAAGCAGTAAAAACAACAGTTGGTAAAATATGTCATGTAGCCAGGTTTTCTCATCACAAAAAAAAAGCCCGAATACACAACTTGGGATATAGGTCTGGGATTGTAAACCTATTTGGATGACAATATTATTCAATATAAAAAGGTTATAGATGTTCTTCTTTCTAGTAACATTTAAAGGGATTCTTTAGCAAATAAGAAACATAGATGTTAGAAAGGATATTGTGGCAAAAAAAAGAGGCAAATGCTTCTGTAGAGGATGGAAAACAGATAATGGGTAGGTCATTAACAATGATCCTTTGCACAGAGAGCAGGGACTGAACTTGTTGAGTCTCTGCTTTTGCCTTGATCTGTGATCAAAGTTAGTTCCTGCAGGCCTTCTGCTGACATGGCTCACCTTCTGTTTTAGCCTGGCTTGCACACTCCAGTGCGATGTGTGAGTGGAGTGTGATGGAGAGGCTGGAGCCTTTCACTCTTTAGTCCATCTGATACTGCAGGCAGCTTACCAAGGGAGTTAGAAAACCCTCACAGGACTCCTATGCAGGCTCCAGACTGCCCCCAGAATTTTAGCATCATCAAGTCACATAGAAATAGGAGAAGAATGCTTAAAGAATTTCCCTGACTTCTAAAACACTTCTCCTGCTAGTAGGTGTTAGTTTCCAGCTGGGCATTCTCTTAAAATGCCACTGCAGTTATTTTACCTGTTGCTTAGAAGATGTGCCCACAAAGCAGCTGCCATGATAAAGAAAATTACCTGTTTTAAAACCTATGTATGACAATAGTGGTCTGTTAGATTGTTATTTCTGAGCATTATCAGAGAACTTCACACATCATCATATAGACCTGAGCAATGGTGGAGTGTCTGTTGTTCCCAGCTTGTACTGAGACCCTTGCAGGTGACATCTGTGACTGCAGAGGGCAGAGGCAAAGCCAGTGTCCTTCCTGTGGTACAGGAATCTGTGCATACAACCACCCATGTAGGATCTGCACTACCTGTAAGCATCCATGATCCCTAAAAGAGAAGGAGGAAATCTCCATGTGCAGGATTGAGTGTGTAATGTCATTGAGAGAGGCAATAAAAATTGTAAAATGCAGTAAGAGTTTACCACAGATTTAGATCTTATTTTCTCAGGAAATAAATGCGTACCTGTTTTTAATGGCAATTATAACAAATATGTATGTTCATGTATGCTTCTTTCATGATCTGTGATAAAGCATGCTGCTTCTATATATTCTGAGAATATATTGTAATGTGTAGGCCACTTCAGTGTTATGCATAGGAAATATTATGCATATGCATATGCTTATGCATATTAAAAATTTGTGTTGGGAAATGGGGATAGTTTTTTTGATGACTATGATATAGGGAACACCATTTAGAAAATGAGTTTAAGTGAGGCAGAGGTGAAGTGGCACTGTACACATGACTATTTCCCTCAGCAGAAGTACTTGGCATGCTTGCATTTTTCAAAAGACAAAATCATGTTTGTCTTCCTTGAATGTGCACACATTCCTGGAGGTGGGGGATGGTTTTCTGTCCTTTTTCTTTTTTCTCTGGCCCCTAAGTGCAGTTGAGTTTGGATAATTTGGCCACAGCAACTGAAGGATATGTTGCAGGGAGGGAGGAAGAACAAAGTTTGAATTTATTATTGTAAAAGCTGGGTTTTTTTCATGTTAATTTCTTTAAAAAAATAGTACGTAGGGGTTACATTACAGGCCTGTTTCACCAACACAAAGTATCTGTACTGGAGTAGCACATGCAAATGAAGCCAAAACAGAGAATCATTGTTTAATATTATTTGCTTCAGAAAAAAGCGAAACTAGTCTTGTTTTAGTAAAGAAAATAAATAAAAATTGGATTTTGACACTTTTCCTTAAAGAGCATTGGAGCTGAGGAAATGTCTTTATTTGGCTTAATAACCTTATTTCTTCCCATTAACATTTTCTGCAGATTAACTGGTTAGCCATTAAACACCAACTCTACAAGGATTTCAGCACACACCTAATTGTGCTCACAAGAGTTATCCCACTGAAACAGGAATGCTTTCCTGAGCAAAATAGTTCTGGATTCAAAGTAGGAATAGCTAAAATCCTTAAAGTAGCACTTTCAAATACATTAGAATTAATTTAACTTTTCACTCTTCTGAGTCTATAATTTGATTGATTATTCACTTAATCATACTTAAAACTTTTCATGCAACAGTGTATGCTTCAGAAGTGTGGTTTATCTAATATGCAATAAATAATAATAATAATATGCAAAAATAATATGCAAAATAGGTAATATGGAAAAAATAGGAATATCCATAATAATGTGCATATTTTGATTTTTATTACATTGGGGTTTTTTTATTCTCTTGGTCAAAACTATTTGCTGTTTCTTACATTTCTTACTGCTCTGAGAGATCTTCTCTAAGTGCAGTGGTATTTAGCGACTTCATAATTTTAGAGACCACTCAGATCTACTTTAAAACTACCCATTTTTAGAAAAATTAAATATACATTTTTACTCACTCATTCCTGCACATATAAAAAACAAGTTTCTGAATTCCAGGAAATTTAGTGCCATCAATTACACAAACCTGTATCCAAAAAGCTTTTGCCAGGAAGGATGGTACCTTTGTGATGTTTTGCCACAGACTTCAGCAAAGCCAGGGCTTAAGAGTCAGCATACAGGGCTCACTCCATTGAAATGTGACGTTCTGTAGCACGCTCCAAGATTCTCTTTAAATTTAGCCTGTCTTACATGTGGAGATCAGCATGGCTGTCTGTGATAGACCCCTTCCTTTGTGGGTGTTTGCATTTCAAGAAGGGATCATAGAATCAGAGAACCGCACAATCAGAGAATATTTTGGGTTAGAAGGGACCTCAAAGATGATCTAGTTCCAATCCTCCTGCCATAGACACAGACACCTTTCACTGGACCAAGACACGCAGATACCTTGATCCAGGCTAGGTAGAACTTCCTTTTGAGTCTGTAAGAACAAACTCTCTAGGAAAGACATATTCTTAATTGACTGAAACAAAATAAAAAACATGGTGCAGCTCTTACACAAGTAAAGCTTTCCCAATTGGAAACGGCAGTAGAAGATTAATCTACTTTGTTTAAAAGATGCATTGTACAATACTATACAGTTCTTTCAAATGAAAAACATAGGCAGAAGAAGAAACAACCCCATTTTTCCCAGTAAAGTGAGCAAACAGAATTTATCTCTGGCACTATCTGACATTTATCATTTGTACCCTCCTCTGTACAACACCAAGTAAAAGATAAGGTTGGCCAATTTTAAACATTCTGTTGGCAAGACCTAATAATCTATTACTATCATGATAGCTCTAATCATCCAGCATCCCACCTCTGCACTGAGCAGCCTGAAAAAGAGATAGCTGATATGTTAAAAAGGGTTCCTAAAAATTCCTTGGTTTTTACCTCGCTACTGCTGTCCGTACAAATGTAGGCTGGAGTGACACCACCTTCCATTCTTCACTTCACAGAGATTTATTCCAGAAACTCTTCCAAAAACTACCTCAATCTCCGCCTTGCTTGAACAGTTCACATAACTTTGTAAAAAAATATAGGGAAAATATATGTACCGGTACTAAAAATGCTAAATACAAAATGTGTGTGACTTAAGCTGAGTGGTTTGTTTCAAAGTTAAAACTTTTCCTGTACTTTGGAAGGGCTGCCATTGTAGCTGATAATCACTAAATTTGTACTTCAAGGGATATGATGTTTATAACTACAGTAGTAATTCACTAATATCAATTTAGTCAGTTCCTTGGACAGAGAAAGCTATATTAATAAAATGACCATATCTACATAAGAATCTTTGCAAGTATAAACAACAATCAGAAGGAAAATAAAATAAAACAAACCAAACAAAAATAAAATTTAATCCAATTTAATTTAAAAAAATTTAACAAGAATCCCCTGCCATCAAGCTAAGTCTGCAAAACTTCTGAGTGTATGCCAGGTCTCAGAAAAGCATGTGCATTTTAAGAATAAAAAAATAGGCTTTGAAGTGGGGAGCACTCAGTGAAGATGAATGGGCTGAGGTCACAACTCTACATGTTTTATTGTTTTAGTCCATCTGACTTGCTGAACAAACAAGCAGCCAAGTGCTGATTTACAGAGGGAAGGTTATCTTCCTGACCAATGAGGACCAAATGTTTTGTTTTGAAACAAAATCAGATTCTATGGAACATAAAATCCTTGGAACCTGCTGCTGATTTCCTGCCTTCAGTAATTTCTTCTTGCAGCTGGCAGAAGCTTAAAACAGTAAAATCAAGCAGTTTAGGAAACTTCCCACAGCAACGTCTTCCTAATGCTGAGTATGACAGAGTTGTAAAACATGGCACAGAGAAAATGAGCCATTGAATCTGATTTCTTTTTTAATCTTACAGGTTTTCAAATAATTATGTTCTCTTGTATTTTACTGAAATGTTAGTTAAGGGTCAGATACGGTGGGAAACTGAGTCCAACTAAGTACAAACCAGGAGCTTTTATTAAAACATGGCAAACTGGCAAATCCAAATAAAGATTTCTGGACTCCACAATGTACAGAACTGCTCTGATAGCTATAGCTGTCTAGCAAATGGGTGTTTTTGCAGGAATTTTTCTTAGCCAATGTCTCATGAGGGAAAAAAAGAACTCTAGCAAAGGTACTCCATAAAAACTTTGGAATAGGTAGATCCACAAAGAGACTCAAAGCTTCAACATTAGTCATGACAGATTCATGCAATACTGAAGGCCTCCTAACCTGCCAAGAAGGACAAAATTTTTTCGCACCTGCAGTTCTGTCCATTATTATGTGCGATATCTTAACACAGCTTCAGTACTCAGGGACCTACTTTACAGCTAACCCCAATGAAGCTTGAGGACACAGATTTATCTGAGATGGAGAGAGTCTTGATTTATCAAGCAAGTTAATAATCGCATCACCCCGTTGAATGGTGGATAACTGCCCAGTTTCTGATTTCCTTTGATTGTTTTGGCCTTTTGTTTTCTGGGCATACTGGGATGATATAGCCTTGTTTCTTGCACAGAAACAATGCCACCTATATCCATAATTAAATAGGCATTGGAGCAGAGATTTGGCACTGTCTGTGTCTCTTGCTGGTCAAAACGTGCCAAACACTGCAGGACAATATTCTCCTCACCTATGCATGACCAAATTAATATTTGTTTTATGCAAAATGACACAGGACAAGAAAGCTTCTTTTAAGAACAGCATATAGCTAGGGCTTCTCCTGAGGGACTAGCTTGGTTCATATCTCTTATGCCCAGTCTGGCAAAGTGTCTCAGCCCAAAATCAGTGTCCTAACTACTGAGCTCACAAAAGGGCTGTGAAGCTTTAGTTCCTACTTCAAAGAGAGTTTCCAGCTGAGAATCGAAGTCAGAAGGACGTGCTTTTCCCTGCACAATTAACCTTGGCTGGGTCTTGATGAATCTAAGTCAGTAACTAAGTTGTGCAGAACTGCACTTTGTTGAACTACAGCTTCATTTTATCTGCTTTACATTTGCTGGGATTTGCTCTTGCTGCTTGGCATGATGTCAATGCTGTATTTTAAAAACATCCCTTGCTCAAAGAAAATTAGAGAAAGCGAGAGAGCAGAGTTGAAAGGTTTCTTGGAAGAAGTGTTTGTGTTTCTGGATACAGTGATCACTGTTCAGCTGGTCAGATGATTTAAACTAAACAATTCTACATTAGTCAACAGTTGTATTACAAGACTCCTTGTAAAAGCAAAGCCTTCTCTAATATGGAGGCCTCTCAGGACAAATAAAAATAAAGTCAAATTAATTTGTGCTCAGCCCCCAGGTCAGGGACCATTTCAGTCTTATTTTCAAGGGCTTAAAGTGTTTTGGTACTGTTGGTCACTTGACAAATCACATTTGAGTGAGAATGTCGTCAAGGTGTTCCTCCTCTTCCACACGTTTCTAGAAGGAACAGTTCTTGTTATCATATGTTCTGAGTCATAACCACAAACATAACTGGAAAGTTACACATATTTAAAAAATAAAATTAAGTTTCTCACACTTATTTATCAGTCCTTTTTCAGAGAAAGTTACCAGAGCAGACATTATTTGAAACTCATTTAGTACTTGATCTTTCAGCTGGACATATTAACATTCATTAGTCTTACTTACTGGTCATTTGTACTGCCTTTATTATCAAGTAAAGAATAAATACAACTTCTTACAAAAATTCATCAAGACTTGTGATCTGTTGTTTTAAGCCTGACTACACAGAAGTTTGTTATAAACATTTCAAAAATCCTTTAATAAATCCTTTACATCTTAACTATTTTAAACTTAGCAGGCTAAGAAAGATATTCAGACATCCAACATAATTGCATATTTTTCACTAGCACACTTCAGTGTGATTCCAAATTAAAACTTATTGTATATAAAGTGACTAATATATATGATTAATATATATTAAAGAAAAGTAAAATTTCTGTCTTATATTTTGACAGCAAATAAGAAGAAAAAAAGTAAGAAGTCTAAGAAATCTTTCAAAATGTAATAGGTTTTATTTTAATTGATCATTTTAATAGCACACAATGCGTAACAAAATTAAAAGCCTATTAGTGATCATTGTTCCAAAAATGCACTTTACTTCCATTAACTTACATGATTTTAGTGGGAGCACATTTAAAGTACAGCTGTAAATATTTTTAATCTTTGACTTTTTCTTTTACAGGAGCCTCTAAATGTTATTGATCCCAGTTTGATGGATCTAAATGGTCCAAGTGAAGATGCACTAGAATGGGATGAAACTGACATAAGTAATAAGCTCATCAGTATTCACGAGGACCTAAGTGATCCTGATCAGGAGCTCAACAAGGATGATCTGAACCAGAAACCTGCTTCAGAAGAATGTGGTGATAATGATGTGAATGAAGACGAAAGTATCAGTAATCATGGAATTCCTCTTTATTGTCCCAGCATTACTTCCCCTCCAAATCCTCACATCTATCAGGTCTATAGTCTTCATAATATTGAATTATCAGAAAAAAAACATATGCCTTTTTTGAAAAAAACATCCAGACTCTCCAGTGTAATGCAGTCTAACATTTTAAACAAAAGTCTCAGTAAAGACTCATCATTTTCATCTACCAAATCCCTGCCAGATCTAATAGGAGGTACCACATTGGCAAAACCATATAACTGCATGTATCAGAGTGGAAACATAAGCAGGCATTCTGAGAGTGAGAGTGGGATAGTGAGTGAATGTGATACAGAAACTACAAATAATTCAGAAATTTTTTTGCTAAATGATATTGAAAGCAGTCAGAGTAATCCTGAAATTGGGCATGTGGAAAGCCAAGTGGATAATGTAATAAAAACAAAACTAAAGCAAGATGAAGAAGATCATACTAGTCTTTCAGATGATTTCCAGTTGGCTCCTTCTGCATGTTGTGGAAGTGAAAATGATGAGGATTTGGACAGCATTACTACGTCTAACCCCGGTTGTCTAGAAGAATTGCAAGGAAAACATGATGTGTTTACATTTTATGATTACTCATATCTTCAAGGCTCCAAATTCAAATTACCAGTGATAATGAAACAATCGCAGATTGAAAAACCACATACAGAGGGTAGTTTGTTTCATGACTTTTGTTTTGAAAAAATACCTGGTAAATCCGAACATAAGTCTGGAGAGTCACAACTAGATGGGTTTGTTGATGATCATATTCTGTCAAGTATCTGTGGAGAATCAGATCCCAATTCCTGCAAATCTGCAGAAACCATAAAAAAATTACCTGTTACAGAGAATACAAGACAGATTTCAACTTTATCTCATAGCTCTTCTTTAGAATCTCTATCTGTAGTAGGTGATTTGTTCAGCTCTGGTATTTTTAAAAGTGGAGATGGTCTTCAACGAAGTGCCTCTTTGGAGAGCTGGCTGACTTCCTACAAAAGCAATGAAGATCTTTTTAGTCATCATGGCTCTGGAGACATAAGTGCAAGCAGTGATTCTGTTGGAGAGCTCAGTAAAAGGACATTAGATCTTTTGAATCGCTTAGAGAATATCCAGAGCCCTTCAGATCAAAAAATAAAGCGCAGCATCTCTGATATAACACTCCAAAGTAGCTCTCAGAAAATGTCTTTTACTGGACAGCTATCTCTAGATATTGCATCATCAATCAATGAAGATTCAGCAGCTTCTCTCACTGAGCTCAGCAGCAGCGAGGATCTTTCTCTCTGCTCCGAAGACATTGTACTACACAGAAATAAAATACCAGATTCAAATGCATCATTTAGAAAACATCTTAATAGATCTGTAGCTGATGAGAGTGATGTCAATGTCAGCATGATTGTTAATGTCTCCTGCACTTCTGCTTGTACTGATGATGAAGATGACAGTGATTTGCTTTCAAGTTCCACCCTTACCTTAACTGAGGAAGAGTTAGGTATCAAAGATGAAGATGACGACTCCAGTATAGCAACTGATGAGGATATTTATGAAGAATGCAATTTAATTTCAGGACTTGATTATATTAAAAATGAGCTCCAAACCTGGATTAGACCAAAATTTTCCTTGACAAGGGAGAAAAGAAAAAGTAACCTCAGCGATGAAATTCAGCGCAGTAAAGAAGTTAGTAATGAGACATCCAAAGCCACAGATACATTAAGCATTGAAACACTATTGAATGGTTCAGTGCAGAAAATATCAGAAAATAATGGCAATAGTAAGAATATACCATGTGATCGTGAAAAAGGGACAAAGAGTCACCCAGTGAAAGACATCTCTCAGGTTGTGAAGGACCAGCTTGTGGATGATATGGAGAATGGCAATGTTGAAAATACTCTTGCCAGTCAAAAGGAAGGTCTTGTTAGAGTCACAGCAACCCCCAAAACTCATCCATCACTTGATGTCAGAGAAGCTGAAAATGAGTCTGGTGTCTGTGAAGCATTTACAGACAGTTCAGATGATTCACATATAGACGGCAAGGAGACTGTTCTGTCCTCAGCTGGATCCAGAAATTCTCCAAGAGAATGTCAAAGTCATCTTCAATCTGATCATCACTCCGTTGCTTCCTCTCCTGCAAAAAAGCCTTGCCTTGAATCTTCCTCAGAAATTAATTCTGTAGGCATACAAGATACAGCTTTACAGCCATCCTTACCTAGTGGTCAACAACATCGAATAAACATTACTGAAAAAATTCCTGATTGCTGTGCAGCCTTGAAATCCAGTGAAACAGAATGCAATTCACCAGCCAATGGTCTTGATTTGTGCTGTAACTGTGAATCTGCTGATTTTGATAAAAAAACCATGGAAGATGGCTCAGTACACAATTTTGTAAGGGAGATAATAGATATGGCATCAACAGCTTTGAAAAGTAAGTCACAACCTGAATGTGAGTCATCTGCTCCAGCTTCATTAGCCCAGATCAAGGAAAAAGTGTTAGAACACTCTCACAGACCCATCCAGCTAAGAAAAGGGGACTTCTATTCTTATCTTTCACTTTCTTCTCATGATAGTGACTGTGGAGAGGTAATCAAGTACATAGAGGAAAAGAGCAGCACTCCTGTGCCACTGGATTTCACAGATGAGAGAGAGGATATTGAATGCTTCTTTGAAGCCTGTCCTGAGGAAGAACGGGTTGAGCAGCAGCAGCAGTCTATTTCTAATGGTTCTTCTGAAGCACAAGTTGAGCAGCAGCAACCTATTTCTAACCTTATTTCTGAAACATCTGCAGAGTCACCAGGTGAAGTGACTCCAGAGTCATTAGAAGTTAAAACTTCTTCCGAAGGTAGGGATTTATCTTTCTTATGTGGGTATGACAATGATATAAACATTCCAAATACTAACAAAAAATGTGCATCAAGGAACGAAAAAAATGCTGATGTTGATTTGCTGTTTTTAGGTGTACGAAATGAAAGTTTGGGAAAGAATTCTCCAGAGGTTAACACTAAAAAGAGTAATGCAGGAAAATCACCTGGAACAGAAGAGAAAAAAGGATGTCTTGCTGCTTCTGAAGAGGTTTCAGCTACAGAGTTTCAGATAAAGCCTGGCCATTCACAGAAAAAGGATGGTTTGCATCAGAACAGAAAAACTCTTACTTGTGAAGAAAATCTCCTGAAACTTCATAAGGAAAGACATATAAATATGCACAGATAGAATGTAACCCTCTCCAGGCACATAGATTATTCTAAAAACAGGTATGTACTCTACAAGTTGCACTTTTTTTTTTCACCTTTTTTTTAAACTTTTTTTTTTTTACTTTTTTTATACAATGAAAGGAGATGAATCGTCAGCCAGGGCTTCTGTTTCATGATAGTACTATGTCATTTGTTTTGATTACACTACAATCCCAGTTTACATGCCACTAGTCAACAAATGCAGTGAATACTAATTGCTTTTTGCCCTTTGGCTTTGCACTGACTGGAGCTGCTCCCTTCTGGAACAAGTCTGCTATCTTGCAGAACCTGGGAATTCTTCCAACATAATATATCAGCCTCCTTTCCCTCCTCAGCTGAGGGAACCAGAAACCATCTCTGGTCATTGATGCCTTTCTCTGCAGGCAGCTGGTCTTAGGAGGAGTTCAAAAGTACTGGATAAAGCTGAACTTCCAGTTCTACAAGAACTAGTTTGTTTGACTAGTGAGTTGGAGTTCTACAATATTTCTAGAAAAACCATGAAGAATGGCTAAGCAGACTGGAGAATAGAGAGATATTAAGTCATCTCCTGATGTCAGTTTACCATGGTTTTAATTCCGTAAGCCATTATTAAGAACACAATTATTACAACATAGCATTAGGCCAAAAGCTGAGGTTTCCAAAACAACAAATCTTTACAACATCATGAAAGTATATAATATGAGGGTAATGGAGATGCAAAGTGATAGTCACCCAGCAGTACTGCAACCTTCAGTTCTATTTTGTGGTAAGCTTTTTGAAACATGAATGAGATGATGGTACCTAAGGCAAAAAGGTGGTCCTGATCTCTACCAGTGTTTGAAAGTGGTTCAGATCTGGAATTTCTGACCTCACATAAATGTTGAACAATAACTGTACATTTAATAACAGAAGAGGATCTACAAAGCAACTTTTGGATCAGTTCCTCGCACACAGCACTGCTATTTTGAGTCTCACTAGTTTGGTGACCCAAAAGCCAGCACAGCTCTATCAAATGCCATTAGTCTTTGGAAACACTCCTCCAGCAGACCACAGCCAGAACAGCAACTCCAAATGCCAATCCAATTCCAAATGCTGCTGCTTGCCAGAAGCTGTAGCAAGGGAATCGACAATAAACCACAAGGCTAAGCATGGGACAGGTTTCTGTGAGGTGTTTTTGAATCTCTACCTGTGGAGATTTTCAAAATTCAAGTGGATGTGGCCCTGACTAATCTTGTCTACCTTTGAAAACAGCCTTCCTTTTAACAGGAGGTTGGACCAGTTGATGTTCAAGTTTCCTTCCAACCTAACTTATGCTATGATTCCATGATGTTGCCAGGAGAAAAGGCTGTTATTTCATCACTGCCCATGGAAAACATTAGTACTCTCTTATGTAGCTGTAGCAGAGGATCTCATCTTATTTAAGATCTATTAGAGATCCAACTTCCTCATTTTCGCTTTTGTTATATTTCTAAACTTTGGGCATTCCATGTGTTAGTGGTTTAGCCAGCATTCCCACATTCACATATATACATCTAGCAGAGCCTTTAGGTTATGACAGCAGTAGTCTAAAACTTGCAGCTATCTCAACACATCTCTATTTGACTAATGCATTATCTTGGAACCATCATAGCAAAGAGGATATTTCTGGAATGGCTTTGAAATAGGCTGTCATGACCTGCTGATTGCCAATTAGGTTAATACTTGGACACTTTCAAACCACTAGAGAAGCAATGGAAATCAACAAATTACAAAACTCATAGATTATTCTATGTATTCTAGAATTAAATTAAATGGATTATGTGTATACAGAAGTCTCTATCCAGAAATTGAGACAGACAAAAGTCTAAGATTGTTAACTGAAACTGATGTAAACATAAGCTTTCCAAGTTATTGTTTTACTAGTTTTCTTATTTTTTCATTCATTTTTATAATATTATTTTGAGGAAGAATACTTGCTGTAATGAGTGTGACTTTATCCTTGTTCTCATTCTTTCACTGATGAAGATAATGACATGTCTTTTCAATTTATTAGTACTTTTGCTCTGAGGATCTCAAAATACTAAACTTACATTAAAAAAAGCATAAACTTACCTCACCCTTCAGAACTTTATAGTTACTTGCATGGTAGCCAGATGGTTTTTTTCCATAAGAATGGAAATGAAAATATGCAGTTTGTGTGAGGTTGAATATTGGACATAGAGGATAGATTTAATAATAAATGCCCCACAATGCAATAAAATATAATGCACAATCTGGATACAACAACTTAATAGGGTTATGTTATAGCTTCCACTTTTGCCCAGGGGCGGACAAATTATTTTAAGAGAACAAAGCCCTTCAAACTACATTCCCACTTTTTATATGGAGGAAGATACACTGGTTCTTATTGTACATATAGCATTACTTCCATGGAAACTATGTACTGTATTATTCCCAGTAGTGAAGTTTTAGAATACATATAGTTTATCTCTGACACACCAAAAAGGAAAATATGAGCTGCTAGGGTTTGGTTTCACTAAAGTCTGAGCTCCCTTCCCCCATTCACAAGCTTGATGCTTTAACTCATCTCTCATGCTATGGGGAATGAATTACAGAAGCAATCTATCCTAATTTGTTAACTTATTCAAATAACAGTTATTATACTTAACTATGCTAAAGATTATCTTTTTGGTGGCAGATTGTTTATTTTTTGATGAGGCTAATTACTGATTTTCCAAAGGTAATTTACATTTATTACTAATACATCTTTTAAAATGTGACAGATAAATGTTGTTCCCATAAGTGTATTATGAAAAAAGTTACTATTTAAAAACACATTATTTAATTTGAAAGATAAATGGCAAACACCATTATTTTTCCTGAAGCACCTGTGCTGTAAGCTCATTTAAATGTGTAATTCCATGTGTAGCTGCAATACTTAGAAAAAAAATCTATACTATATGTGTACCTTAAAAGCATACTGAGAATTCAAAGCTGAAAAAGGCATGGTTTCAAAGGTAGGTTGATTTTGTACTGTTTTAGTACTTACCCTGGCTTTACAGGAGAACAAAACTAATAGTGAATAAATATTTTTGTCAAATGTTGCACCTGTGGGAAAATTATAACAATTTATGGACAGGCTCAAAAATATCTCTGACAGCACTGACTAGTCTTTCACATGAGCCAACACAGAGTTCTTCAACAGAGGTGCTCATAAAGCTGCGCTGATTTTATTTCTCAGTTAGGGGTCACCTTGAAAGATCTATCAGTACATGAGATGATGTGATCTTCTGCTGCCACTGTGACCCATGACTCACCAATAGGATGGGAACTTTTACTCACAAATTCAATATGCATAGGGATCAATACATTCAGGACATTTATGTGTTCTATCCAAAGTCTTTTCAAGAGGATGCCTTAGAATTCTGTGTGTAATCTATTAGTTCTTACAAGTAAATCCAAAAGCTATTTCCTTACTTCTATATTTTTAATATAAGTTTTAACTTAATTTAGGGGGAAAATAATTTACTCGCACTTAAGAAAACTAAATTGATTTTATCTGACAGTGCTGCAATATTAGAATATTCTGCCACTTAGTATCACCGGGAGAAACCCAGCACTGGTGCTCAAAATGCCTGACTGTTATTTCCTGCTCAGCAATAGATATTTTTGTATGAATTTTTCCTTCCTTGTCTCATCTTTTTTAGCAAGAAAATAATGATAATAATGAAAATAATGAGAATAATGATCAATGAGACCTATGGAGAATAGATTGTTTACGTAAAAGTATTTTGAGATCCACAGATAAAAGATGGTACATAAATGCAAAGGACTGTTAGTTATTTATATACTACATGAGGAAAAAAACAAGTTTACATAATAGTTAGTATATAATAATTTACTTTTAGAGACTGGAACTACAATAATAATCTAAATATTTGCTTACCTTTTTTTTTTTTCCTAGATATTTTTATAGGGAAGTAAATAATATAAAGTTTCTTTGTAGAGTTTAAAGCAGTCTGACTTTTTATCTCCTTACAGTACCTGACTTTAAAAAAGCTAAATAAACAGAGAATCTTGTATTGAAATCTACAAATTACATAATTTTTGGAAAACTTGACATAATCCATCAGTAAGACTTTTCTTACTCATGCCAGAATTATAGAAACCTTTTGATACAATCTTGCGCTTCATTCAGATCAGCTCTTCATTAATATCTAAATAGGTGGTTGAGCTTTCCACTATTTTCAAGTAAGAGTATTTCTTGTACAAATGGGGAGGGATGTGGTCAGTTATAGCAAAGAAGATCAAAGGAGAGGGTAACTGAATAGAGCCAGATATTCCTGCTTAACTTGGAAGGCACATAATGCATGTCTGGAGTGCCTCCTAGGAAATGCCTATGAGATGTACTTTGCACTAATCTTTGTGCTGTATTCTGACAGTTATTTCTTCATAATTCTCATCATAAGCCCATGCTCTTTGCTGAATATTATAATCCTAAACTCTGAGCTGGATAATTCTATAGTAGGTAAATTTAACTCATTGCTGGTATTAGAAGTGTCAAAATAGTTATTTACAATTTAAAAATGCAGTGATGATGCTGACAATTCATTTCACAGACTATTTCTGTGACAATCTTTTCCTCTTCTCCATTGAAGTCTCACTATATATGTTTGCACAAATATTAAAAATAATTGTTGAATAGATCTTTTTGTTGCTTGACTTTTGAAAATTCCCATGTTTTCATTGGTTGGTGCACTTCTGTGTGCTGGAGGTAAGTTCACAGGTAAAGATGAGGACAAGATCCAGGGAAAAGGTCCAATGTTATGAATACCCTTTAGGTGCAAAGTTTTATGAAAATCAGTGACTTTTCTACATCAATTCATTTTTTCACACTAACTTGTACCTCAGGCTGTTAAAAGTCATTTTTTGCCTACTGTATGCTTCTGCATTAAAGACTCTGGCATGTGACCATTTAATGGCTATCTCTTATTGTTCTGGAAGACCTATGTTGTGCAAATAAAACTTCATTTTCTGTAACCTACTATTACTTTTCTGTTTCCTTTTAGAAACTTGGCTGCAATTCAGGTGCAGGTTCATCCTGTAAACCCTGGGATGACCTCCAATTCCATTGTATCACTGCCCTTCATTAAACTGACTCCCAAGATAATTTTTTTTTCCAAATGTGGTTTGTCCATGTTGGCTTTGTGGTCAGGCTGCATATGCTAGTCCTATTTCAGTGATGATTTTGTTTTGTAGCAAGGCCATTTGCCTTCATATGGATTCCTCTCCCAAGCTACCTCTAATGACCTCCCTTTCCTAAATTGGATGCTCGTGTACTACTTACCACTGGTTCTGTTCTTTAAAGTACTATAGAGTCCACAATCAGTCTGGTTCATCTTTTCAGAATTGTACTCTGTCAGTACTCTTCTATTTTATGTATCAAATTTAATATTTATCTGTATAATGCATAAGTTTATTGAAACTATTTTGCTTTTAAAGTGACTATTTTGTTGGATTGCAGCAAAAAGAAGTCATTGGTCCTCCTGATTCAATAAATCTAAAAATTAAGCAATTTAAATAAATGGCATTTTATTTATTTAATTTAAAAATTTAATCTATGCAACACTTCAAGAAACAACTACATAGTGTTGTATATTAGGAACTGTTGACATTCTACTGAATTAAGTATAACATTTTGGGTTTTTATGCTTCTTGAGGTGGTAATGAGAAAAAAAGTTTTTAAAAAATGTGTGCCTTGCTGTATTTCTTATACCATTTATTAAAAAGCTGCTTTCACAGTAAAATTATGTTGGTTTGAAAGGAGGAAATAGCAAGGTTAAGATGTGTGAATAATTTCTGTATATATGTATAACCAACTGCAAACATTGATGTATAATGACAGTATAAAATGCTTTCATGTTTGTGATGTCCAGTGATGTGGAAATTATAAGCCTTAAAACCATTAGATTGCATGGTAATTAGAATTGGCATAATAAACATAGTTTATTGGGGAAAAAATAAAGCAGAATTGGTGATGTGTTTTACCTGCGTTCCAAGCACAGAATGCTTTATCAAAATTCCAAAGAATATGGGTTTTTTTGCACATATTCCTTAGAGATATGCGACTCCTTAAGTGGTGAAGATTTGTATTATCTAACTCAGAGGTAAAGAACTTTGTCATTAAAGATTCTGTAGGTCTTTCGGGCCAAACAGAGAGACACAAGCATTTAGTATCTCATAGAGTATTTTACAGCAGACCTTTTCATTGTTTATCAGCAACTGTTTGTTGTCCAATTCTTAAAATTTAATTCATTTACATAATCATATTGAATAAGCTCTATCTAGACACTCTAGCAGTTGCCTGTTTTGATGACTTAGATTGTACATTTCAAGTGATTTTATCTTGTGCTAAAACTATATTTAGTAGCCAAAAAAAGCCAACCAGCCAGCTTTATAAGTTAACTCTGGAAACATGGCATTTATCTCCTAAAAACACTACTGGGGAGGAGCGTCAGGAAATTTAAAAGACAAGCAATGCCCTCTGATGCCACCTTTAATCATTATGTTTCCAACTATATAAATGTTTTTTACAAAAAGCTTCCATGTTCCTACTTTAATAAATATACATCTGTTTGACAAGCTTAGGTGTAAGCTGAGAGAAACGACACTGACCAGAAGATATATTCATGCAACACTGAAGGAACAGGTATTTAAGAACAATCTCATGTTTTCCAAATTATTAACAGTTTTCTATTACTGCAAGAGGCAAATTATTTGTCTCTCAATTCAAATTTCCACAGTGTAGCCTTAGGCAATCTATGAGGTGTGTAGGGCAGCAGTAACAATGCTTATCTTTAAGTATAAATATGAAGTATTTATTATGTGAACCTTTGAATCTGCAGAGATTTCTGCACTTACATATCTTTTACCAAGTACAAGACTAACAAGTTAACCTATATTTACCTAAAATGTATAACTATATAGCTAAAAACCACTTTATTATATTTTAAATATATTTTTATATATATGTAAAGCAATTAAAAATATCACTCCTAATTTTAGTAAAATTTTTTCAGTGACAATTATGTTTATTTATGAGTTACCTAACCATGATTTTTAAATGGTCTTGACAGAGGAATTGAGTTAATAATTTTTCTTTTTTTCTCCATACTATTTTCTGGTTTATGCTATACTTTTTAAACTTACTTTGACTATAGTCACACCTTTCACTGTGACAACAGGCAAACTAATAATTCAGAGGCTTTTCAGATCTGTCATCTCACCCAACAGACTGTGCAGAACTCCATCAATTACTTGTACCATTCTATTAGGCCATTTGCCACAAATTCACTTTTTTCCTGGGGGAAAACAGTATTACTTGTCAAATCAATAAACCACATATTCATCATACAATATCTGGAATACTATATGGTCACAACTCAAATTTCTGTGGTTCCTCTCTGAGAGACTGGAACATTTTAATTTGACCAGTAATCCCAGATCTATATTATTTGGTCTCATGAGATAAAGTCATCACTTTTATGACTGCGACGCAAGACCCATCATTATCAACTACTCCTTTTTTGGCTAGAAATTTTACCCTTTTTTCAATTTTTATTCTCAGATTGACTTTGTTGTCAATAAAAATTTATTTCTAAGTGAAACACTGATGTATATATTCCACAGGACTATTTTCTCTCAGTGTAAGTCATGCTTATGGCCATATTGTGCTGGAACTCCTTGGAATTTCCTAAAGGAAGATATTGGTATGGTGTAAAACTAATGTTGATATACCAAGAGTACCTTAAGATCAGCCCATGCAGATCCTGTATAGAACTCATTCCTGCTGGTGAAATTCTTTTGTGGCATAGAAGAATGCTGCAAGCTTTCTGCAGAATTTATTCCCTACTAAAGTTCCATAGGCTGCTTTTTATTCCACACACTCCCTGGCTCATGCTTGAACAACATCTGCAATGTGTGAGGAGGCCATTTGACAGCAATGGCCCTGACACATGGATCTCCTTTTCCTGCCTACTTCACATTCCTCCCACAGAGAGCCAGAGCTCTCCAGCTCTAAGCAAAGGGAGTGCACACTAACACCAGTGCTAAAATACATGCCTAGGACTACAATTTAAAATGTTTTTTTCAATCACAGTTTTAAATATGCATAGCCTTCTAAGCCATGTCCCCAGTCTTTCTCACTTCATGGTTTGCATTTTTCCCAAGGTAAGTAAAAGATTTTTAGTGGGATGCTGCATCAGTTCCACTGTACTGGTAAGAAAGTACTGGTAAGGTGGTGTCTCCACGTTCTTATGGCTGTTTGTGCTGTTCATTGTATACATGTGTACACATCAGCATGCATACACATGAAAATATTCTCAAATTGTTCCTGTTTGGTTTGCAATAAACTCAAATAAAGAGTTGCTGTCATTTAGACAACATCTCAACCTTCCTCCTTGGTAACAGGAAACACAGAGGACATAGCCTTCCACACCACATACTTAATTTCATTCCAATTCCCCTGTGTTGATGAAAACCACATATTTTGCATAACATTTATCTGCTAAGAGGGCTGCTCTTGTTTTTTTGGTCTTCTTTCATTTGGCCCAAAGACATAGGGAGCAATGTTGTAAATTTTTCTGTGCTATTGTGCACAGAAAAGGGGTTATTAATGTTTAGGCCAGACTGTACTTGGCTCAAGAGGATTAACAGGGATGTCAAGTTCTTAGCCAAGTCAATCTCCTTCACTGACAAGTTATAACAAACTTATTCCTAATAATAGCATCAGTTTGAGAGGGGTTTTGGCCAACAAATGACATCTGATCTATTGCCTTCAGTGCTCTGTGTCTGATTTTTCAGAGTTGCCCTGTCTTTTATGCATTTTCTACTAACCTGGAAAGCTTACATTTTTCATATGACCACTGTTTGCTCAGTTAAATATATATTCATCTCTGATATTAGAAATGTGTTAATGACTATAAGTTCACGTAAGTGAACTTGGCATCACTCAAGTCTATATACTAGGGGAATTCTAAGTGCTTCAGTGCTTTAAAAATGGAATTTCCTATGCACTAGAAAGCAGTATTACTTTATTTCTGGTGAGTAAAGAAATAAGCTAAGTTAAAACTGAAGTTAGAATTATATAAATCAATAATTTTAGATTACAAATATTACTGCGATATACATAGTTATTGTCAGACTAATTATTAAAATTTACAAGAATTACAGACTTTTACAATGATTAAAATGAAATTAAATATGGTATGAAAAGAACAGTTAGATAAGTAAATATTTTTACTTCTGCCTTATGTTGAGCCAGTGTCTCTGTGACATTCTGGAAGTGGAAGGGAAAATAATTTTTAAAACACATGAAATATTTTAAACATTTTTCTTTCTTCCAATTAGTGTAAGGATGTTTTGAATGCAGCAAGGATCTAATTGTAGTATTTTCCAAACATTATGAGAGTGACAGGGAAAGGAAAACATATTTAATGAGATTTCAAGAAATGGTGAAAAAGACAAACCATTCCTGATGCACTGCATTTACAGAATGAAAAAAAATCAGACTTTAGAAGAACTTTTAGTGAACATCAACCATACATTCCAAATATTTTCCTTTTTCTTGTGGGGAGGTAAGCAGTACTGAAAATAACATGCCCTTTGGCAAGGTGGTATATCAATTTCTCATACAGGCTGTGGTGCATATACACCTACATTTCTGCTCTGTAGTTCTTGAATAAAAAACCTGAATGTAGGATTTACTTTGGAGGCCATGGGTTTTTTTGTTTCTTCATAAGGAAGTGGACCAAATTTGGGATGCAGATGAAAAACATCTGCCTCTAATAAGCTTTAAAAAGAAATTCTAGCAAGCAGATTTTAAATGATATACAATGGTGGACAAAAAAAAATTATAAAAGGAAAAGAAAATAAAAAAGCAATCATTCTGTAAATCCTAGTAGTCCCTGCCAGTAGTTTAATCAAGAATATTCCAAGTTGAGTAGCATTTTTATACTTCTGTTAACTGATCATTATGTATCCTGACACGCTGATGTTAGACAAATCTCTACAGTTTTTGTTTTATTTACCTCAAAGCAGGGCTTTTCAAAGTGCTGAAAAGGTTATGGAAACGTCATTTCAATGGTTGAAATGGTTGCATGAATCAAAAAAAAAACCCAACATCATAGCTGGGTTGCAGTCTGTGCCAGCTGAGCTGATCAGTGCTGCTTTTGGCCATATTTTGGGGAGAAAAAGCCTTTAAAAAGCTTTTCCTGTACATAGAGCTCAATTTTCCACTATTAATATGGCTACTAAACAAAGCTTACTCTGTAAGGAGCTTCCTTAAAAGACTACATAAATGTTTCTCATACCTGCTGCTGGTCATTGTAGGTATTCCTGCATCTTATTCCCTGCTCTTCCAAGCTGAGCATTTCTCCACTCATACATTTTCTTCTTGCACAACTCAGGAAGTAAATGAAGGGTTTGCAGCTTATGTTTGTAATAGACAATTTAAAGGTAATGCTTTAAAAGGTGGGCAAGTGGCACCAGAGCCATAGTGGCTTGGAGTGAAGAGAAAGTGGCAGGCAGGAGGAATTCTAAGTGCTTCAGTGCTTTAAAGTGGAATTTCCTTTGCAATAGCAAGCAGTATTATTTTATTTCTGGAGAGTGGGGGAATTAGCTAAGTTAAAACTGAAGTTAGAATTGTATAACTCAGTAATTTCAGATTACAAATATTACTGGAGTACACGATGCTGAAGCTGTGCCAAGTAGGCTGGAGGGAGGATTCGGATCGGCAAATGTCATGCTGGCTGATAAAAGAAAAAGAAGAAAGAAGCAGAGGAGGAGGTGGAGCTTCAAGGATGGCTGATGGGAACTAGCTTTGGTTACAGTATTTGTAGAATAATAGGAGCATACACTGTTTTGAAAGAGATTTATCTCTATTGCTAGACTTGTTATTGGAAAGTGTAAAGTGATACTATTCATGAATACTCATTTTTCTGAATCTGCTGTTCAGTTATGCCAAGCATATCAATCAGGTGTACCATTGTCAGTTAATTAA
This sequence comes from Dicaeum eximium, assembly GCA_013396995.1. Lineage (NCBI taxonomy): Eukaryota > Metazoa > Chordata > Aves > Passeriformes > Dicaeidae > Dicaeum > Dicaeum eximium. The sequence goes on along the minus strand of VWZP01010904.1, from coordinate 2,194,996 downwards.
CATTTGATTGCATTAAACACTGGGTGCTGAAGAGGAGGTTTCTTCTCGGAGGGGGAGGGGTATCTGTGTGATTTCTTTGGAGGGGGAGGGATGTGTTCTTAGTAATTATTGTCAGCTGTGAGAAAAGTCAAATTGTAACTTGTTAGTACGTATTTTTGTGCCACTCACCACTCTTTATGGCCACAGTAAGACAAAGGCAGCAAGTGTATCAGCAGCTTAGTCCTCAGCCTTACCATATACTGCATCTGGAAATGTAAATTTTGCCTGTGTAAAAGTAAAATACGTGGAAAAGGAAAAGGAAAAGGAAAGATGGAGGGAGAGTGAGAAGGAAAGTTGAATTATGTCTGTAGTATATATCTATAACTATTTGATAGCATTTTGTAACATAATAGACTTGATAGCACTCAAAATAATGAATGATTTGGTTAAGACAAATCTGTCTCTCTTCTCCTAGCCACATAATAACAAGTCACTCATGGACTGGTAGTGAATTCAGACATGATGGAAGGAGATACTATACTCCTTTACATGATATAGAACTAATCTATGGAATTTCATTTTGTCATTAAATTATTGAATCAAATAGCTTAGTGAGATTGTAAAGGAGTGTAAATATAAAATAGGCAGATGTGCCAAGAGAGGAGGTTAGTCCAAATGAATGACAGTGGAGAGCAAACTTAATTCTCCATGATGGAATCTGTTGTCTGCTGAAAGGACAGGGGAAATTTCCCAAATTCAATGCAAAAATGGCTAAAGCAAGATGGAAAATTTCTGTCTTTCTCTGAGGCAATCAAAAATGGGCCAAAGACAGACTCAGGGCACATGCAAAATGCACAGAAAATGTCTGGGTATTTTTTCCTTACTCATCATTCACTGTTGAAAATGAAGATGTGGTGTCAGAACCACATTGTTTTAAATCCTTGACAAGCTTTGTATTGCAGCATAAAAACTTATCACAAATATGATTTTGTGGATAATTATAATCAGCTTTTCATATGTTGCATTTAACATATACATGTTTAGTTGGATGGAGTTGACTGTGGTACCTTATATTTCAATAAAGAAAACACTCATATTTCAGGCCAATTTAGTAACAATATTTCAGAAGAATAACCCTTCTTTAATCACATACTTTGGTGAAGGAATGCTCATGAGCACATCAGTACAACTCAATTCTTTTCACAGGGACTGACATCTTAAACTGCTCTACACAATGAATCACCTTGTCAAATAAAGTGGAAAATGGAAAACTGTTTTCAAACTCATCTGATATAATGACATTTACAACAACATGTTTGAGGTGATAAACTGATAGTAATAATTATATTTGTCTTAGACTTTCATGGTACTTTGAAAGTTTTATGCAATAATATGCACTTTTTTTTTTCATTGAAGACAAATCTGTACCAGGACTTTTACTTCATGAGTCTTTAAAATGAGCCCAGAGAGAAACCATGTTTTGCATGCCACTGGAATTCTTAATTTAAAAATTTTCTTAGGAAAAAACCTATATAATTTCAACAGCAAGCCAACTTGTATATCCGCATGCAAAGATTTAAGTGATTCTTTTAGAATATGATATACACTAAAATTTTTTTAATGTTTTTTCAATTGTGATCAACAGTATTTATCTTTACTGATCCTTACTGTGACAGTAAACCCACTAATGAAATGTATCTCAAAGTATGTCTTAAGCTTCATAAAATTAAAATGATGATATGATGAAAGTTAATGTTAATTTTAGAAATCTACATTCTAGTAATTATTTTTTATTGTATACTCATTAAGTTTATGCAAAGACGAAAAATTTCAGGAACATACTTCCTGTCACTCTTGCCACTGCCAGACAATGTTCTTGGTTTGCCCTGTCTCACCTTCTGCAACTGGCACCTGTGAACAGAGGCTGAGATTTCTTCAAAACAGATCTGCAGCTGAACCCTGGCTTCTGTGAACAGGAGCTGAGATTTCATCCAGCTCTTCTAAAAAGAGGTTTGACATGACATTTTTAGAGGTATTAGAACTGCAGTTATTTAGTGTCTGCAACAAACACATAGAGATCTGGTGCTGTGCAAAAATGGGCCTCTGGGGAAAATCTTGACTTTCAGCACTGAATATATGTGTTGAGCTGGAAAACAAAGGCTTAAAAATGTGATAGAAACTTCCCAGACACCCTGGTGAATGGCAGCTGACAGTATCTAATAGGAAAGAATGAAATCACAGATCAGTTCCTTGGAAAGCAGAATTAGATAAGTGATGTATATAAGCCAGCACATGGAGTAGAGTGATTTGGTGTGGCTTCTGCACAACAAAGAAGAACATTTCTCAAGGTAGGTGTGGGTTACTAAAAGAAGCATTGCAATTTCTACAATTATATACTTGAATCTAAAAACTACCCAGTAAATATATCATCTTTACAATATTATTTGCTGAAACATCAGTTTGGATAAAAATGTCCTTATCTTATGCTTCATTACCAATGAGACAACACACCAAAACATTCAAATGAGCATCTCATTTGAGTAATTTTCCCCAGTCCTTCTTTTGTGACTTTATTGTTATTTTGGCCTTGCACTAGAGGTAAAAATACAGTATTTTTTTTTGGAGAATATCTGTTTGTTATTAAAAGGTCAAAACAAACAACCCCCCAAAACTTCCTCTGTGCTCCTCTCAAATAAACACAGTATATGTCTCTCATCAGCCAAATTTTAAAACGAAGCAAACCTACATAGTATAAAGTCCTTCCATTTATACCCATCTAATTTTAAAGATAGATCTGAAGTCCAGAAGTGTAATTTCATGGTGACAATCTTAGTGGAGAGAAGCCAAGCTGTTCCTACACAAGGATCCATAAATAGTGGTTCTGAAAAAGGAGGTCTTGCTGCTTCATCTACTGGTAATGCCTACACCTTAAAGCAGCCTACAGGCTCTCATGGTTTGTTTTGTGTATCAGGAAATTCTGTTCTCAACACAGAGAGCATGGTTAGAATGAAAGGGGGAAAAGATCCCTGAGTATTTCTTCCTCTGCAGTGCTGGAATGTGGAAGCTGGATAGTGAGGTCTTCTATACACTAGAGCAAAGCAGTGTGTAAATAAATAAGTGGCAACACAAGATACAACATGGGAAACTGGATGAGACTAATATACAGTTGTTTAGAAAGGCAGTATTGTTATAACATAAAACAAAGCCACAGTGGCCCCATAAATAGCCAGTCTTTATGCAAGATAATTTTCCATTACATAGGTGGAAACCAGAAACTACTAATATGAACTCATAGAGGTGCTAATGAAGTGGGATGAATCTGCCTAAAGAATCAGGTGGTCAGCACCTCTTTGGAGTGTGGCAAATGACTGAAAGAAGTATTGCAGTGCCTCTGCTTGCTACAGATCTTTGGACACCTTTGCATACTGTCTGCTTTAAAAAGGCATAGTGATTTCCTCATGCTATGGTAACTTCATCCAGACTATACTTCATCTGTCAATACTTTTGGCAAAGTAGCATTCTAGCATTTTAAATATGGTAAGCTTGCTCTGGTGTTGCATATTACTTACTATTTTTCATTATCTCGTTCTAGACATAGAAATCTGTTTCAAGGTTCAGTTAGAAATAGAAGGTTTAAACAATTTGTTTCATAGTAAAATCTTTACTTTCTATTGTTGTAAATATTTTGGAAAAAGGAAATATAAGTACCTGTGTTCTGAAGAAATTTATCAATTAAATGATACATTAACTAGCTATATATTTTAATTTACATTGCAATTCATGATCATTGCTACCAACACTAGATTTTGCAGAATTGAGATCCTTTTCACAATTTAACCTGCTAAACGCACAGTGTAATAATACATGACAAATTGCTCTTTAGTACTGCCTAATGACAGAGACCAAGTTTATTTGTAGCACACCATGTGTACTAGAATATAAACATGAAAAGAAAAAAAGAAACAATTACAAGAAAAGATCTTTAAATGGATCTTTCCAATAATTCTCCTAGATTAGATTATAGACTAGTGCCGGGCTTTCAATTCCTGGCCACTTGTGCAAGACTAAGCTTTTAATATTTTTTAAGACAAAAATGAAATAGTTATTGCACTATTAACTTGTTTTACAACCTAAAAGTTAAAAGTATTTAAATAAGACATTTCTGAAAGGCTTAGTTTTTATTAGTGTAAAAACAAAAACTTTAATGTTTTTATATATTTAATACTCTGTGTATTTCTAGTGCTTGTATATGAACTCTGGGCAGCTGAATAATTTAGTAATTCCAAAAAGTGAACTTACTTTTCCTGTCCCAATCCTTCCTGGCCTCTTTGCTCTCACCACGGCTAGACAAGCCCATATTTTTTCAGAGAACAAAAAACTCTTATTCCCCTCCCTTTTGAAAGGCACAGAAAGCTGACCATAAATACACAGAAGAAAGTGTAAAGAAAAGTGTGTCTCAGAAAGAGGACTAGTGTGGGGCTCCACAGCAAGAGCAGAAGAGAGACAGTCTTTGCTTACACTGCAGCAACCTTGAATTTCCTTAAAATCAGTCCAACAAGGCCAATATCCAGGTACTAAGGCTGCCCAGAGGAAAAGGTTTGCCAGACTGTAATCTTTGTGGAAAAGTTCTTCCTTGACCTTTTTTGCCACTGTATGTCTAGGACAGCACAGGGAGGTCAAAAGTGCACTAGTTGTTAGAACCAAAGATGAAGCTTAACCAGACACTGAGAGCAATGATTGTCAAACGGCTCCATTTGCAAGACAAGAAGTGTATCCTTAGCAGAGCAAGAGGGATGAAAGAGATTATTTTCTAGGGGTCACATTTGTTCTTCCTTTTTGACCTCTCTCAAGTTTGCAAAAGAAGCAGTGAGAGTTTTCTATAGCAAAGAGTTGCAACAAAGAGAACAGGACTGTGCTTTCCTCATCTCTTTGCTAGTCTTCCAGCTTGTTTTACCTCTCTCTCTTTCTCTTTCATAAGAGCCAATGAAAGCATAATAATTGAATACAGAAATTAAAAGGACAATTTCCAGTGCCTATAATTTTATATTTTGAAGCCCTTCTTAGAACCTTGGTCTGAGTTTGGGGTAGGGTTTGGAGTCCTTGTTTGCTTCTTGTACTGCCTCCTGAGTTTCTGCCTTTAGTACCAGTATGGCTGTCACACCTAGGAGCCTTACCCATGGGTGTGTGAGATTCTAGAAAGGAGCAAGTTGTTTCTGTTTTTCATTTTGAGCTGTCCTCTGTTTTTTATTGACTATCATATAGTCAATAAAATATAGTTCATATATTGAAACGAACTAACCTGATTTAATTTCTGGTTCCTGTAAACAACTTCATTCTGGGTGCTGGAACATTGCAGGGGACATGACAGACATGCATATTCCTGCAGGATTGGCAGGGCCCACTCCACCAGGGTACAAATCCAAAATGTTGCATGAAGACAGACCCTTAATAGGTACTCAGAGTACTGCAGACACTGCTGTGGTAGTAAAGCAATTTGTAGAAGTATCTTAGCTGAGTTTAAACTACTTTGATTCCTTTTAGAACCAGGCAAAACATACCTGAAAGTTATTCTAGTTCTAGAATGTTAAGGTATTGAACTTGAAAAAATAAATAATGTTTTGACTTAACATTGAAGTCTTCAGGTTATCAAATATTGATAAGACTAATTATTTGTCAATCAAAATGATATGCCTATTTTAATAATTAGTGAGTGTGAAACTCATTGCTTCTCAGCTCTTTGATAAAACATCAAGATGGTGGATAAATGAAGTGGTTATTATAAGGCACGGTGTGAAGTAGTTACTGATTTTTGTACTTCTCCACTGTGACCTAAAATTCAAGTTTGACCTCATTTTTAAAGATCAAGGAGAGGGGAAAGAGAAGTTCTAAGCAGAGGTGACTATGTTTCAAAGCAATTGTCTGGAAATACAGGATAAAACCCCCAAAGTTACCACAAAAACCAGCTATTAATTACATTTTCAAATACTCCCATCTTGACAGAGTAGTTAACAACCAAGATGTCACTTGATAAAGTTCCCCATAGTGTGAAGGTCAGGCTGTGTTCAAGGACTTCACAGCAATGCAAAAATATTTTTTTAAAATGTGGCAAGTCAAATAGTATCTAATGTTAAGAAAAGAGAAGAAATTCTGACAGTAATGGGCTACACTGTTTAGTTTAAAATGGGATTTCATGCACCTTTGGAAAGCTCTCTATCATAGGAATGGATTCTTTGATTATTTTTCTTATGACTTTAACTTATGTTTTACTGTCAGTCATCAATGTTTGTTTAACACGTGGAAAAGTTCTGTTTAAACATTCCCTCAAACTACTTGGCTAAACTTGCTATCCATTGGGTGCCTCAGAGGATAAATTATTGAAACCTAAGCAGACTAATACCTTATGCTTATTCCCATGGCTAACACAGAATTTTGCAGTTAGAACGAGCTTTAAGCCAAAATTTTATTCAATGGAAAACTTTGCCTGCCTTTTAAAGTAAACAGGTTCAAGTTGCCTCTCAAGTTTGGGAGGAGCCCTTAAGAATCCCTAAATGTGGGAAGGATAGTCTGGTTGTCCCTGTGAGCCCACTGAGCAGATTTCAAAGGTTCTTTTCATAGCTAAAACACAAGCAGGCAACTTCCAGGTTACAAGGATAACCTAGGAATTGAGAAGATCTTTACAGGTATTGCATCTGGTTCTTGAATTTATTCACATCAGATAATGTTCTTCTGAAGAGAGTAAAACATTATCTTTAATGGGACAAACTGTCACTACTTATTCCAGTTTCTGGTCTGGTTCAAAACATTGTTTTTCTGATAGTTAGAAACTTTCATCTGATTTATTTTCTATTAACAAAAATCTCTATCAGCAAGTTACTAATGACAGTTATGATGTATAAAATATTTTAAACATTTTAAATATTTTGTAGCTAAGACACAATATCTTTCTATCTTGTTCAAGAAAAAATATTACACGGCTGTTAAATATCCTCAGTATTTTAATTGCCACATTTCCTTGATTCTATTAATCCTTGCCTTATCTAAAAATTGTGCCCTACTTCTTCCTATCAACAGCAACTGTCTCACTGTTTACAATTCCTGTTAAAAGCTCTGAAGATACAGCATTTGTTATCAAGACTGACAAAAGAGCCTTTTCCCCCCTCTTCTTAGATAGGTATCTTCTAAGAAGTTTTAGAACTTCACAGTACACCTCTAATGTCATAAAACACCTTTAAAAATACCCTCTTGTTTCACTTGAAGGGAACAGGGGAAAAAGTAACAAACCAACCCATTCTTACAAAAACAAGCTCTGAATAGAGAAATGGCCCTGTAGGGCTGCTGTAGACACTGTTGGCTCCCTCCACATTCTCTGCAGCTCTAAAAGAAAGATAATCATGATCTAGTGCAAAATAACTGAATGTAGGTCTCAAAACTGGGGATCTTAATCCATATTTGAGTCTTGAAACATGACAGCTGTTTTTCAGAAATTTTGATCACCCCTATTTAAATGACAGATTTCAAATTAGGTCATGAAGATTGAATTTAGGCTCCCAAACTTGAAACACCTAATTTACGTGCCCCAAAGTCATTAAATCTGATGATCTGAATGCTTTGCAGAGCTCTCAGAAAACTTTTAATTATCAAGGCCTATATTAAATTTAACTTTCACAGATAATATTGCTTGTGGCTCTACCTCCTCAGTTCTCTTTCACTCTCTCTTTCTATGCTTTTGAAATTAAAGATCACCCTTCATTGTAGCAATGGAGTTTAAAGCAAAATTCAATATATAACTCAATACTACTGTAATACAAACTGACTGTTGTGATATGTACCATGCTTCCAGCAATGAGTACAAAATTCTATACTTAGTCAATCTTTTTTCTTCTCTTAAATCTTCTGCCAAGCACATTTTAAAGAGTAGGTATGACTTAGCTCATTGTGCTCAGCATGTTTTAAAAACTCAGCAGAGATATGGAGAACTCATACAAAAACCATGGTTCTGCCCTGACATAAATCAGAAATAAACAAGACTATCACAGAGTTTGACCTCTCAAATGGCATTATGGATGTATATCATGGACCAAGCCAGGATATGTTGTATTTTAATGACTTCAGAAATATCTGAGTGACAAATAGCAATGATTAATTTAACAGCAAAAAAAGTTATGCAAAATGTATCAAACCTAATGAAGATCCTGCTGCAATTATTTCCTTGTGCTTGCTAAATCTTTCAAGATCCAGATGCTCTTCCAATTATTAATTGCATAAGTTATCACGCTTCTCTGATTTAACTTTTAATTATTTGCTTTGGAGAAAGAAAGTACTCAAGTTGGTTTGGGTTTTTAGGTGCAACAGTAGTTTTTTAAATACAGAGGTTACATTTTATATTATCTTTCTAAATATCCATTACTCTCTAAAAAGTAATTCATTTCACAAAATTCAATGTAATTGGTTACTCTGCACCCAAAAGGGTTACTGTTGTTGGAATTAATGTCTTGCAGTGGGATAAAAGTAAATATATTGCCCAAGAAATATAGACTTCATGCAAAGAATCAATGATATGGTTGGTATTTATTATAACACTCCAAAAAAAGGAAAAGCAAGGTCTCATACCAGGAGTGAAACTATAAGGCCAGCTTGTTCTGAGATATAATAATGGTATATGATACCATAGATAATATCCTGACTGCATATAAACAAAGTCATTGATAATAACCATTTACATATGGTCTATATTTACAGGAAGGGCTCAGAAAACAGAAAGAATGTGCACTGTCCTTACAGGCACTGGTGCCATTCAAATTTCTAAGTCAGCACTCGATACTGGGTGATGTTGATGCTGTAGTTAGAATATGCTTGGAGTTAACTTGAATGTTCAAGGTGTTTTTGTTTCAAATTCCCTAGGGGCTGAAAGTTCAGCTTTGAAATCTCAGGGGAAATATCTGCTTCCATTGAACTCTTAATGAAAAAGGCTGAGGATTTAAACCCAGGTCTTCTGTACTACATCCAGTCCAATAAGTGTCTGAACTGGTGCAGAACTACATTCACAGTCTTTGTCCTTGTGAATATTTAATAATTTAACAGACAGAACTAACAAGGATTTGCTTTCCAAAATCCTTGCTGTCTTGTGGCTGCAACATGAGCCAAACAGTTGAAAATGAAGATTCAAATCTCCTGAGGCAGAGTAGTTTAAACTTTCTCCCATATTTGAGGAGTGGTCTTATCACAAAGATGTTGTAGATAGGACAGTATTTTCTTTTGAAGGAAGACCAGTAATCCAAACGGTTCTCAAGTCTTTAGGGGAAAGAAATTATTTCCTAACATATCATAAATTTTCAATTTAGCAGGATGGTGTATAAAACTCTCCCTTATTTTGAAATAGTTTATTCAAAAAGTATTTGTGCAGTTATATAACCAGGCTATTAGCTGAAAATATTGCCACATTTTCTTCAAAATTACAAACACATTGGGTTTCATGGTTTTTCTTTCTATTTCTTTACCAAAGTTGCATATTTTATCCAGATGAGATAAATTTTTTTTGGTGGACAGGTAAAATGTTACACTTTCTTTTTTCTAGTAATGTGATGGGGAGTTTCATTTTGGTTTGTCTGTTTTGGTATGTTGCTTGTATGTTTTAATTAATCACTTGTTCTGACAATGCCAAGAGAACAGAATCTATCTATCTGGAATATATTCAAGAAGATTTTGTAAAAGATTTTTAAATTGCTTTGAACTTCTTATTCAGAGCGCAAGTTGATCTGCAATGGTACACTGTCACAATGCCCAAAAAAGCCACTGCAAATGGAGCACTCTTGCAGTTTAATGAAACAAGCAGAGTTATAATCTTATTAAGCTGATGGCCTGCCCATATATAAAAGCTTCTGGTGGAATTTGTATATAAATTCCATATTCCCAGTTGCAGAAAAATATTTACTTTGCTGCAGTTAGGCCTCTTTAACAGAAAGAGAAATAAAGCACAAAAACTGGCATTGGGGAATGAATTCATGAGCAGTTGTACTGAATCTATACGAGGTGAGCAACTGACAGAACAGCTATAAACAACACTGAGTAATAAGAAGAGAGTTTTACGTTAATGTTTCTTGGCCTGCTTTTGAGGAAGGCTATGTCAACAATCTTAATGGCAGATTTAGTCTCTGGCCCTGTAAATCACTCTGGCTGTAAATAAGAATCTGTCTATGTGGATGTCTTCACTGAATTCGGGACCACTAAGTGTTGTATTTTTACTGGAAAGATTAGGAGTCACTTCAAACTTTAAATCTGAATAAATTTGGATACCAATCAGGCAGTTCTAACACCAGCAAAACTCTCACTGACTTGAAGGGAGTTTTGTATATGTAGAGAACAGGATTAGCCTCTCACAGTTATTTTCTCAGAAAAAATATTAGTTGGAATGATACACAACGCTTTTTTTTTTTTTTTTTTATTTAACATAATTTGTTCAAAATAATTTTCTCCTTTTTCGGCATTTGCACATGTATATAAACTCTTTGTGTTATTCTATACATCTGAAGTCCACTGGACTTAAGGATCTTTTTTCTCCCTTTAAATATATGTCATAGTGCTCAGAAATGGCTTCTGATCTCTCTTGATATTATTTCCCAGATATTTTTATCATGCTATTAATTTATCATTAATGAGAATAACCCACAACAGAACAGCTGTAACACAGCTACTTCTGAGAACTGCATGCTGACAATACCTTAAATTCACTTAGTGGGAATCTACACAGGATCTAGTGTATGTACAAATAACATGTGTAGCTCCACTTCCTGTCTGGTGCCTTACCAAAGTCAGTGAAACAAATGAAAAGAACTGGTATCTTCCTTGTTAATCTAAATCAGCAAAGCCCTTTTCTAGACAGAAAGTTAAAGCTATGAGAGAAAATTCTGATAATGCAGGTTAACAGCTACTATATTAGACAGACTCATGTAGGTAGAGACTGAACTAATACCGTAGGAAAGAAGAGATTTGAACTCCAGCCATAATATTTATTTCATAAATACATGAGTATCATGTATTTTATTCAAGTGTAGGAAGAAGAGAGTAACCATTGCAGAGGTCTCCAATCTGAATGACAGTTTTGCTCTGAAAACAGTCAATCCAGTCAGTGAATAGGACAAGTAATAATGGGCAAAATTGGACAATTATTAATAATTCTGCTATGTAGCTCAGTGGAGGATTTCAACCTCTAAATTATCTTTCAAAAGTACTACTTTACCATGAAAACAGAGGATTTGATTCATAGAATGCTTTGAGAAGAATAGGTAATGGGAAAGCTGTAGAAGTTAGTAGAAGGTTTTTAATGTTTTAAGTGTGCACTGGCTCCCTTACCCCATGGCATATATCTATAGACATGCTCAAAGCATGACTATCACGTGAAAAACTAACAGAAAACTTCAATTAGGGCACCAAAACATATAGTAAGAGAGAAAAATGCAACGAAAATACTTTTAAATATTGCTTTATGTGTACACTTTGAAGAATAACTTCCCTGTAATTCCCTCCTCCATTACTATGTTTCTTACCTCTGCCAAAAGTGCCTACAACAAATGTCTGTTTCCTTTCAAAGCTTCCTGAAAATGTTAGTTGGAGTATCTCTAGTTTCAAAGGAGTAAAATTATTACTTTGTACTCTGAGAGGAGGCCCAAAAAAGAATAGCTGAGCTTTGCATCTCCTGCTGCAACACGTGCAATCAATGCCTATCATTGCCCCATAAGCTTTATTCAGTTTCATCAGGCTGTCTGCTCACTCTGTAATACCATTCATTCTACAGGGCATTTTTTTCTTTCATGTGGAAAAATAGTTATATCATGCAAATATTGTTTTTCAGGTGCTAGGCATTTTATATTTCTGTTGGAGTTTCAAGAGAAGGAGTGTAAACATGAGCAACAATTATTGAATGTATTTCCCTGCGTTAACATTACTTAAATTACTCAGTTTCAAATGCTTTGAACAAGAAGTCAGACTAACTCCTGTCAGATCCCTATTTTTGCATAGCCTAGAAAATGCTATTTGCTTAAGAGTTTTGTGAGAAAACTGTAGCTAAAAAAGCCAACACTGAGTCTGGTTTCAAGTATGTTTATTGATCCCTTTTTGGTTGTGGCAAGCATATTGCACTCTTGATGGCAATGGATGAATAGTATCTGCACAGCATATTCTCTCCTGCAATTAATTCTTATAGATGAGTATTATGGTAGTTATGTCCCCAAACATTTCTGGACCAATGCTCTGTGTAGACATAGAGCTTTATGTTAGCCTTTCTGCTGCTTCCCCTCTTTCTGAAATCCGAGCCAAGGTGTTATGAGGAATGCCTCGTGTACACAGGGTTGCAGGGCAATTCTGAAAAAATCCTGTAAAGGAAGTTCTGTCTTTATCTGTTTCTCTCGTATCTCAGAGAGAAATCTTGTGTCATTCACATGTAGCAGAGCCTTTCACATAATTGAGAAAGTGACAGAAGAGACATGAAGGAAAAGTGTGAAGGAGAGACACAAAGGTTACAACTGGTCAGAATTAATGTACATGATAAGTTTTACATTTTATTTATCACTTGGACTCATTTCCTTTCAGTCTCAGAATCACCCTCTGAACTCAGATCCAAAGGCATTTTATTATAGACATCAGTACCACTTCTGCATGAAAACATCAAAATTTAATGCAATACTCTTGCTAGGCAATTTAGAAATTGAGACATACCATTCCATGTCTTAAACAGGTTTCTAATTAATTACAGTGCTAGACTAGTTGGAATTTCATCGTACTATAGAGTAGAATCTAAATGGAATCTCAATTAAAGCAATTTAACACAAAACTTCCACATTTCAAATAAAAGGGGAAAAATATGACAAAGAAAAAAAGAAGGAACTCAAAAGAATGCTAACATAGGGAACGTAAAATGTGAGGTTGCAATAGCATGAATAAATTTTTATAACCACTGCCCTATGACAGACTCTTAATGACATCAAAATACACTAAATCTGCAGTTAGTAGTGCTTATATTACAATGAGATATACTTCAGGGATGTAATATCACTGTTGTATCACTTAAGGCATTGTTTCTCTTTATGGATATGAATGTGGGATTTGTACCACAGATTCCTATGCTCTCACCCACTTCCTGGTCAAAAATTAGCTGCCATATCTCTCCCAGTTGCTGATCATTTTATTGCAGAAGTTCGCCTACAACTTTTATAGCTTTAATTTGCTGCAGACCATTCATATTTAAGATGATTTATACTTATACTACCATTTTCATTTGGATTCAAAGCATGTTTTTGAGCAGTAGATCACAATGATTTCCACTTTCCAGACTTTGCTTTACATTGGAGATGTGAAAGCACACAGCCTGCACTGCTCTCAGGTGAAACATTTTTAAACTTATGGCCCAATGCCCCAATGTACAGGAGCTCTATCACACAGCTCTGATGTACAGCACCAGACTAAAGCAGGTTTGAAAGGATCATTTTCCCATCCTTAATGTGGATATACATTATAAAATTCATGGAATGGGTGCTGGATCTTCAGCATCAGATGTTTCCCTCTAGAGATCTGACTTAGGCAGTGTTTATATGATGGAGTGGTGCAGCCAAGAGAAGCAGATTTGTAGAGGAAAACAATTCAAAACAGAGCAAAGAAACTTCCGATTTATATGATATTTTGGTGTTTCATTTGACTTTTACTGAAGTAATGCCAGTCTCCCCACTGATTTGAGAGCTGGTTCTCTGTGTCTAATGAGCTGTAATTAAAAATAGCAAACACTTTCCTCTCCCTCCTCCAAAATATGCCTGTTGCTCATCTGAAAGCTTTCTCTTCTCAATTTGGTAATTATCCCTACTGTATTTCATGATTACTTTTTTCCTCCAAGGACCAGTGCCAAAAATTAGGAGGCTGTATCAGTCTCAGTAACAAGGTATTCACAGGCTGCTAAATCTGCTTTGTAATTTCAAAAGGACAGTTGTCTTTACCTGCCTGGCAGCCACACATAAGACACATGAGGTGAGCTTAGAGCTGGAGCTCTGCCCAGAGGGATGAGAACTCAAGATCAGAATCCTGCTATTCCACACAGTGTGAACATGAAAAAAAAAATCTGGGACTTGTGTCCTGAGCAAGAGCATCTGCTGGTGGTGGGGGAGTCAGCCAAACTGACTGTCAGAAAACCAGTTATTTTTTCTCAGTCTGATAGTTCAATTACTTGTAAAGAGAACTCTACTCACATCTAGAGGAATCACGTTCTATAATAATTTGTTGATTAACATTGCTTTCCTAAAGGCTTATTATTTTAATACATCCTACATACTTTTACATTTTCTACCTTCAAAGAATGAAGGAAATGGGCCACCCTAGGAGGACTAGTCTACCATTTACAAGGAGGTGCAACGTCACCTCCCAGCATGGGCTAAGTTTAGACACTGGTTGGTGCTCTGTCATTCCAGAGCTTAAGTTCTGTCACTCCTGAGGCTGCCCATGCAGTTGTGACTGATGTTTTTAAGAGAGCTTTAATGCTCAGAAACCGATTAGAAACAGACTGCTTTCAATCTTCTGTGGTTTTGCCTTTTGTTTTTGATTTGTTTTTTTTGTTTGTTCTGAAGATTCACAATCATTCTTTGCCACTTCAGGGTTTTTTTGATTGAAAGTTATTCACCAAGGTTTATTTCAGTTTATTTCAGTTTATTTCAGTTATTCCTTCATCTAATTATTTATTAGTTTATTTCAGTTTATTTCAGTTATTCCTTCATCTAATGTAGCAGGTGTCTTATTTAGTTATATTTTTTTAACAACAAAAAATAATCTACTACTCCTTAAATGGATGTGAATTTCCTAATGATATTACTAGTAGCTCTGTGTATAAAATAAGAGATTAAATTATTTAAATTTTTTTTACTTCAAAAAAGAAATAAAGCTGGAAAAAAGCTTCTTTTCTTTTTATTTTCTTTTTTTTTTCTTTTCTTTTTTTTTTTTTAAATATAAAACAAACATTGTGTAAAAACATCCCACCTTCTTCATCAGTCAGGTAAAATTTTGTAATGGAAAGCCACCAAAGAAACCTGAAATTACAGTCTTAATTCAGAGAAAGTTCTCTTTGAATCCTATGAAAATTTTAGCTGAGGAATGATTTTAGGATCTAATGAATAAGACCAAATGAAGACTGAAAGTTGACAAGTTGAGGAGAAGCCTATGATGCCAAAATGTCACTTTTATCAAAACATATTAGTTCACTTGCTACTGAAAATTAAAAAAATCGGGGCATGAGGTTCAGGAGGCAGCCTTGTGAATTCATGATGAATGATGGAATAAGACTTTAACAAGAATCAACATGTTGCTGTGGAAATTGAAAATGGAAAGAACTTAAAGGGTAGAAAAAACGCAAACTCAAAACTCAGAGAAGACAGAAAACATTTCAACCGAGTGATGAAATTTAGCAAAAGAAAGTTGTCTCTGTAATACCAAGGACAAAGCCAAGGTATTTACCCTGTGTGCTCATCAAGAGTATTTTCAGATATGTTACAGCTCCTTTCCTGATCTGTCCTCACATGGAAACCAAGTTGCATGGCGGGGCAGTTCCTGGTTTGATCTGTCTGACACAGAGGTGAGCCACGTACACACTGAGAAATGTGAGCTTTGTGCTATTCCTGAGCCTTCTGCATACTTCATTTGCACTCCTGCTTACTTTGGAAGGAGCAAGGCTGAGCTAAGTGCTTGTCATAAATGATAAGAGAAATTAAAACGATGCCTTAAAACTGTGTAAGGTACAGTAAAAACAATTTTAAAATAATTTATTGAAAGGAAGTAGAGGAAAAGGACATAAAAATTAAGGCAGACAGGCACAGTGAAATTTATATTGGGAAAGCCTGAAAAACAGAAAAAGAGAATACTTGAAATATGTGGGCACTTGTGAGCTGCTTGTTTAAGATGACTGACACTCGAGCAGTGCCAAAAGAGTTAAGCTGTGAAATTGTACAATTTCCATATTTATATATTTTAATTCCTGATAAAGTAAGACATACAGGACTGTGGGAAGGGAAGGGAAGGGAAGGGAAGGGAAGGGAAGGGGATTTCATATTTCAAAAGTGTTCTGAATTTGAAGAGTGACTACTTTGTATGCCATGAAGAGGAGGAACAGGGCCACTAAACATTCAGATGACTAAATAGTCATACCAAATACTCACTGTGAGTGTAAAACTAGTAAAATTTAATGGTTGAACATGATTTTTTTTTCTGACAAAGTAACTGATGCCCTTATTTGATAAGCTAAGGAAGTCCATAAGAAACTGTCTGGAGGAACATGAAGTGAAGTTTATAGTGCTGGCTGTACTACATTTGGATTCTGATAAAACATTAAGCTCTATTTACTACTAGGCTTTATAAAATTCAGATTACTTTGATTTGGAAGATAGTTATCACTTGATATGACAACCTGGATGACTGTATACACAAGGTATTGATAAAAAGCATCACAGTCAATGACAAAAAGAAACCTACATTACCACAGGAATCTGTATTACACAAGGCCTTGTTTTACTTCATTCAGAACCCCAGAAATGCAATAAATACAGCTAAGAATTTTCATAAACTATGTTGACTGGGGGGAGCAAACATTTCTTGTTAGCAACAAAGAAATAATAGCAGAGGAAATCTAGAAAAATTAGATTTGTGAATAGAAAGTAATCAAGGCATATTTAATTNAAAAGAAAAAAAGTATTTTTAAAAAAAAAAAAAAAAAAAAAAAAAAGAAAAAAGAAAAATAGCACGGTTAGTAAAATATTCCTAAATTACCTAAATTGAAGAAAAAAATCTAAAATGGTTCTCTCAGTAAGACAGTAAGTTATGGTGAGAGCGAGCATGATACGGAGATAGTGTTTGATGGAGTACAAAAGCAGGAGCACTGCAAATATGGCCTCTTTGTGCATGTCTGTCGTATCAGGAAGCCAGGAGGCAACATCCTTATAAAATATCCAATTCAAAGCTCACTGAAGCAAATGGAAGGGCTCCAGCCTCGTCAATAGACTTGGATCAGGCCCTAGGCATGTCTGTGTGAAGTCACTTGGAACATTTCATTCCCTTTTTAGGCACAACCATTACCACAAAGACGCTGAGAAACTAAAGGAAGGCCAGAAAAATCTACTACCACAAGCACAGGGACTGGAAAGACTGAATTCAGGGCGGAATGATTTAAATGAGCACACAGGAAGCTTGGATTTGTACCATTGAATATTGTCTTGTTCTGCATTTGTATTTTATTTTCCTTAAGGAGAAGTTTATTCTTCCCAGTAAATGAGCAGTAAAACATCTTGATAAATAATGTTTTTAGATCCCTTAAATTTTATATTTTTTTCTGTTTAATTGACAACAATCAAGTATATTTTTATAAATATGGTTTTAATTTACATCCAATTTTGCTAAAGACAGAAAGGAGAAGTGATTCTTTCTAGTTACTATGTCCAAGACTTTATAAATAATCCAATTCATTTCCCCTAGCTATTATTCATAGACTAGAAGAAGGAAAAAAAATCTTCCTGCTTTTTAAAAATTTCAATCAGTTTTACAGTTTTGAAAGAAGTAGATAATGAATGGAACCTGTAAGAAAAATAGAAATTTAAGAAATATTTTCTCTGAATCTATATGCAGGGCTGCCACCAGAAGTGGTTCAGCTTTCCAGCAAGCTCTGGCTTTAGGTACATGGCTACTGATTTCAGCAAGTTCAAAAGGCTTTCTGTCTGTCTTTTGAACCTCAGTAGAGAAATACCCTATGTTCAGAGTTATAAACTACCTTCAGTTAGAAAAACTCGAGGTTTTACAAGGCTTTTCTCAGGGACACTCACAGAATATGCTGAGTTGAAAGGAACTCACAAGGAGTCCCACTGCTGGCCCTGCACAGGACAGCCCAAGAGTTACACCTGACAGCACTGTCCAAACATTCCTTGAGCTCTGCCAGGCTGGTGCCCCCTTCCCTGGGGAGCCTGTTCCAGTGCCCAAACAACCTTTGGGTAAAGAAACTTTCCCTAATATCCAACCTAAGCCTTCCCTGACTCAGCTTCCTTGAGGGTCACAGGATGGTGAAGGGCCTTGAGGGGAATCCTTATGAAGGCTGTTGAGGTCACTTGGTCTGTTCAGCCTGGAAAGGAGGAGATTGAAGGGAGACCTCATCTTGGTCATGAGGGGAAGCAGAGGCAGGTACTGATCTCTTCACTCTGGTGACCAGGGACAAGACTCGAGGAAACTGCATGAAGCTGAGCCAGGGCAGGTTTAGGTTGGATACCAGGAAAAGTTCTTCACCCAGACGGTGACTGGGCACTGGAACAGGTTACACAAGGAGGTTGTCACAGCACTAAGCCTGTCTCTGCTCAAGAAGAGTTTGGACAATGCTCACACATGCATGATGTGATTCTTGGAGTGTCCTGTGCAAGGCCAGGAGTTGAACTTGATGATCTTGATGAGTGCCTTCCAACGCAGCATTCAATGATTCTGGGATTCTGTGGTGAAGGAGAGTACCAAAGAATTAATGGAAGCAAAGATCACCTTACAACTACTGCTGCTCTGCCACCTGTTCTCAAGCAGTCATGCCAGAAGGCCTTTCAAAGTGAGCCTCTGCACCATTTAAAAATATACACCCACCTCAGGAGAGCTTTATTCAGCATGGTCTGCATGAGGAGCTACTTACACACCATAACAATCTTGCTGGTATTTCATTTGGCAGTGATGGCAAACTTCTGATCTAGCCACGGCACTTTTTTTTAGACATTGTTCTGGCTTTTCAAGCTCAGGATGCTAAAGGTACCTTTTATGTCTATAATTAGCTTTTCATGAGAGAGTGAAATTTACTCAAGAGCTAAGGACCCGAGCCAGCCTCTGTGAACCAGTTTACTGTCTGATGAACTCCAAAGGAGAGATTAAAAGGTTTTGCTTTTAATGGCCACTGACCTGCTGTCTTTAGCAGTAGTGGATGAAATTCTATTTCACTAAGTCTTGAGTATTCCTTTATTGTGAGGAGAAACATTGTGCAAGGTGACAGAGAATAAAGAGATGGTTTTGGGATTCAATGGGTTGAGATGGTCTTGGGTTTATGTTGCTCTTGTTGAAAATATTAAGTGTCAGTTGTTATATAAGCAGCATTTTATCTCATGTTGGACTTTTGAGAAGCTGGTTTCATCTTGGCCTCCAGGATGTCTTGTCAGAAGGGCATGTAGCCACATAGGCTGTAGTCTTTCCCAAAATTACTCAACATTTGGGTCTTTGTGTTTCGGAGTATTAACGAGATTACAGGTCATAATCTGTAAAAGCTCCCCTGCCACTGCTCTGCTTGACTCCATTCCAGATGAAATCTCTTCAAATAAATCCTGGATCACAATGATGCTGCTTTGTGTGTCTACAGCCAAAAAGATGAGAGCAGAGAGGAGGGGAGGAAGGAAAAAAAAATTGTATGTGTATATAAAAAGGCACTTCCTTCAAGGGTAAAGACCTAAATTAATGAAGTTCTTCATTTATCATCTCTGGAATTTTAAAGTATCCATTCTTGTATGGGAGGCCAATTACAATATTTTCAGTGAAGTAATTAATCTGGTGATCTCTCTTCCATTTGAATCTTCTTAATTCCTTATGTCCTTTTCTGTGGATTCACAATGTGAACATACCTGGGCAGGCATCCGTTAGTTACGGCAATTTAGAGCAATTACTTAATTAACTATGATATATGGTTTTGTTTTACACTGGACGTATTAGACCTGTTTTCTTTTAAGTAAGAAAAGAAAGGCTAGGTGCAGACAATACACATGAAAGGAATTAATTTAATTTGTGGCACTGCATTAGGCCCTTTACTGTTTACTATTCAAGACAGTTAGGGATCCAGCTACCTGTTCTAAGTCCTTCATAAAATGAATTCTTGATCCACTTCTTCCATTGATGGCAAAGACATTATGAGTGCACAAGACAGAGAAGGCTACACTTGCAGTCAGGAATGTAATTCAAGTAAAATGAATTTGCAGACTCTTCTGCAGTATGACTCCCCACATTACATGACTGCTCCATAGAGATTCATCACTGGGGGAAGGTAAAATTTAACATCACTGGTCCCATTACCAGGAGGACAAATTTCTACAGTGAAGAAGGATGGAATAAACAGCTTCTTCAGGATTACTCAAGGGTTCTGTGGAACAAAGATTATCTGAGAGCTCTTCATCTTAAGCACAGCCTTACTGTGTCTAAAATCTAGACATTACCATTCAAAGAAATGGAAGAAAAAAGAAATCAGCTGGCTGTTTTATCTGGACTCCTACAGGTAAAAGCAAGGGTTTAACATTAAATCCACTGCAATATTTGTAAACAATAGAGGTGTTGGTCTCATGCTCAGAAATGATATTTCAATCTCACTGATTTTTCTTCAGTGGCTTTTTTTTAAGCTGAAGCCACTTTGGAAAACAAGACTCAAGAACCTAAGTCCCCACTGACCTTGAAAAAATCTGCTCTATACAAGATGAAGAAAGACTGAGTTGATACTAAAAAACCTTTTGGCTATTTGTTAAAGGAAAAATAGTGGCTTTGCTTAGATGTTGTGCTCACATAAATTCCAAAATTCGTGATCTAATCCAGCAATATCTTCACTGTGATGGAGTTCCTAATCAAATGTTACACCAGGAAGAACTCAACAGTAAGTCTAATAGTATACCAAGTATTTTATAGCAAATCTTAGCAAGGTTGTAAGCATCAGATCTGGGTTTGGTTTCTCTGCTATATCCAGGGTCTTCGAGATGTTAGTTAAGCATTTTTTGGTTTGTTGATTTTGGCTGGGTTTTGGTTATTTGGGGCTGGGGAGAGGGGGTGGGTTTCCCCCCATAGTTCCTAGTTTCTGGAGGGGAAAAGGCTCCATAGGAGCCATCATGCAGGGCAAGGAACAGATGTTTTCAAACTGGATCTTAGCTCTAGGTTTTGTGATTTAGCAGATATTTTACTTATTCCATTCATGGTCTGATGACAGTTCATTACAAAAATTATTAGTTCTAGGTACTGACTACATAGTTATGCTGTGTTAAACCCAAACCGACTTATATGAAGAATGGGGATGTTCAGCACCTTTCAGGAAACAAGTCCTGAGTGCCAGGATAACCAGCTTTGGTAAGGCATCAGAAATTAGAGAAAAACATTGACTGCTGGTGTTGTATACCAGGAAAAGTACTACTCCATGTGATGCTTTTGATACTGTTTCCTCAGTATCCATTTTTGACTGCCCAACTGAATGGTACCCAACTGTCTCAGAGCAGCAAGTTCTTAAATGATAAAGGTGGTAGTACTAGCAGTAGTTTACTTTGTAAACTAAAATCAGTTTTTACACTGCCTTGTTGACTGTTTTTCAGACTTTGAGTACCAAGAAAGTCTTGCATGTGAAATGCCATTACTGAGCCTGCTAGTGGGGTGGTGTTTCTCCTATTGTCTTGTAAAGAACACTGCAGAGTTAACATAACTCCCATTAGCCTGAGAGTCTCACAAGAAATTGTAGTATACATAAAGGAGGGTACCTAAAATGTCATTGACATTCTAACACGAATTCTCTTTGAATGTGTCTAGCTGAAGGAAAAAAAAGAAAAAAATAAGATATTTGTATGAGGTGGAAATGAGAATGACAGTGACCATTGTTTCTAATAAACAATCACCTGAGGAAACTCAAAAGAAAAAGCACAACAAATTAGATAACCTGAAATCCAGAGGCTTGAGAAGAATATTCCATTTCTCAGAGCTGGCAGGAGCCATGGAGGGCCACCCACAAGGGTTCAGCTGCTTACCTTGTTAAACACTGCCGGGTTTCACCTGACATGATCTGTAAGCCTGTAAAGCAGTCACATTTCAAGTGCCTTTCATGTGCACTTCAAATCCTTTTTCTTTTGAGATATTCTTCACTAACAGGATTTCCCACTTTGGAAGGGAGGACTCTTTCCAAAGGTCTCAGAATGTCTCAAAAACACAGCAAAAATGAACAAAACAAATACAGGTAAAAACAAAACCAGTTTGGCACAGCCCTAGAAAGCAATGTTAAGTACAAAGAGCTTTACTTTCAGCTTTATTGAACAGTGTTATTACCTTACATAATTTTTTCACTTTAGTATTGCTTAAAAGATTGTTTTTCCTGTAATATATACTTTCACAACAAATTACATGACAGACAAAATGTGTTTGAAGATGTCCTTGCATCCTTACCATTTGCATTTTCAGCTGCCCACGAGGGTCATACACGTATCACAAGGCTTGTTGCCAAGGCATTCAGCTAAAACACAAAATGTTTTCAAGTTCAAAGCTTGTATCATTGCTCACCTCATTCTTATGTTTTTACCTTCAGTTCTTTTATATTGCTAGATGTTTCTTTGCATTAATAAAATCCTGAATACTTGCTCACTTCTAAAATGTGCAAGCCATAAATGAAAAAAAAAAAAGGCTGATAAATAAAGATAAAAGATGCAAGCTTTGTTCACCTGCTATATTCAGCTGTTCTTAAACCATCAGTGTATTAGTCAATATATCAATGGATCCAGAAAGTTCAATTAACCCATCCATAGGGATATTATTGCTCAGTAACTTTGTGTCCCACTCCAGAGCACGTCTGCAGATCCTGGTGCCAGGAGGGTTCCACACAGGCCTGGAGCTTCAATGAGAAATCTCCAGTTGCAAGACCAGAGCCTTTGTACTGGCAGTCAATGGCAGAAAAAATATATATATTTTAAAATATGGGTCAAGTTACCTGAGTATGCTCTACTTGCATATAGTATCAGTGGTCATCTTTCTTTTGTATGTTTCCTGGTATTAAATTATTCCCTTTCTTAGTAAAGGTTTTTAAAAATAAATAAATATATAAATAAAACATGATAGAGCTGCTTTTCCCCTCTCAACAGTCAGGTTTTCTCTCTTGAGTGATAAGTGAGGAGGGGGAGTACCAATCTTGCTTTGAATTTCTTGATTGCATTTTTGTGTATGTTGCTGAAGTTTTTATTTTCTTTACACTTGTACAGTCACAACAGAGACTTGGAATAGATCGTACTTGGAAAATACTTTTAAAATGCCCTGAAAGTATCTAAAAATAAGGCTGATGCTTGAGTGGAATATAAGAGCAGAAGACAAGCCTCTCCATAGTGTCTAGAAGCTATTTGGGTTTTCTGATCCTCTTTATTTATTCAACAATATGCACGGGGCTTCATTGTGTCTCATAACCCATGGCACCTGTGATGATTTACAAGAGTTAAAGATTACATCTGCATCCTCCCCATTCTCGTGTGTTGTACACCTTTTTCTTTGTGTTTCTACTCATTTATTTTCCAGAAGAAACTACCTCACAGGCACTTGTAGTAACAACAGATTTTTGGACTCATACAGCCTGAAAGATCATGTCAGGATACCTGTTTCTTACTGGGTATATTGTATCGCACTTGAAATGGTGACACGGTACAAATACAAATCAGTAAAAATAAAGGTACACAACAGTCTGTGTTATGCTCCAAGAATAGGTTAGTGTGGTGATTTGGTGCATGTATTCACAGGACAAGCAGTGTCACTGAATAAAGCATGTTATGATATGTTATGATTAGACTTCAGTACTCAATCCCATCCAGATTCTGTCTTGAACCTTAAAAAATCTGATCTATCCTACTAATTCAGGATAAATTACTTGTCAGGAGACTTTTTGTCTCTCCAAAATCTATAAATAAATGTTTAACATAAGGATATGGTGGAAAGAAATAGTTTTTCCCTGGATGAAAGTCTACATTTCAGAATGACAGCCTTCAGCCACTGGGTGTGTATTGAGTTTGAAATTTTGCTTGCATTTAACTCAATGTAAACTTCATGTGTGTTTATCTAAAAGGAAAATAGGTTCTTCTAGAGCCACTCCAAACACAAGGAAATAGTGCTGAGTATGTGTTGCAATAACCTTGCCCTTTTTATATTTTAGTGAGGTGAAATGCTTTGGAAAATGTTCTGTGAAGCACATGTTCAATTATTTCAGTTTATGTGTAATTTTAATGAATGTGTCAAGTTATGTGGCTCAAGTTAGGATGATGAATCAGAGCCTGTGAATGTTGTAAATAGAAGGTTCCCTGAAATTCTGGAACTGACAATTTCAATTACACAGGAAAAGGAAAGGAAAAATGCTGACAAATAGGTCAAAACAACTCTAACAGAGGCTCTTCAGTAAAAGCAGGAAAAGGGAAAGTTGATGAGGAAGAGTGTATCCAAAACCTGTAAAATGCCTGCAAAAGTATGCTCTTGGCAGAACAGAAATAGTGGCAGAAGCGAAACACAGAAATGAACGGACCAAAGCTATGTAATTATGGTAGAGACTTACAGAAGAAGCTGCAAAACTGCACTTCCTTTCCCTCCTCTTCTCCACTTTCTGTCCTTCCTCCCCACTTCCCGACCCAGTGTTTACAAATATGTCTTTGAACAAAATATTGATCCTGTAAATTGAAATAGAGCTGTGGTACCAATTTCAAATGAAGTTTCTTGACTTCAACACACCACTTGCCTGTCCAGGAGGAAGATGAGTTGACCATGATCAGAAAATCCCACCTGGGCTGTAGTTACCACTCCTGGAGCCCATTGGTCTCCTGCAGGATCTGCCATCCCTGTGTCACTGCCTTAGGTACCCCAGGATGACTTGGGGGCCTAAAACACCATGATAAGGCACCCAAACTGTACCTAAATTCACTCATCATGTTTTTATCCAGCACCTTTGTACTATTGACAAACAGTTGCAATGAATGGTCAAAAGCTGTAATGAATAATCATGCATCTGTGCTAAAAGGTCAACAGTGGGAAAATGTACAGCTGAAATGGTAAATTTTTTTTACCATGTCCACATAGTAAAATTTAGGAGATCTACATACACTGGTCTATTTAGTGTAATTTATGGCTGCTTCAATGAATATTATAAATGGTTCTTATGTCCAATATCTCAAATTTCAGCTTAGAGGAAAAAAATTACAAGTGGAGAATGTCTCTTTACTAATTACAAGAAGATACTTAGAGCTGAGGACAATCACTGAAACCTTCAACGTAGCAGGTTGTTTGGGTCAATGTCAAATGTTAAACTAGGTTGTACAGTCAGAGAGCTGTAATGCAGACACTACTGTGTTATTGAATTTCTGGGAAGCAATAAACTGGCACTGGAAGTGTAAAGGAAAAAAAGCAGTAATGTGGAACGGCCCCTTGTTCAGGAAACTTTGAAAATGTTCAGCCATAATAGCCGTGGTGAAGTTCCCTTAAATGAGGCCTTGGTATGCTGTGGAATAAAGTCAAAATAGGAGATTGTGGCATTCCAAATCATACTGAATAAATGCATACATTGGGCCAAATTGTGATCTTACTCACGAGGGAACATTTTTTTCCCCTTTTCAATAAAAAAAAAGGGAGTTGAGAACACTTTAAGATACAGGACACAAATGTGTAATTATTCTTGGCTAACATGGTAGCTGTTGATCATTTAATGAAACCATAATTACCATATAATGGCAGGGTATTTATATGACAGATTACTACATTATTACAGGGTAAGTGTGTGATTATTTCTGTCCTCAAAATCAGAATAAAAACACATGGAAGTGGAAAAATAAGTTGAAAAAAGAGAGAAAAAAAAAATCTGAATTTCCCAATGCCACTCCCATATTGTTACTCTATCTGCACCTCAATCACAGAGTGATGGCAATGGCCACCAGCATTCATGATGAAGCCAAATCTCCTCAGGAAACCCATGGCATAGCACAACAGATCATAGGGCTGTTTGCCAAATGGCTACAGCTCTGGGCTTCATTGTACTCACAGTTCAACTGATTCAATAGCAATTTGGTCTCTGGTCTCTTGTCCTCAGAAGACACTACACTCCTGCTTGTTTAGAGGCATCATATGCATGATGGATGTAACACACTGCACTGAGAGGTCCTTAACTCTCACTTCTATGCCTTTAGGCAAGAACAGTGAACTAATCAAAGTAATACCACTTTTGTCCTGGGTGGATAAGTTTAATTTGTCAGAGCAGAGCACTATTTGCTATGGTTTGATTTCAGTCAACACCGCTGGTGAAATTTTGAGCATTTAGTAAGGATTGGTTTAAATTGTGGGAAAATACTTAAATGATTCCACTTATGGGGAAAAATGTGATGACAAATTATGAATTTACAAAGTTACAGAGAGAGTTTTATAAGCTGAACATGGTCCATCTCAAGCTTTATGAACAGGATGGCAACTTTCCATGTGGGAGGCAAAATCAAATTGTAAACCCAGGTGATTCACTGGTTCCCTAAGCCCTGCCTGGGTGTTAAAAGGGCTATTCAATCATGTGATACACCTGAAATTTGCCTCTGCATCTTCACTGTGCTGTTTCAGCTGTGTGGGAGAAGGTGGCCAACACTCCCTGCTTCCAAAAAGCACTGGCTGAGCCAGTACTCTAAGTTATTGTAAATCAAAGTCTTTGGCCCTGAGTAATAACTTCTGAATTTGACAGAATTCTTAAGTCTGGATTTCCTAGATTTTTATCCAAGAAGCAATATTACTGTAGCTATTTTCAGTCTCTGGTATTTATTTCCTTTTTTCTTCTTGAAGTTCTTTAGATTGAGATAAAATGGACTTAGATAAAAGCTACATACTGTTATGTTTGTTCAGGATTTATTCTGTAGGTCTGTAAAAAAATACAGGTTAGAAGAGAAAATAATTTGGAGGCACTAAGAAATCAATCTGTGTATATTTATTTAGAAGTTAGCTGTAACTGCAGTACCTTGGTAAATAGCTTCCTTAATATACTGGTTATTACTCCAAATGGTCAATGATTGTTCAGAACTCACTGCTGCTGACTTGACTCTACACAGAAAAAAACCCCACTCTGGTCCTTAAAAGAATAGTTCATGAAAGATCCTCACATTTACTCTAGATTAAAATTATGGATGAAAGAAGTTTTATGTACTGAACTGCTTCTGGTATCTCTTCAGTACAGGCTGCTTCTGCCTCCCCTACGTTTTTAGAACTATAAAAAATTAAAATATGTTTTTCAAATACTTTTAAAGTAGCACCTAAAGATCAAATGGAAAATAAAGTCAGTATTAGTAAGGTCTAAATTCAGGAGATTGAAGTGTTAACATTTTTGCTATCTGGTGTTCTTCATAAAGTTTATTCTTATAAAGATAAATGTAGCTAGAAACTAAGTTATTTTAATGTTTTTCAGATTAATTGTATTTATGAAATCTTGTCATCAGGTGCTGGTTCCAGTGGACTTCAATAACAAAGACCTTCAGCAGCAGAATATGAATAATCCTATGCTTCTTATTTTGGGAATAGTGATGTTTTAATTTTTAACATTACCATTAGGAAAAAAAACTGTAAAGTTTTCATAAAATATAGTTCTTTTAAAATTCTCAATCACTCAACAGGACATGAGGAAACATTTGCCCCCTCACCAACCCATCTTATGCCTAATATTAAGCTTTTAAAAAATCTTCCAGCAATTAAATCATATATTACTGTGGAAATCCTTTATAGCCATTATAAAGCTGTTATCAAGGACCCAATCCTTTCTGGTACAATAAAATTTCGGTGACTTCAACCTAAACCAGTACAACTTCAAGCAAGTCTTATGAGGATGGGCTTTAAAATACAGTTGAAAAAAATGGTAATTGTTATAAATACATACTATTTTTCAGGTACTGTTATTTGTACATCTTCCCTCTCATCCATTTCTTAGCAAAGGTCATATATTAGTCATTTTATTATCAAATTCTCCTGGAAAAAAAATCAGAGGCTCAGAAAATTTTCTCTGAAGCTAAAATAAGTCAACTTCTAGGGTTTCAAATTCTGGCAAGCTAACTTCTCCAAGGTCTCGTAAAAATTCTGGGCTGTTATCTCCATATGCCTGATAGATTTTTTTTTTTTTTTGT
Organism: Dicaeum eximium; assembly: GCA_013396995.1. Taxonomy (NCBI): domain Eukaryota; kingdom Metazoa; phylum Chordata; class Aves; order Passeriformes; family Dicaeidae; genus Dicaeum; species Dicaeum eximium. Next base: position 2,167,109 of record VWZP01010904.1, on the reverse strand, counting down.
GATCGTAATTAAAGCCGTCTGTCCTTTCTCTGTGACTTCAGGAGAATGGCAATGAATCACAAGAGCTCTAAAACAGATAGAAGGATAGAGGCTGAGGTTAGCAGCTCAGAATCACTTAATCTGCTGTATTTCAATCATAGAAATATAGACCCAAAACACTGCCTCGTAATTCAAGCAACTTCAGAACAAGGCACCACGGCAGAAAGTTGTCTCACAGTCTTCATAGGGACATGGAGGAATTCCTGGGTTTGGACTGAAGCACAAAGAGATGTAAGATAATTTACTTGATATGGAACATCACTATCTCTAAACACTAGCTTTAACTCTTCTTGCATCATCTGTTAGAACTTCCCAGGAATGTTTTCAACAATCCCTCAGTGTTACAAATTTTTTGAAATAAGAGTGAGTGAAAAGTTAAATAAATTCATGAAGCACAAAAATGACACCGAAACCAGTACTACAGTCTTATCAAGTCAAGAAATACTTAACCTCCAAAATATAATTTAGAAAATTAATTCACTATAATGTTTTCATATTCTGTAGTATTTGACACTACTCTTTCTTTCCTATGCTTTGCTATCCATTCTCCAAATTTAATTGTTTTCCTGCATTTTTTGAGACATTTTCTCTTTTAAGACTTTTTTGTCATTTAGGAGAAGGTTGCTCACTAGGTGGGTTGCTTCCCCCTCTTCTAGAGGCATTGTCTCCTTCCCTTTTAAAATGAGAATGAATTCCAGCAACAAACTGATCTGATCTCAGAACAGGAGATCTGGAAGATATAATCTTAATGAAAGTCTTAATAAGCTAATCACTTTCCTGAGGATCTTGTATATTGGTAACCTGTTGCTCAGGGAAGCAAAACTCAATGTTTGACATGGTCCTTTGAAGTTCAGATCCTCCCCAATGAGTCAATTTCTTATGCAAAACGAAACAAACATTCATGTGCTCTGCTCCCATCATTCTTAGACTGTACAGAGTCACCAGCTTTGGCTCCCAAATTCAGGGGAAAAGGCTGAATGTCATGTGAGAATAACAGCATATGTCTGAAGCATCAATTTGCTGGCTGCCTGCTGAGACTTGATGACCTTGACACTCACTGAAGTTCAGAAAATCAAGTATCTGAAGATCTAAAACTTAGGTAGTATCACTTTTTATTTTCTAAAAGAGTTGGGTACATAAAACTGTTCAAGACTCTGGATCTAAGCACTCCATGAGGTAAAGCTTTTTAAGTAGAATAAGGTTTGCTGATCAGAGATTGGTTTTCTATCAAACAGTGTGCAGTGCTGTCCTAATAAAACAAAACATACAACTACCATGAAACAAATACTCTAAAAGAAACAGATGCATTCCTGGTATAATTCTTTTGAAATCAGCAAAAGAGATGAAATTAGAATCAACCTTCTTAGGGAAAAATTTTTATTTTTATTAAATAATATTTGTACAGCATATAGTAATTTCAAAAGTCTCTTTTATCAAATTTATTTTGATTTCATGAAAACATGTACAGCTATTAATATAAGCAGGCGTATCAGTCCAATTTCCGACAAATGTTCTTTTTGTTAGTTTTCTTTATTTTCTTTTTTAGTTTCCTGCTTTATCATTCAGAAGGTTTGCACTGTATTCCTGTACATATTTGGTTTGGTGCCCAGAAATGTATTATTTTAACAGGGCTATTCATTAAAAGTTATTACTTTACAAGGGTTCTACCATGCATACATAATTATATATATGCCCTTCTAAGATGAACACTGATAAAGTTACCATGAAAGATTTTTCTTTTTGGGGTTTATTGTCTCTGCCATATCAAGTCACATTGATTTGACTAATCCTGGCATCTAAATTTCTAACTTCAATTATTTTTTCAAAAGGTACGAAACCGTCAAAACATATTTTTCATTCTTTTTTTCAGTAACATTAATCCTTCAGAAGCTATTGGGACTGTGACTTGTCCTCCCTTTATGTTCTCCAAGGAAGAAGCAAGCACACACACAGAACTTGCCTTGGCCAAAACCAGTAAGCCACTTTTCAGTGACCTGCCCAGGACTGATGGCTTTCCCAAAATCTGACTGTGATGCTCTCCCAAAATCGTTTTTGATTATCACATATTTCAGTAACTCCATGTCACTCCACAATGAGAGTTTTTAAAAAAATATCTCCAGATATACAATATAGGTTGGGGTGGGGTTTTTTCCCTTTTTTAAGACTAAAAAAGTTTTAAATGATAGTTTTATGATGAAAATCATCTAGGGGAATGTCTAAGATGAAAAGGTAGAAAGCATGACATTTCCTTGCAACTACCTGTTTCTATGAATCCGCATCACAAGGCCATGCAAGAGCAGATAAAAATTCTTCACAACCTTTGCAGAGAGCTGGCAGTAAAAGAGAGCTGGCATCAGTGTGAGCAGTGTAGCAGAGTATTGTACCAGTGTAGTTGGTCAGGAGCCAACTCTTCCAAGTGGACCTGAAAAGCCTGCTGTATGCTGGTGTGACTTTCAAGTTACAAAAGTGTCTTCAGTGCTGAGATATCTGATTTGCTTCCAGCAGCTAAGGCAGAATGAACAAAATCACCTATTAGAATGGAAGGAGACAGAATATTTAGCATTTTGCTGCTTCATTCTCATCACTGCCCACCTGGAGTTTGGGAGGATAGATTTGAGACTTAATCTACAATCTGATTTAGACTTTTTAAGTCCTGTATTGCACCTACTTTGTTTAACTTTTGTTACCCTATACACATGGAAGTTTGCTTATGTCCTTTGTCTCAGTGTTGATGAGACATTATGTAATACTTTCACTCCAGGTGTTCCACAATTATGGAATTATTCTGAGCTGCAAAGACATTAATGAATATAAAGACTTAAGCATCCAGTGAAACTTGGAATTGCTGTACTTATACTAAAAGTGTTTATATTATAATATTTAATTGATGGGAAATCTAGAGCATAGAGAATATTTTAGATTTGTGGAGCAAAAAAATCCCCCAAACTGCACATCAATTATACAATATGTAATCACTTTGAATTATATGCTTACCTTCACATAGCTAATTCATGCTTTTGTATAATATTTTTCCATTGACAGTTTTCTACTGTAATATGATTATACAGTGGTGTTTGTGGAATGACAGAATCCATGGAATGATAAAGCAAAGGATGTCTCTCGCTTTGGACTCATACAAAACATAACAGGATCTAGTTGTGCATCTGCTGGTTTTACATAAGTTCCTCTGAACATTTTGGAAATTAATAGCGAATAAGTTTAAGTTGAAAAAAATGTTGAAGATTACTTTTTCTGATAAGCAGCTAAATTTATTCTCCATTAATCAAATGTTGCAAACCCTCTAAATCTTCACTAAAGTGAAGGTAGTTTTGCTCTCATTTCTTTAGTTTTCAGAGAGAGGGGGGCAGTGAATGTGTCTTTTTACAATTGCCACCCTCTGGATGAGACATCAGAGTCCTTTAGCCTGATTCTCATGACTATCTAGCAAAAGCAAGAGCTTGAGGCACTGTTCAAAGAGTAAAGATATGGGATATCTTGCCTAACATTTCTCTCTTGAAAGCACGCTGTAGTAGTATGTGATCTGTTTCATTCAGTGGTGTTGTGCAATTATCCTGAAAGCCTGGCTGCACTACTTACCTCACCATCCTCTGCCACACCACCCTCGTGGGTTTTTAAGTATATTGTGTGAAAGTGATACACGAATCTTGTACTTAATAAAGTGTTTTTTTCACCACAAGATGAGGCTACATTGAATGTAGTTGCGCTGTGTGGGGTTAACATTCTGTAGCCTGTTACCTTTGACTTCAGTGACTTCACATAAAAAAATGAATCTCCACAGCTCCAAAGAGACTCACTTTTGAGAATATTGGCCCATTGACTCCAATGAAACACTATTAAAAAGTACTCTGAATTCATTTTAATAGTAATTTTTAACAGCATCAGGCCACTCATTCCACTATCGTACTTTCAAGACTGAATGTTCAAACACCTTATAAAGACAAAAGCAAACATCAATATTCTTCAGTGAAAACTTGTTTCTTGTGATTGTAGTTGACTTACTGATAAGCAGTACTGGATATTACATCATAGGAAAGAAAGAAGCATCTTCCAGATTTTTTCTAGTACTCTCCTATAAAATTTTTTGGGCGTGTAGGGAAAAGATGAAAAACCCAGAATGATATAATAAAACCAAATGGATTAGCATTCCTCCTTAACCTTCATGATAGCCATATAAAGGTTCAATGTCATATAAGTATGTATTTTAACAATACTCTTTTGTTTTGATGTTTTTTTTATGATGCTTAGTTTTGTGTGGAGTTCTTTTTTTGATTTTTGCTTTTGCTTTTGTTTCATTTTGCACTTTTGTTTGGGGTTTTGTTTTTTGTTTTTTTTTTGGATGGCTGGTTGGTTGGGGTTTTTTGTTTGGTTTATTTTTTAGGAAAATGCAGAATTTCTTCAATTTCTTCCTTGAAATTAAACTGACAATGGAGATAATTAACAGACAAGCAGTATGTTTGCTTTTGCTTCCTTGCTTGAAGAAGATGGTATCTCCATTACTCAAATTCATTACTGAATGAGGCTTATTCAAGATCTAGCCACTATGCTCTACTAGAATGCTCTTCTTATTCTTCTTTTTTCAGAGGGAAAGTATTACCTGACCTTTTTTTCCATCCATCCAGATCTCAGGTTTGTTCTCTGCTCAAGACATACACATGCCTTCTAATATTCATGTATTAAAATTTGCTTTGTTTCAGCTCTTGGGAGTTTGTTATTAATTTGGATTTTTTTTTTGTTCTAACCCCTGATTTAACTTGAAGTCTATCCCTTTAAATGCAAGACAATTTTGCCATTTTCCTTCAGAAGCCAGACAATTTATAGATGAGCTCAGACCAAATAAATCAGGCGAGATGTATTTATAGGTATAATATACCATATATAATAATATATATTTTTAATCAACATCATACTGTCACTCTGCAGAAATAATTAGCTGTTAGGAAGGCATGCTCTGCTGCTCTCCAAAGCAGACACTGTTGCTGGTATCCAGGCTAGAACACCAGAGCAGCCAGCAGTCAGTCAGGCCCTGCATACGGCTTGTGTCCATCAGTGATGAGTGAGCCTCCTTTGTTTCCCTGCATTAATTCACTTGAATGACTGTGTAACTACAATCATCTTTAGATTGAGCAATTTCTCCACAAGAGAACGTTTACAGTCATTCTGAACAAAGAAATAGAGATTCAAACGCATATTAACTTCAGTCCTTGGTGGTGGGAAAGGGCACTGACTCATCTTTGGCTCCCCTGTTCCTCTCCTCACAGCATGAAGCCTCAGGAAATCCCCACTTTTACTCTCCAAACAAGGACTGTATCTCAGACAATGGTCTCCATTTTGGGTTGACTAGACTTCTGAATACTTGGGCATGAAAACCAGCGGCTAACATTCCAAGATAACATGAGAGTCAAATTCTAGTGCCTAAATATGATAGTGAGGATTCAACCCTGGGATCCTTTTGAAAGGATTAGTATTAATTTATCACCTTGCAGCATCATAACAGGGCCTAATAACAAATCACTAGGCATCTGCTTGAAAAATCATGTTATTTTTTCAATTATGGAATAATGTGTGTATGATATAATGAACAATATCAAAATAAGTTTCTATTTGAAGAAATATTGTTTGGTACTTATAAAGGTATATTCAAGTTAGCACGTACATAGCATGTATAGAGTATGTTTTATTTTTCTTTTATTTTTTCCCCCAAATGCTTGTTTTCCTTGAAAGCCATATTAAGGGATATTCTTTCAGGTTTTAAATGTCTTTCTAACTAACCATGAAGAGAGCAAGATATTTTAAAGTCAATACATTAAATAAATTAACTCCTGACAAATGTGATCCACAAACCAAACAGCACCATATGAATTCATGTACACAGTCTCCTACTGATATCAGGACTTACAAATCCTGAAGACAGAATGATTGACAATGTCAAGCATCATCTGTTTTAACAATGGTTTGAAGAGTTTAGAGTCTCTCAAAAGTCAAATTATTTTGCATTATTCCCAGTCACAGACTCTCCTTCACCTAAAAAGCAAATGTAAAAGAGCGGTGTTAGTGGAAGTAGCAAGGATTCATAAGAATATTCTGAAAGCTAAGAATACTGTTGCTATTTAAACTGAAACATTCTTCTTATCTTCAGATATGCAAACTTTGAAGTATTATTAATGCATACCATAAAAAGTGTGAGGTGTACCATGAGTTCAAGAAAAATCTTAACCTTTTTGTTATTTTCTTCTTCAGGTGTTTGATATATCAGCTATGGTAATTTTATTAATTCAAACTTTGCATATAATATCTTCTTTATTATGCAGATTTTCAATCTCTGTATTTATTTATAAGCTGAAAACAGTTGACTAAAACTGATTAGAATCAAAAGTTCAGCCTAAGAAAGAGTAACAGATTAGAGTATATTCTAGATAAAACTAGCCACTGTGCTTGGCTGGCATATAGGCAAGTTGTTACTGAATTGAGAGCACAGAAAATAGTAATTATTTTTCTAGTAATTATTTTTCTATTTTACTAACAGTTACTAGACTGTTAGTAATGTTTTTCAACACAAATTGTAACTTTTTAATGAATTAGTGATTGCATTTGAATCTTAGAAGAATTACTGCTATATGACAAAAATATTCAAATTTTACTTCTACCTGTATGATAGCTTTTATCTCCATATGGTTTAATTACTTTAGGAAAAAATATTGATTTAGTTCAGTTAAAGGAAGAAACAATTAGTGATTATTACATGTTGCAACTATAAATAAACTCTGACATTCTGCAGATGTTGTTGCTGTTGTTATAATACCTACTTGTATGGACCCTGATATTTCTTCTTGTTCCATGCTAAAAAGGCCAAACCTATATTAAATTAAGTTCTCTTGAAAATCTGCAGGAGGTTCTCTGCTGGAATAAAGAACACATTTCCAAAAAAATGATAGTTTGCTGGAGGAGTTCCTGTTGCTTTTCCTTCTGTCATATGTATGGAGAAAAAATAGACCATACCATCAACAAGTAATTATTTTCAACAACCTGTCTTATTGAGGTAGTAGTAAAAAGCATTTTGCCCCATATTGGGTCAAAAATAAAAAAGGTACAATAAAGCCTCTTTGATAAATTTTGAACTAAGAGAAATAATAATTTTTTTCCAATAGATGTCTATATATACCTAAATTATAGATACTCTATAGCCAAATACATGTTGCCTCAAATGTGTAATGAAGAGAATATTGGCTTAATTCTGTAATTCCTAAGACATATATTGACAATGAGAAAATCACATTATCTGTTTCCTTGAGAAAGTCCAGAAGTTCTCCATCCATATGTTGCCAATACCCAATTTTGTTTGAGTCTCAAAAGTCACAAAGATGTTTTCTATGTTGTCCACTTGTTAGTATAAAATGAGATAATATGATACACTGGGAGTGAACAGTCAAGAATGTAGGTAGCCTTCCCGAGTAGTTTTAAACAAATGGACTATTCAACTTTATTTAGATACAAACTAGAGTCTAGAACACTTTATGGTAATTAAAATACACTTTGAGGTGGTGAGAATACTTACAACCAAAGCAGAAATAAAGAAATTAACACATTCCAAATTTCGTACAGTTTATGGCCAGTTGGTGGGCTACCCTATCTTAAAAGAAAATTAAAATAAATATCTAGCAGTGGACTAAGAAGATGTCTTCTAACCAATTGTTTTCCAGTTTTGTCAAAATTAAGTCCCCAAGCAAAGAATTCTGAAGTGTGAAATGAAATTAAAGAACCTTTCTTAGGTGCTGCATGTAACATTGGTAGTTATTTTCAATAGTTACTATAGTATGGATAGCAACAATAGAAATGCAAGTAATGTGGATGGAGATCTATCTTTGAAGGGAACAAAGCTTCCTCTTTAAGGTCTGGGATAGACCATATAAAAATACTGGGAAGGTTTTGGTAGTTTTTACCCAAGAGAAATTTGAAAATGAAAGAGTAAGATTTGATATATGCTTAAATTTTGAACACCACCTGTGAGTATGCTGGATGCTTGAATTAAGGAAAAAAGGAACAAAAAAATTTGGACAATCATCTTCATAGGGTGAACTGAAACTGCAGAATAAGAAATAGTTATAAATAAGAATGGGACCCTGTTAGAGATTCCTATGCCTGCACAAAGATGCATTTTCAAACAGGCTAGCCTGCATTCAAGTTTTTGACACATATATACATCCTTATAAGTTTTAATTATTTTTGGAAAAACACTAAGACCAAAGATCAAAGTATTTATTTCTGATTCTTATGTATGTTTGAAGTTTCAGAAGCTGTTAGCAGAGCCACAGATGTATGAGGCTGCTCACCTGGGACCTCTGCACAGGAACACAGTGCACTGCCTTCAATGAGTGGAAAAATAATGCTGTAATAAAAGAGAAAAAGCCCCACCACACCAGCAATGGAGAAGCATGTCTTTGAGGACCTAGCACAGCTTTAAACTGCACTGGATGCAATTTGGACCGTAGGAGATAAGACACGGGCATGGGAATATTTTTGTTCAATGTTCATTGCTGCATGACTCAGCAGAGCGCTAAGAGTCACCACCAAAGAGGAAAGGCTGTGTTGGACTGCACTAGGCTTGTCTGAAAGAACTCTGACTGAAAGCTCAATGCTTTTTTTGCTGTATGTATCATTAACTTGGATTTGTTCACCAGAAAATAATTAGGAGAAAGAGAGCATGTTTGGTTTCCATTCCTTCTGAATAAGAAGAGACTGACCACTTAGTAATGGAAGGAGTAAGAATCCTCCTCTAAGAGCAGTCAAAAACCTTGAGCTGTCTTTTGATCCTGCCTTTCTAGGACTCACCAATAGGTGCTTCTGCAAATTATTTTGTTCAGGAGCACTGACAGAGGCTACAAATAAGTGTAAATACATAAATGAAAGAAAAATAGTGTGTTGACTAGCCCTGTGTTTTTTAAAGTTTCATTTATCTTATGGATGAACAGGACCAAAAATCTGAATGTGGTGAGAACACAGGATAATATGATGACATTTCTTAGAAGCCCTGGAAAACACCTACTTGATTTATTTTCCCACTTTTTCCAATAAGGCTTCTTATCAGGCTGTGTGGCATGAATGGGCTTTTTGAGGAGGTGGGAGCAGCAAAATTTAGTTGTGGTCTCCATAGTCCTAATTTGATGTCAGTGAAGTAGCAGATTACTTTGGAGGCATAAGACTGATCTTGAAGACACGGAAAATGAAAACGTGCTAAAACTGCCTGGAGGAACATCACAGATCTGCAGAAGCAGGTAGAGTCTGAAAAAATGAGCTGTCTGCCTCTCAATCTGCTTGAGATGCTAGAAAATTTGTGGGTGACCAACACTGCAGAAAACCTCTGGTGCTAAGGGATAACTCAGTCACTAAAATTTAGGGCCAGAGCAAAGTATACAACACATGAGAAATTGATGCTCCAGCCTTGGAAGATGACCTGTCCTTTGTCATTACATGGTGGGCCAGAGGTGCTCCTTTGCTTTTACACAGAGAGTAAAATTTAAAAAGCTGATGGTAGGGAAGACACGATATCCTTGCTGAGGCAGCTCCAGGTCTGAGCACAGCCTAGGTGCACACATTTGGGGATGTGAGCAGTGCATGGCTGTTCTGCACCGCGGACGCCCCGCGCTCACAGGGCTCTCAGCTGCCAGCACCAATGAAGGAGATCCTGAGATTGGCCTCAGCCCTTCCCGGCGTTTTCCCAGCGGCAGCGCGGTGCACTAATCGCTGAGCCATTGGGATAGCCCTGTAGGGCATTCTTCTAATAGTTTTTCCAGTTCTCCCACTGATGTCCTTATACATCTTTTATGATTTCGATAGTGATGCTATGTTCTCCAGGCACTTTCCTGCTATCTTACTCTCTGCCTGCTTTTTTTTTTTTTTTTTCAAATACGGGGGGGAAGGGGCTACCTTAAACTTGCCCTTCAGTCCTAGTGAAACCTTTCAGAAAAAAAATTTCCCTTATCCATTCTTCCAACTGCGACTGCATGTCAAGGAATGGTGAAGATGGAAAATATTTCAATACATTCATTTAAGTTGTAATGGTCTTTTTCCTGACTTCATGTTCTATTTAGAGCTTTTTCTTCTAAACAGATGAACAGACAGTTCTTTTGGATTTAAAATTAAATTCAGAATATTTTCTTTAAACTGCACTCGTTGCTTTTACAAAGAATGAAAACAAAATGCAGCACGTGACATCATTTGAAAGAGAAAATTAGGTTATCTTATATAGTTCTAGAAATAAACTGTATTTTTTTAACTGTGGCTCTTCCTTAATGTGCACTGCTGATAAATAGTAAAAAGAAATTTTTTCCTAACTATATATTTCTCTCACATTATACATATATAAATTCCTCTGGGAATAACTTGAGCAATATAACTTGAGCAATATAACTTGAGATAGGAGGTAGCTGATATATGTGAGGTATTAATATGAAAAATATTTTCACTGCTTGTATGTTATAAAGCTCTTGGAATATTACAGACAACAAAAGTATAGGTCAGTTAAAGAATTTCCTTATCCCTGTTCTGCCCATAATTTTTTTTCCCTCAGGTCCATTTTCTCTTGTTTTCTTCTCATCTGTTATTTTATTTTCCTTCTCATCTTTTATTCTCTATTATACAGGGCACCTTTTGAGGAGCTTCTTCTGCTTCCCACTGACAATACATACTGGCAGCAGCAACCGAAGCATCAGTCAGTGAACACTTGTAGAGATGGTGAGTTGTAAAATAATAAATCGAATATTTAATACTTAGACAGAAGATGTGGACTTTATCTACACTTAATGGGTGGGGAGGCTGATTACTCATTCATAGCTACACCACTTGTGAATGATGAGGTCACCCCTATCTCAGGAAGATAAATGCCATATCCTGTTATGACATATTCCTTTTATATAAAATTAGTTCAATTTTCTCACTAGTGAGGAATCAGTATAACTAAAAAAAAAAAAAAATCACTTCAAGATAAAGGCATTTTTCTACTGTAATTCATTATATATCCTATTTTCATTTTTTTTCTGTTCTGTTTTGTTCTATCTTATCCTGTTCTATGTATACTATTTTACTCTCTACCTAAATGATATCTGACTAAAGTGAAGCAAAAATTAGATGATACAATGAAGCTTTGTAGCATTCTCTCTCATACCTGTCACAGGCTCCTTCCAACAGCAGATAATGAAAATTCAAAGTCAAACCATTTAACTTTAAGTAAATGGAAATGAATTTCCAGAGAAGAGATATTTTTTCACCTGTGAAAGGAACAGTAGTATACCGACAGTGCGAATAAAGATATAATATATAATTGTGATAGAGAGGCGTATGAAAAGCATAAATATTAAATGTTATTGTATTACATACTGTCATGTGTTTTTAATTTTTATTTTTGCTATTTTTTTGCCTGAGAGGAAGGTCTACTGCACATAGTTAGAAATAGCAGTACTCTATTAAAATATTTCTTTGCTTAATCAATACTAAAGCAACTTGCAGCATATCTTGCAATAGTATATGGTATTGAGACAAAAACTATGTCACTCAGACACCAGGAGCTGTCAATAATTTGACCAAAATGAGAAATAAAGTAAATTAAAAATATTGGGGTTTATTCTCATCTCATTTATGCTGCCATACTGCAGCAAATTAAGTTAAATCCATCATGGTATGTTGTAGCACTGGTGAAATATGTGGCAAATTGGGTCCACACTATTTAATATGGCACAGAGCATAAGCTTGATGATGGATATTTTCATCAGTGTATAAAGTAAATCTCAGAAATTCCTACTGGATTTTACCATTGTGATTAATTTGGCGGATACAAAACAATCAAAATGGACTTTTCTTCAAATATGAGATAATGTTTTTTATCTGGTGTCTTTTAAGAGCTATGGCAAAGAAAATGCTTCTGTATTGTAGACATTCACAAACCTACCTTTGAATCCTGCTTGTCTTCTAACATACAAAACCCCCATTTGTCAGTACTTCCAGTGACTTAGTGGGTCTACTTGTGCAAGCAAAGTTATCAAGACTGAACTTTTAGTTACGTTAACACTTAAGATATTAATCGATACACATGAAAGATCTTGTTAAATATTGAGAGATCCTGGTTCTGCCTACATGGATGAAAAGCAGTGACTTTCAAGACTAAGCTGAAGCAAGCTTGGCTAAAGACAGGCTCTCCGTCCTGGCTGTCCCTTTGAAACATGAAAATCTGCTTAGAGTTGCCAATGTAGAGCAAAGAGTGACAATCAATGGATGGGGACTTCGACATGATTACATCCACTCTACTGCCTGGCCATACATTGACAGACAAAACTACTGTAATGGAGTGATCATTTGGAAAATGGCTACTGCCCACATTTAAATTCCTTTCAGTGTTATTCCATAGCCAATTAGAGTGGTAGCCCAGCCTATATTCATGCCAGTCTTGTACTATAATGTAAGAAAAAGGAAAGGAGCAGCTCAGAAGTCTTTAATTATTCCTCCAGCCATTTATTGACCTGCTCTCTAAAGGCCATATAGGGGCCTTCATCTGCATGCAAAATTCCTATTGACATCACTGGGAGGGCCACAGGCAGATGGAGAGTACTTTGTAAACCTTACATTTTAAATATGTTGTAGGAGAAAGGCACAGAGTTCGCAGTCCTTTAAAAAAGCGAGCAGCTTTATCTAATATTGGTCTTTAAACATGGAGTTTGAATAACAGTTTTCCTAGTAATAACAACCCCCTCTTCTCTGCAAGCTATCTAACCTACACGTTTCTGTAAAGTCTTCATATTTAACACTCAAACAATTGATGTCCCTATAGTATAAACAGGATAGATAATGAATATAAGTGGGATAGAAAATTAATCCTACTTGTGAGGAAAGAGAGTCATAATTCACTTAGGCTTCTCAGCTCTTACGTTATGAGGTCTTCAGCTAACTCATGGGATCCATTCCACATCCCACAGATGCTCATTATGAATTCTTTTTATGTGCAACATGTGGGGACTAACCAGTTTCATATCTCCTGGTATTAGCCGCAATCCAAAGCATTTTGTATTAAAACAGAATGCAAACACAGATGCTATTTAATACAAAGGATTTGAATGCAGTCTCTGTTTTAACGTAGAGTTGGTGTGTCTTAATTTGCTTTGAAACAGCAATGGGAAGAAAAGCCAAGATAAGAGGATATTTTTAGATTAGGAGCCAAGCTTTGACTCCAAAGGCACACAGTTGCATGGGAAAAGGGGAGCCTGGCCCAGGTGAATACTTTGATTCACAGAAGCAAAGGTTGCAACGCCTTTGAAGCGAGGGGACAGCCTGGGAACTCTGCCCACTTCAGCGATGCTGCCGTAGCCCTTTCAACACTACCCATATTCTGGAGTGCTGCTACCTGTGCTCTGTCCCGTGCAGCTCCTCTTGGCATGAGCCTCGGTTCCCCCAGAAACGAGTTAGCAGCACGGCTGCTGTTTGTGGAAGGTGCACTAACGCAGGTTGTTACTTTCTGTTCTAGCTGTCCACTCCCTGGGCTGGCGAAGGGTCCAGCTTTCCCCAAGCACCAAGCTTTTAGCTCCAGCAGTCAGCAGCTTGGGGCTCCAGGTCCGTGCTTTCAGAGGCGCCCCCAGAAGTGAGGCGATCTGGTGGGACCCTTCTGCAGGAGGAGTTTTTCTGCCGTTCCCCTGCTGCCTCCGACTGGGCACAGCCGCTGGGCTCCCTCCGGGACGGGATCCTCGCCCCTGGTCTCCCACTGCAGCTGCGGGAGGAGGGAGCAGCCCGAGCAGCACTCGCCGGGCACCATGGCGAGGAGGGCTCGGGTCCCCGTGTCCCCTCCACCGCGGCTGCCCACCCCAAGGCCGAAGCGAGACGAGGCAGCCACCTGGGCAAAACCGCGGGGGCTCCGCCGCCGGCCCGCGCTAACGCCCAACTTTCCGCGCTGCCTCCCGCGCCCGCCCCGCGCCCAGCGCACTCGGTGGCGGGGTGGCCCCGAGCGGGGCCGGCGCGGTCCGGGCGGGCTGGTGGAGCCGCGCAGCGCCGCGTCCAGGGAAAAGCGCTCGGCGGAGGTGGATGAGGGCAAACCCGCCCGAGCCAGGCGGGGGCTGCGCGCAGCCCCGGGGGGCACAAAGGCGGAGGGGAGCTCTGCCAGGGGCTCTGCGCCGCGCTCCGTCCTATAATTGATATGTTGAAGCAGCAATAGGGATCAGTGCGTGCATAGGCAGCACACACCTTACAAGTTTGACTCGCAGTAACATTGCTGCACACTAGGAGGGGAGGAGAGTCAGCTCCCTAGAATAAGGAACAAACTCTGCCTTTGCACAAAAGCGGCGCATTTCCTCGCTTGTGAAAACCGTCCCTTCATAGAGAGAAAGAAAAGAGAGGGAAGGGGGGTGCGGGGTGCCTCTAGGAGAGCAAAAGCAAGTTACCAAGAGCGAGAACTTGTGCTGCAACAATCCTCCACTCTTCCTCTTCTTCTCAGGACTCTGGGAGCAGGGATATTCCTCCCCTTTCCCCCCCGCCTTCCCACCCCCT